>OZ020514.1:26739105-26927462 GCA_963971425.1 Bryoerythrophyllum caledonicum
CCTCCCTCCCTCCCTCCCTCCCTCCCTCGCACGCTGACCCATGTTCCCATGTTCCCATGTTCAAGATTCTTACAGGGTGTTCATTTTTATCCTCTTTGGATATCAATCTTGTACTTCAGAGTATTGCTTTGAGTACACAGTGGAGGTGTACTGGTTTGTGCAGAGTGCACTGCATGTGCTGAAAATTCTGCCGAATCCACTTTATTATCCATAATGTGAACAGGTCACACTACGGATTATTTCCGATCCTTCTATCTTTGTTTCAGCTGGCATGGTTTCATGTGGTCCTTTGCCCATGCAAAACTGCAGCTCACGTCCAGCCTCTTAAACGAGACTTTATCTGTTCATGCAGATTTCTCAAATCTATGCTTTTCGATATCATGTAAATCAGCGGAATGCTGATTCTTACTTCACATGTCTGACGGTGTGGTGATTTAGCTTACCATGCTTACATACGTTGGTTCACGTGCTAGATTTTGGTTCATTTTCTTAACGAGACTGTCTACCGCCTCAGGAACTGAAAAGATGCTTACTCGTTCACCTGCAGTGGTTGTACATTAATGTTTGGTTTTCTCAATTGACAGGTCGCCTGCTCGCTACTTAAGATGCACCAGGTTCTCAATGTCCCTCAATTGACTTGGCAGAGCGTTCTGGCTGCAATGCTTGTGTGCAACTTCTGTTTATGCTGCGTTTGCCTATCGGCGATGGCAGATTCACGGGTCCTTCTAGCTACTAGAGAGATGACAGTGTTTTTGCTCTTTGTTTTTATATCTTGCTTTGCTATTTGTTGTGCTTACAAGTGTAACGTTGTGTATGTTCACTTTGTAGTTGGTTGCCTGTAATAAGGTCACGACATGGATAACAACTGGATAAGACTGCCAACACCTTGCATACGGTTTAAACTGACTACTTGTTTGTTTGATTCCATGGGTGCAAGTGAGGTTTTTCCTCAATTCTTGGTGTACTATTATGACAGCTTCATTTTGGTTTACATGTTTCTTTGACATAATTGTTCCCAGGTTTTTCCTCAATTCTTGGCGTACTATTATGACAGCTTCATTTTGGTTTACATGTTTCTTTGACATAATTGTTCCCAGTTTTTTGCTGTCAGTTCATGAGCAATACTAATTCTCATGCAGATGCTTTTTATTGTTGTCCTTTTATGGACGCATATGTCAAACTTACTTTCCTACATTTTTCTTACTCAGCTGATGATTGCTGATTCCAGCTTCGTAACTACCATATTCATTGCAAGTTCTGAACTATATGTAGTAAAAGGTATTCAAAAGGAGTGTCTTGCTCTCTTTTTAGTTGCCCACTCTCAAATAAGCTTTCTCGCATTATATGTTCGGTGCCATTGCTGCTCTTGCAATTTTGGTCCATCAGGAACATATCTTCCTACCAGTCAGTGAACTTGATCTGAAAGTTTTTTTTTAAAAGTCTCTGTTGTCTTTATTTGTCCTTTTGTAAGGAAAAGGAAATTGTCTTCTAGGGTCGTCATTACGAACAAAACAAGGCCATCTAGCGGGCGAATCCGACTCACAAATCAATCTAGACGAGCGGACAGATTGGACGGTTTGTCTGTTGTATACATTGTAATTTGTTAAATGGTGGAATAGTTGGCTGTAAATGACACATCAGTACGTGACATGTCATTCAATGGTAAACTGAAGTCCAATGTGGACGCCTCCAACAAGGCGCGGACGTTACAGTTGGGAAACCGACATCCCCAGCCAGGGTGTGGATGTTATTGTTGGGGCGCGGACATCCCTGCCGAGAGCGTGGAGGATATCGTCGGGGCGTAGATGTCCCCATCCAGGGCGTGGACGTTATCACCGGGGGTTGGAACATCACTAGACAGGGCAAGGACGCTAGTCGACAGGGCGTAGACATAGGGTGGGGAATTTACTCATTGAAAGGAGTCTTTTCCTCAACTCTTGCAAAGCTTTGAAATGAATTTGCCAAGGCCATTCTTTTCTTCTAAAGATTGGAGGAATCATTAATGGCTACTAATTATTTATGGTTCTAACAAGATCTTGACATTTCCCATTAATGACAAGGATTCTGTCTTTGCCAACATGTGGGAAGGAAATCTATATTTGAGGTTTGACTTTGGAGGTCATACTTCCAAGTCCCTTTCCCCCCATTAATTTGATTATTTTATTCTCTCCCACCACCAATTCCCCCTTTGCTCTACCTCCAAACCTTGATCATACACTATTTTTCCCTTCAATCTATCTCCATATTATGTTAAATAATTGTCTTTTAATCCCATTCCTGACACCCTCCAATCCCCACTGAATTTAATTATTTTTTGTCTCCCACTAATACTTCTTCCTTCATTCTATTTCCATACTATTCTTGTTTAAATAATTTTCTTTTATTCTTAGTACTTACTCTCTCCCCTCCAATTAGATTTAAGGATAGCACTTTGGACAAAAATATATGAATGTATCACCTAAAACAAAAAGTATACATGGATATCACCTTGGACAAAAAATGAATTTTCCTAAGAATTTGGACACCCTTTATACCAAACCCCAAGGTCAAGTTCAACAGTCTTATGTCGAAGTAATTATTTTCTCCTTGCATACTGGTTCGGATATAATAGGTATCACCTAGATATTGCACAAGTATCACATAAATATTAGATGAGTATGACCTTAGCATCACATGGGTATCACCTTAGACAAAAAATATATTTTCTAAGAAATTTGGACACCCTCCATTTTGAATTAATTATGCACAAAGTAGACCTCCACGTAGGGGAATTTTTCCAAAAATTAATTATTGATTTTTTCCAAAAATCTGTTGATGTCCTCACCCTAGACAAGGGGGCGCATTGACGTCCTTGCCTTGTCCACCTAGGTGCAATGACATCTCCGCCCATACTCGACTCGTCATTGCCCAAAAAACCCTAAAATTAAAATATTAGACGGTCTCCGCCTCATTGTATGCACCTCGCATCCTCCCTCTCAACCACTTCTTCAATAAATAGGTTTTGGACGCCTGTGAGGTCTGCTAAATTGTATTTAAGATGCAATTGTATGTGTGTGAATTGTATGTAAGATGCTTTGCATAACTAACGTCCTCGCCCTGATCACTTAACCTCCCCGTTCTAATCACTTAACATACCCTCTCTGCATCCTTTGTGGCAACCAGGTGGCATCAACGTGGCAAACCGGTAGACGTAGGGTAAATGCCTAATTTAACTATATCAAATCTTTGCAAAGTCCAAAAATATAGATGAAGCTTCTGTTGGTTAATAAATATATGCATCTGGAGAAATTTCGAAAGGTCTAGCTGACCCAATTTGGATTGCATCATCCAAAAATCTCCAGTTGAATGTTGTGAAAACAAGTCAAGTTCAACGCTGCTAATAGATAATACATAAAATAAAATGTTGTGATTAAGCACATACAACAAGATTGAAAATGCAAACACTTGTGATGCTCAACATGACAACGTGATTCAAGTAGACATGCGTAGAATACCTATCACATGATATAAAGAATGAAATGATAGAAATGTTTGTACATCTGTGTAATTTGACTTCAAATGCATAAAGAAATTCGACTTAAAATTGCTGAAATCTTCTTGCGGAGATCTTCTATTCACAAGGCGGTCATGATCCATTTATAGGACTCCCGTAGCCCTTGTCCGCCTAGTGGCAACACTTGAAGTCCCAGAGATTGTCGTCGAGGTAGAGACGGTAAATCATGCATCCGAAGATCTCCGGATGAAATATTAACGTCTCACGTACTCTAGAGGACTATCCGTTGTAGAGTCTCAGCCATTGTTTACTAACCTACGGAATTAGAGGAGCACATGATCAAATCTAGAGATATCCAATTACTTTTGAAAATGCAAATTATCTCTCGATGGTATAGTTACTATAACCTCATGACTGCGACTAGGTCGTTGGCTAATATTGGCTCAGGGATCAATAACATTTGCTTTATTCAAGTTCAGAATGGCGGCCTCCTTCATTGCCTGCGGAATGGTCCTCGTATTCTGAGATTGAACTTTCGACCAAGTCGCAAAAATCACAGATTTCAGAGAACACCATTTAGGCTTCTCCTCGTCCTGAATCCATGTGCCACCTCAATAGTCCTTATACTTCATCTTGTGATTTGTCTGCACGTTATTTGGTTTTCAATACTGAACGAGATCGTTCCAGTAGTTATCATTTCCTTCCACACTATTCACGTCGGAAACGACTCTTTCGTGCCACACAAAATAGATTGTTGGGTCGTCGAGACTTATTAAAACCCATGACCCCTTTTGAATGTCACGCCAAGGATTGAAACATGACTTTGGCGCTTCATTCCTCCGTCCGCAATAAGGTTTTGGCTCCTTATCTTCCACAGTAACATCCGTTATAGGTATAACAAGTCCTAGAGGATGCTCACCTCCTTGGCGGGGGACTCTCCAATCATGTTGTGGCCAGAATCCTTCTACTAGTTCAGACGGTGTCTGTGGAAGTAGCTTGTTGAGCTGGACGATGATGTCTTTCCAGTACGGTAGATAAAAAGAGATTGACTGTGCAAATCCTCCGCACTTCGAAACTTCTGATGCCCAGTAGTTGACATATTTCTGGAGCCCGAGCTTTAAAAAGTTCTTGTTCTCCGTCACTTTCCTTGCCTTGTCTCTCGCACGATCTTGATTTCCTATCTGGATTTGCTCCTTACTTCCCCACATTGGCCTAAAGGGGACGAGCTTAGGAGTGCCTGTGGGCAACTTTGGACAACCGTTTTCATCTAATTGCCACAACATTATTGATGGTCTCTTTGCGAGTAGCCACTTAGCGTCAATGGCATATTTCTTGAACTTCATGATAGGAATACCATCATCGTCAATGTAGAACTTGAAAAGGTACATATCACCTATTCCAATAAGACATGCCGCACTATAGTTTTGGTATCTTTTGACGTAGGATTTGAAGTCAGCCACCTCTTGAAAAACTTCCAGAAAGCTATATTCGTTATATTGAGACTTTTCACAATCTCAATTTAATGCTGATCTTATATTTGTAATTGATTTCTCAATTAATCTTATATTTTTAATTGAATTTTTTATTAAAATTGGGAAGTTTATCCTTGACTCAAGAATAATCTATAATTAGAAATTCAATAAAATGCATTAATAAGCTCAAACTAGGTGCTGAAATTATAGGCAAAAAGTCTCAAAACTTCGAAATTGTTTCAGAATAATGAATATGACCATACGGCATGAATGCTAGTTTTTGCGACTTCATGAAAGCTCTCATGAATCCGCAAGAATATATATATTAGTCTTCTTGGGTTCTTTTGAAAGATGACTAAAATACACATCAATATCTTCATGCGTATGTCCGACCACTAAAAACCGACCAGAATCTCCTTTAATTCACCTTGTGCAATTAACAATGACAAGAAGGCCATCAAGTATTGGTTCTTGTTATCTTTGGCTGAGTTGTCAAGCTGCAGATATAATTCAGTGGCAAGAGTTTGGAACTGTTTAAAAAACTAAGGTTTTCAGATACTAAAGCATTGAGGCACCTACTCTTCCCTCTCATTAGCGATTCAAATATTGAGTTTGCGGGTGGGTGCTCAAAGAGGGCGCGCGTCTCTTGTAGAGGTTCACTCTCGAGCCACCTAAAAAGTTTAGCCAGAGACGAGATAGTGGCGTTGGAATCACCTGGCCATAACGTAGGAGTGTAGTGTACATACGCCCCGTCCACATGACCATGTGCTACCATTCCGGTGACACTGATGGGAAGTTGTCCCTGACCCGATGTCGCTTTTGTTGTCTTCTACATCATTGGAAGAGCGGTTTTTGCAGTATCCATCTTGTCATGAATGACACAAAGAAAGGTCTCCGATTTGTCCTTTGAAAGTGCTTCCAGATGGCTTGATAGCAACATTTTCGAACAGTTCCTTTCTGACCCTGCTAACTATGGACTGATTTACAGGCACGAGTCCAAATGAGTCATTTGTCTGCAAAATGAATGAGCCAAGTGAAAGACGACTTATCAACGGAGTAATTTACATGTAGGATTAATTAGAGGATGGGAAAAATAGATAGTTTCTATTCGTTCATCAAATACATTAGGAAAGGAACAGTCCGAGATTTCTGGTAGGATTACATAGACTTCGGATATTTGTACTCTTTCTTCATGTCATACACATGTTAGCAAAGGAATAGCCGGAGATCTCCGGTTGGATTTCATGGACTTTGGAGGACTATGGATATAGATAGACAACCCTAAACAATAACAGATGGGTTCCGTTGGTACTTCATTTACAGTGGCACAAATTTGTTTCCGATTATTTCCTTCAGAAAGAAACGTGAGAGTGTCCATTCGACCATTTCCGTCACCCCGCATCTGGTGCGGCATTTGATCTACGTTGTCATTAATAATGGACGTCATTGATCCCATGGCTTGAACTATTGCAAGGCGTGGGCGTTTGATCCCCTTATTTCTGAGAGCTCCATTCATAACTTTTTTTTATTGAAATCATCCATGTACGTGTAAAACGTAGACTTTGGAATGTCGTGGATAGTGTACCATGCTACCGCGCAGACCTCCGTTCCAAAGAGCGTGATATATTTTCTCTTCCAATCTCTTTTAACAGAGTGCATGTGCCCACCGACTGAGATCCCATACTCCTTTTTGTCTTCAAATGATTTTTCGTAGAATTTTTGTTTTACAGCTAGAGTCCGGGATTGAACAAAATGTTGGCAGCAATTTCTTGGACAACACCTATCAGAGCTAACCTTCCAAATTGCATCGTCGGTAGTCTTTTTGGTAAATAGAGAGTCTTTCATGTTTAGGTCCTGTTGTCGGGAAATGAAGCTAATGGCTCTTTTGGTCGACCCCTCAAGTGAGCCTCCAAATCTTGATTTCTAGGCCAGGAAGCAAAATCATCAATTGTGCTTTTCAATGAGCAATCCAAAGGAAAACATCATTCCAAAATAGGCCACAATTCATGACTCATAATGGTCTCTGTGTCTCCGACAAAAACGTCTAGGACTACAACTCCGACGTGATCATCACCTAACCATCCACTACAAAAATGAACTGTTGGGAGTGCCGCCATGATCCCCCTGGAGGAGAGGAGAATCCCAAGTCCGTCGAACCACTGCACTTCAAGTCCAACCCAATGCTCTCGCGATACAAACGGTGAATCATCTAACCGGAGATCTCCGGTTGGAATCAGAACATATGTGGTTGTCCAGAGGACGGTCCGCAAGAGAGTCTCAACAACCGTACTGTAGCCACGTTGGCAAAGAATCAATGGTAAATCTTTGGCCGCTGCCATTACACCTATGGGTCTAAGTAAAACGAATTCCGTCGATCAAATGGTATGTGGATTCCTAGCCATTGTCCTACTGGGTGAACCTTAACTACTTTGCCAACTCCAACTTCGCCAAACCCTGGATTCAAGAGCTTCACTAACATTCCGATCCGCAGAAGATCCAAACTTCCAATGGACTTGTGGGATGGTTCATCGTCTCTCGCGTGATGATCATTTCCGTCACCCGGGAACTGAACTGCGACCATGGCAAGGTCGACTAAGTGACGCTCCCACAAATCACAGTCAGACATACTTCGTCTCTGACAACATCCGGATGGCCATCCAGACACGATCACTCAGAGGTTGATCCGGACTACAACGACATTCCGGCAAGTGTTGTCGTGATTCTACCGAGTGAGTGTTACGATTTGCAACGAGGACTCCTTCTAGACATACACATCAGGCCTTTTTCTACCTCAGGGGTAGATTCCGGCCTCAACTGGAATCCGGGTTCACACGGATCTTCCATGCCCTAGAGACTACCAAGAACACCATCTACAATACATCTCTTCCCCTCCTCGCTTTTTCCGGACCCTAAAGACTACTAGACACACCTCTGTAATACGTCTCCAGCTCTCCCGGGCGCTCTCCTAATGCAAGTCCCAACCAGTTACCTCAAGTTACAAACACAATAACGCTCACTACGGCAGAACCCATCCACAACAAGACAAACCGCAATGGATTTGTTCCTCACAAAACGCTCAACATTAGGATATAGAGAAATATATTCAGAGGATAAGACGTCTTCTACGAGAGTAAACAAGATGATGAGCCTTTTAAGACTCATCCTTTAAGTACTAACTCAGTTCCTAACCTCAACTCCATTTTATTCCTAAGGAATCCAAAAAATCTTATTCTAATAGTAAAAGTCCTTATTCCCAAAAATCCGGAAATATGGATCTCAGATTCGGATTCTGGATTCCGGAAATCCGGAAATCCGGAAATTCCCCGAAGTCCGGAAATTCCCTGAAATCCAGAAATTTCCTGAAATCCGGAAATTCTTTCCGGACTCACAATTATCTAGACTTAGGCATTCCAGATGCAAACTTCTCTTAGTCTCGATCGTTAGTAGCCAGGTGCAATTCTGAGCCCCATCGTTAATTGCTACTAATTCAAAAGGGACTAAGGATTTTCTATAACTACTCCTAACTATGGTGTCTTCTTATTCCTACTACTCATATGCCTAGGTGATTCCTCTATCTCCTTCCCGGCGTTTGTCTTCTCCTGCGTCTCTTCCGACTGCTCAATTCCGGATTCAAAAATCGCTACTGTAATATTGGTCCTAATGTAATATTTTATTTACTAATTTTTTTGTAATCTTTTTATCAAGCCGGATATTAAGGCTACATCCGGAACCGTGTGGGAACGGATTCCTACAAAAGTTAAAGCGAAAACCCTTGGTAGCAAACGACTTCAAACCGATATACAAGATGCGCGATGTCAACTTGGACTACTTGGCGGACTTGGTGCTTTAGAAGAAGGTTTGCGTGAAGTACTCGAAAGCAGCAAACCTATAAAGTAAAGGAATTAGAAGGAGACTCTTTGAAATGCTGCGGATTGGAAGAGGCAAATTTGTGCCTTGAAGAATGAACTCATGTTGCACTACAGGCAACACCCCCTACCATCAAAGGTTGCGGACTTTGTGCCTTAAACCAAGAAACAGCGGGACGCCTTTGCAGCAGAAAAGAGGATTGATCGGGCCGAGCTTGAACTATGGATTGACATGGCCAATCAGACGTCGAAGGCAAAGGCATGGCTTTAAAGCCGGACACAAGCATTCAACACGACGACAAAGTCGTCAAAATGCTCGGAATCCTTGGTGGCGGCATGGGATCCACACATCTCCTCAGCGGTCTCGAGCAAAGACGTTGTGGTCCCAAACAAGGACAGAAGTCTCTTCTCCGACATGTACATGTAGAGGACCATGGACGGTTTAGTGGGAGAATTTGCTGCAGTTCTCATTCACGATGACGTGGGGGAGTTGTGTGATTCTACAAGACCGCACTTATACTTTTGGTTCCTCTTTTGTATGCAACACTCCGGACCCTATGTTGGCATGCTTAATTACATGAGCCTTGATAGGATATTCAACCATGTCGAAGTTGTATACCAGGATGACAACGTCGGTGTCAAGTCACTAGCGGTGCTCATAGCAGACGCTGAAGGATTTCATCAAATCGTGGGGCACCTGGAGATGCCGATGGTGGAGAGGAAGAAGAGCCTGTGGTCGTGGCATGTGGTCTACTACATCGCGACATCTTATGACGGATTTCCTCCGCCACCCATCAAAAAAGTGACGACCATGTACTGTGTCTTTTGCTTTGGATATGATCCAAACAAGACGACTACTCAATCGTTCAACGACCTTTTCGGAGAGAGCCCCGACCAACTTCTCCCATGTAATTCAGCCACCGAAGTGGCTTAGGTTACCAAAATGTGGCAATCCTAGGAGGTGCAGCAGATGCGGATCTTGGTTCTCGACAAACTCTTTAGTGGGTTCGTGAGGAAAGGAGTGGTGGTGGTCAATGTCAATGGTGGAGCGCATTTCACATACCTAGGCTTGGTGAGGATGACTACCTTTGTATCTTAATATGTTTCCACTATTCTTGCAATGTTCAGATGCTGTCGTTGTTAGTTAAACATCTGAATAGCTCAAGTTTTTTCTCCATGGACCAACAAAGCAGTGGTCCTTGAGATTAGAATACTCGGAACAACAAGAAAGGAAGGCCATCCAATAGGCAGAAGAGATATTTTGGTTCAATTTAATTGTCAAACTGCAAAAAAATGAAACCAATGCCGCCAAACCCGCGGTTGTCAAGGCCTAGTCTGCATCTTGATAGGGGAATGTTGTCATACAGAAGCAAGCCACAAAGACTACTATAATTTAGGTATGATAGCTCTTGGTTTTAAATTAGCCGGAGGTCTTCCGATGTTTTTATGTACAATCCAGTTAAATGCATCTTCTCTTATCTGATATGTCAGTTCTAATCTTCACCCAAGGAACTTTAAATGTGGATGCTCATCAAGTACTAGAGTCCGCTCAGGTGATTGTAGATGAGCAATAATCAATTTCAAACGTTGATTTGGTTGCAGCTGCAAATGTAGTAGCTAGACTCAGATTGGACGGCCGTAGCAACCTTCGTACATCAAACCCAACTCTTGATTGGTATGCCGACATAGGCCAGTCCAACAAACCTTCCTTTGCTTATGGAATGGCTAGTGATCAAGTAAGAGCCACTGTGGACATGTTCCTGCAAGATGAAGCTTTGATCGATGAGGATAAAGACCAACCTAGTATGATTCAGCCTGGCTTTCTCGATTTTCAGGAAGCATTCAAAGATCTCCGGCTGAATTAGACACAGATTAAATTGGTCGAACGGGAGATCAAGGTCAAGGGTCTCAAGGACCATGGTGTCAAAGATGAAGCTGACACCATGGACTTACAATCTGTGCAACATACCATGGCGGAGTTACAAGTAATGAGCCCGCCGTGCACAAAAGGCAATGGCAATGTAGAGCTTCAGCAAGACAAAGGAAAGAAGGTGGCCACAAAGAAGAGGAGCAAGGGCAGCAACGACAGTACTGGCTTTGAGCAAAGATTGTTAAGGTCGAAGAAAGGTCAGGTAAAGCGATGCTCTTGGACAAGGCACATCGTCCTAAAACCAGCCACCTCTCCGCACCTTCTTCCAATGAAATAAGTAGAGTTGTCTCTATAGTGAGCTTACTTTGACTCTTTCATTTTTGGTTATCAGGATTCCTCAGGCTCTCCAGAAGCAATGGACGGGAAGCGGATCAAGAAGCACAAAGCATCGGAGGCGATCGTAGTAGAAGTTTGTAAGAACACAAAAGCAACTGACACAAGTGCCTGATGTGTAAATCTCTAATTTAGTGTTGTTGTGTAAATAGTCATTAGTATAGAAAATCAAACATTTGAGGACTCTCAGAGCAAAACTTCATTCTAATGCAGAATTTGCAGTTGTGGACTCTCAGAGTAGACTTTTACTTTAATGCACAATTTTCTTATTTGGGACTTGTACCAGAATTGTGGGTTCAGTTCAGAAGAAGCCAATTAGCATTTTATATTGGCCTAATCAGGTGGCTTAAGTAACTACACCACGGATGTATCATGCCATACTTGACTTGAATGGAGTTCTGGAGCATAGAAGAGAACACCACAGTGGAGAACCAAGGGTTATCAAACTTAGGCCCGGTTGCGGTGTCTTTCTCGAATAGGTCCGGGATAAAGCAATTCTATCATTTTGGAGCAGTGTCACGGACAAGAGTATGCCAAAAATTCTTCTTGAATTGGAGAAGCATGTTGCTTTCACAGCGAATGCCATGAAAATTCTGACAGACCGCATGCTACACATCCACAACTTAGTACCCACTCAAACTGGACAAGCCTATCTTTATTGAAGACCTTACAGTTTATAACAAGACAGTGAATCCCAAGTCTCCCCATGATGTCTTGTTTGTGGATGACACCCTATTAAAGATTGTGCTTAACAATCCCTTTAGCGCAGTGCACCCGACTTCTTGGCATGGAGATCCAAATGACACCTTCTTAGAGGCGAAGTTAATGCCTTGGCTCGATGGACTTTTATCTTCAAACTAGGATATTCTTGCCTATGTTCGCAGCGTCCCTATACCGGACGGCTATCCTCTTAAAAACAAGAATTCTTCTATCGTTGTCGCTATTCAGAAGGATTCTAGTTCAACATAAGACGGACATTTAATGCCATTGGATTTTTTGGACCATGTACTTTTGATCATTGGACACCATAAGTGGTTTTTCCGCAACACATGTTTCAAATTTTATTTTTTTTGTAAATCACATACTTTGCGGACCTTCCTTTGATTTGATATTTCCTACACTGCGCCCTTCCACGTTCGTACTTCTTTCCTCTCACACTATTGTATATTCATGCACCTTTCAAACATCATCGTCAATGTTGTCGTCTTATGTTATGGATGTCTTCAATTAGTCGGTGATCTCCGGTTGAAATTGTTCAGTGATGGACAAACTTGACAGCATTTGGAGATCTCGGGTTGAACCCATTCGTTGATGCACAAACTTGTAGTCATCCGGAGATCTCTAGTTCATTTCCATTTGATACGTAGCCCCACATCATTTGCTCTTTCCTATGTTTAAATTTTGATGGTGTCATTGTGGCTTCCAATTTGCAGGTGATAGTTATCTCTCTCCGCAGTCCTCTCTGCTCCAATGAGGTACTAGATTCGGTGAAGTCCAACTCCGTGCAGTTGTCGTCGTTTGTGGAGACAATAGATGTTATTTGAATACTCTTGCGGTGTTTCAACGCCGCGATATGGTCGTCTGTACTTCCTGAAAGTTTGACAGAGGTGGTTGATATTCTATTGCCCCCGGAAATCTTATCACAAGTTCTTTTTGTCTGTGGCTGTAAAAGAACTTGAAGGCCATACGACTACTGTTATTTTTTAAACCTATTGAAAAAGACCGTTATAGATAGAAGTACAAGGCAATATTTGTGGCCTAAATGTGTAGTGGTTGCAAATATTGATCCATACCTTAATCTTCGGATGGCTTTAGTTTGTTACTTGCAATATTTATCCCATGAAACTGGATGGCTTAGTGTATTTGTAAAGATCTTAGATTGACATAGTTCTATCAGGCGCTTACCTACCACTTGAGTTTTCTTGAAAGTCACCGAAATACACTAGATACCTACCCCAAATCTTAGGGTCTTATGTTAGAAACCGGGACCACATGCACATGGATCTCTTTACTGACCTTGGTCAACCGTTGCACCAAACCTCAGCCTCTTGTGGGTCCATTTTTCTGGCCCTGTCCGTTTTAGGATCCTAGAGGCTTTTTTTGGAATTTTTTTGGCCAAATTTGGTGCCTATGGCCCCAAATTATCCCATGGAGTCCCTCAAGGATCAAACAGGGCCCCACTCCAATACAAAAATAGAGGCAAGTTTTTTTCCACCCCTCCCAAGCCCTGCTGAGCCTGTGGCTCAGCTCAACCCTCGACCGGGGTCAATAGGCAAATCTTATGTACATGGTGTCTTGCCTTGGGAAAGGTTTGGGGGAACTATTGGTCAGCCCTGTGAGAATTTAGGGTACTATGGGGGAGTTTTAGCTTGCATGGGGTAGGACCCAAGAACATTGATTGCAAAGCATTCCATTGGTGCAAAAAAAGGCAATATGAAAATTCTTCATGCTTTCTTTCTTTGCATTTATACATCTCATACTGTCTGGCACCATATTCCTCGGATTTGCCTAAATACCCCGGTCGAGCGTTGCAGCAAGCCTCAGGCTTGGAAGGGTGGGGGAGGGTAGGGACAAAACCGGCTGCTATTTTTATGTTGGAGGGGGGCCCTACTTGATCCTAGGGGGGGCCATTGAGGGTAATTTGGGGCCGCAGACCCCAATTTCGTAAAAAAAAACCAATAAAAGCCTCTAGAACCCTAAATCGGACAGGGCCAGAAAAAATGGACCGACCCGAGGCTAAGGTTTGGTGCAACCCTCGACCAGGGCTAAGAAAGAGATCCATATTCCTCCTGACTTGTCCATTCGGGAAGCACTTTAAGGAAAACTCTACAGTCTTTGACAATACAGTAGATGAACTTGGAATCTTACTCCCTGACATTCTTGTGTCTTTTAACGTGCCGCCTTTCTTAATGGCAATGCATATAATTCACAAGGCTAAATACAGATGGTTGACAAGTGCCTACCAGACTGTCTTTACAAACATTGCCTCTCTTTTAACTTGTACCACATCACGGTACTTGAGCCTTTCAAAGCTTGGGCTAAACTGATAGCTGACAGATTTAAGACATTTGTACGAACTAATACTTCCATTTTTTGGAGAGTAGAATTGAGCTTGCAGGTTACACTCAATCTATCAAAAAAAATTACACAACAACTATGTCGCAAACATTACTAGATGTTATGAAACAATTGCATTGGAAGGTGATGTCAATTTGCTCGATGCATGGAAATTTGTCATCAAAATCGGATTTCGGCGAGCATCTTTGCTGCATTCTAAAACAACTACATCCTTGTGGCCAAAATTAGAGAAAGATAGGATTTCTCAAGTAGCCAAATGGGATACTCATAGACCTAGATCTTGGCAATGGATTGAGATCTGACAAGATGGTTTGATCCAACTCCAACAGAGGCTTCTGCAGCACTACTATGTCATGATAAGTGACAGAGGTTTGGCAAAAAGGTACTGGAATTCCTACAGGGTTCAGCTGTTCACAATCTAGTGCCTTGTTGCCAAACCTCTATCACATAACAGGCGAACAATCTGGTGCAATATCTACCTACTTTCTTATGAAGTTCCTTTCAAACAACAATTAACTACTTTGGAACGCATTGATTAATTGGCCAAATTCCTACATGCTTTCAGGTACATTGATGATATTTGTTGGATTGATGTTGGAAATCCAACCCGCTTAGACGTTCAAGTTGCAAAAACTCAAGAGTATTCACGATGTCTTGGAGGCCATCGGCCTACCTACAGGATTCCAACTCAAGAAGGGTGCACACTAGATGTTTCTTGTATTTTGGTCTGATGCTTCCGGGGGCCAATTTTCTACAAGGACAAACTTAACAGTTAATTGCAGCAAATAGGGTGTTGCGGGGAGTGGAGGATGACAGGAAATTAGATGCCCCTTCAATTTTATCACAGACGGTAAGTCCAATTTTTGACAAGTCCTACTGCTATGGTAGATAGCACAATATAGCTTAGGAAAAGAGATACTTTACCTCAAGAGGTTGTCTACATTCTTTTTGAGTCTAAAGGCGCTGTTGGATACTCGCGGGATTAGCTTCAACACCCTTGTACTTGACAACTGTCCTTACAAAAACGTCAAGAATAGGAATGTCATGCATCCTTTGTCATTCAAGCTAGATTCAAATGAGTCTGACACGAATGTCATCCCGGAGTTGCGAAGTTCCTATCTAAGATGATAGAGTCAGGCTTGCTTTTACCCAAATAAATCTTTAAGAACCCCACCACTTGGAACTCTTGCTTCTTTCTTGGTGACCTTATGTGGGAGCAGTTCATATTGGCTCATCCATGTACAAGGCGTCCATCTAGTATTATTGCATAGGTATTTGGCATCGACTGCCCACCTACACCGACATTGCCTCGTTTTTCCAAGCTTGTAATGACTTTCTATAATTACATTTTTCTTCCTGATAAAGTCCTTTATAATAGTCATGGTGCATTGGTGCCCAGTGCACATGTCTATCACAACACCATATTTGTTATATTGGGAAAATTCCATGGTTTTGAAGGTATTCATTTAGGTCGATTCAACCTAAATTATTTGTCTCATGTTAATTGTGTGTACATGTAAGATGTCCATTGTAGCTTGAGCGCGACACACGTATTAATTTGGAAGACAAATAATCTCCTAATGTTACAAATATATGGTTTCACTTATTATTTGCATGACATCTATTGTTGCCTCTAGGTACTTCGTTATGATGTGAAGATTAAAGACGAGAGCGGCCCTCCCATCAACTTTTAGACGGTGAAAGTAACATTATTCTTCTCTTTGAGAGCAAAGTGTAGAGCCCAATGTGTCCTCTTAACAACAACTTCCCTTTGCGCCCTGCCTTTGATGTTCAACAACAATATTCATTCGTCCCCAAAATAGTCCTACATTGGTCGTAGGCCTAGAGGATGATGATTTCATTCTACTCTCCCTGCTAGAAGTAGAAGGCCAAATGGTTTCCAATTTGTATTTGGAACCCGTCCATCAATGAATGTCTTTGTCCTCCCTCCTCTTTAGAATGTTGATCTTACAACAAATGATTCTACTTTTGTGGAGCCATTGGAAATATTCCTATGGATTTCATCACTGAGCATGTTATCATTTAGCAAGACAATAGCCAAGTCTTTGCTCTTGACAAATCTTGGCCTCAAACGGTCCAAGTGGTGTGAAATGGGACACCCTAGAAATGGGCCCTATGTGGTGTGATCTTTCTCCCAAGTAAATCTCAAAACAAAGAAATCCAACATGGTACTCAAGAGGCTTGCTTGCATAGTTAGAGATACTTGAATTCGTTTTGCTAATCATGCAAATCAATGGAACATTCTTCTAATTAATCACAACCTCCTCCATAGTGTACCCAACAACTGCTATAATGCAATTCATCCAACTATGTATACATTTACTCCCCCAAAGAACATAGTTGACGAAATGCAGCTGTATCTTGTTTGTATGTTGATCCCCTGTCTCATGGGACTTTTGGACTCTAGAATCAATGACCTTGAATATTGCCGCCTTATTGACAATATGGATCCACCTTTTCATTTTAATATGTTTGCTTTAAAGGAAATACAAAGAAGTCATTGATAGTCACAAAGAAGGCTTTCTAGTTCATATCTTGCTTCCATTGACACGGTGCTAGGATTTCATTCGTAGTGTAAAAGGAGTTTATTGCATATTGTTGGACGGTTGTATTGTCAAGTTATAAAGTTGGATGGTCTTTTCAATGATGGGCGGTGAGCCAACATTGATTTTATTGTCTAATCAATATTTATGTGATTGTGTAGTCTTCTTGCATCTCTATTGAATTCATTGTGGAGTATGATTTTGCAATTTGGAAAAGCATTCAAATGTCAAAGTGCTGAGAGAGTCTACAATCACAGTAGATTTACTAAACATCATCAAAATAGTAGATTCATTTCACTTCCTTGCCATGGTTGCTCATCTTTAAAAGGGTGAAGATGTTCATCATTATTTTCAGCTATCCATTGATAGCATGTTTCAATGTCTAAAAAATAAAGGTAGAAACAAAAATAAAAATAATAAAATAACATAGAAATTTAACAAAAAAATAAAGGTTAAAACAAAAATATGTCACATCTTGTATTATGCATAACTCATATTGATCTCTTCCTTGTAACAATGCTATCATTTCCTATTCAAAATAGTTTTGATTGACACCAATAGTTATGAAATCTCAAACACCAAAATAACTTTTAGGCAACAAGGCACGCCTAGGAATGGATTTCATATTAGCCTCAAAAGAGAATTTTGAACTATTCATTTTTGCACACTTGATAAACAAATGTATACACTTGATAAAATTCCACAACAACGTAAAATGTGTCAAAAAAATCAACAAGCGCCAAAGAAAGCCAGATCAGTCTCTAAAAGACAGAATAATCAAAGAACCCACTCGACCTAGTTGCGACAAAAACAAAGGACCAAAATACGTCAAAAACTCCAATATCTTTAGAAGACATCCGAAAGCAAAATATTTCATAAAAAAATCAAACTCAAACTCCAATACTTATAGCACACCTTCAAACGAAGCAAATAAAGAAGACTTGCCTTGAGAGAAAAAAATGGAGGCTGTGTAGATGTAAAAGAATTTGCAAATTGGATGTTGTGTGAATGGGGCGAGGGTCATACGTTGGGCAAGGGTAGGGGCAAGGGCAAAGGCAAGAACAAAGCGGAGAGTATTGTCCCTTTGACAACAATTTAGTAAGTCTTGGCTAAAGTAAGAGCCAACAAGGTTTGTAGCGAGCAAAGAACAACACCATTATGTACTTGTATAGGTCATAGAAACAAGACAAGTTCAACGAGGTCAAGGGAATAGATCATCTCTATAATACACTAATTCATTTGTCCATTTTATTGTTGTCACACTTACACTACACCTTGTGAAAATAAAAAGTGATATTATACAAGGTGATAGGGATATTTACAAGGGAATTTTGAACTAGGAAAATCAATTTTAAGGTTTCGGGTGATAACATCAAGGTGTTCTATCAATAGGATGATATTATCAAGGTTACACTGTACACCCAAAATATACAAAGTATATGATTCATTAAGTATCAACTTCAAATTCTAGGCTACATCCTCATATGTCTAACATCCACAAGGAAGGCATACCAAGTGAGCACTTTTGTGCGAGAAAATTGGCGTAGACCCTCTATAGATGTCTTTGGGAATGTTAAAGATTCATATTGTCGTTAATTGCGTTGACCACATAGTCTAGCGTCCTTAGAAAGCTCATGCCAAGTTGTAGTGAATTTGTACATATTTGGCATTTCTGCAAGTTTGGCATGACCAAAATCTAGTGTAGTGAGGAGCTCCCCATGGATTATACACGATGTCTGCTCGTTGCCGTGGTGGATGGAGTGTCGAGTGCAGCTATTTTCATCGTTAAACTCCTCTCAATATGTCTCAGAGCATTTCGACCTCTTCCATATCATTCGAGTAGTAAGGAAGTGGAGAGCCTTACATCATCACTACCTCGCGATCAGAGTGCCGGATGGAGGCCGCACCGCTTGCCTAGAGCCACAACAAGCACTTGCCAACCCGTTGTTGCAAGTGGCAGTTGCAATGGTCATCGCCGACTGCAACCATCTGCTACGCACAAGGGTATTTTTTTATATTAAAAAATAAATAAATAAATAAAAATCAAAATATTATATATATATATATATTTGATTTGATTTGATTTTATATTTTAATTAGTAACTGCTGTAGCCACTTACTTGCTACCACGTGGTAGCACGGTAGTGTTAGGCGTCCACGTAACAAAATGATAAAGGCCGGCCATGAACTTAGGATTTCATGGGCCAGCACCAGCTCGGAGTTGCCACCCTCGTTGGAATTGTAGGCCTTGAGCCAACGCTAGGGCAGCTCAAGCCTTTGCGTATGCTAGGGCGAACATTTCCGCTACAATTCACTTTCAAGGTTGGGATGCTCTAAGTACAACCAAAATATGTGGGCACAAAATTTGTCAATCTTTATTACTATCTAGGTAATATAATAATAAAGTGCAAAATATGCAATGAAAGCGTTACAAGGTAGCATTTTTGTGTCGAAAGCGTGGTGTGGACCACAACAGATGTTCCTAGGAACATCTTAACCGAGGGATGGGGCCCAGATAGATTACTTAGAGTGACGTCAAAAGTGAAGCAAACCATTACATTGCGGGGCCCAAGCCTGCATTCCGGTGCAGTAGGTTGGTGGCATCAGCCCTTTCAAACAAATTGTAAGAAAATGCAATCCCTGTATAGAAATTCCTTGTCTACGGTAGGATATGCCGTGATGCCAGGTGGAGGGTTGTGAGTAGGAGCGGCCACAAGCGACCAATTTATGAGGAGTTCACATTACATTATCTACAATATACTTATGGGGACTTTCACTTCCTCTCTATTTTTCATCAACTCTGTGGTTGTATATTATTCTCTATGAGCGATGTTATTTTTATATTATCACCGCCATGTTATATTTTTTGGTCTCTTAGCTACTCTTAATTGCGGTGCACAATTCTCTTTGTGAGCAGTGCATCTACTCTTCTTTATTTTTAGTACATTCACTCTCATTTTTTAATTTTTTTAGAAGATCTTTACATAGTAGAGTATTTAACCCCTAAAAGACCAAGTGTCAAAAATTGGCTTTTCAAAAGTTTGGTCACGTTCCTATAGTGTCCCAGTGAAATGAATGTCTTTGAGAATTTTATTGAAGGTGGGCACTTCATAGAGCTTTGCGAGAGTATAATTTATTTTGAATTAGGCTTATAAAAAAAATCATATAATTTTTTTTTAAAATCGGGGAGGCCGGGCACCTTGGGCAAGGTTACTGGCCACTAGTGGCAAGGCGGTAAAGTAGGGGCAACCACGTGGGGCAGAAAGGGTGGAAGGAATTGGTCACTATTAAAAAATAGGGACCGGGATTCTAAAGTCTCCAATGGCGAAGACTAGTCTTGTAAGGGCCCTAGTAGCTTTATTTTTGGAGCATGTGCTTAGAGTCAAGGGAATTGCATGGGACTCGGAGCCAAGGGAAGGCATACAGCTAGCACGTGTCTCAAACTTACTCATTGTTGACTTTGTAAAGGGCAGCATTGGAGGCACCCTTGTACCTTCAGCTTCATCCTTGCATCAACTCAACTGGTCAAACGGTTGTGACGCACCCTCTGCTTCCATGTTGCTCAAGTTCGGTAGATCACTTCCTACCTTGGAGATCAGTAGAATCTATGCAGAATGTAAGTGCGGAGTGCATGTATGGAAAACTTGTGCGGATCAGAAGTTATACAATTTGTGTTCATACATAAGCATAGTGCGCACACTAATGTGGATAGAACCTGTGCAGACTGTGTAGAGAACCTGTGCGGATCAGAACCGTGTAGAGAACTTGCACGGATCAGAACTTGTGCGGATCTGTGTAATACACATTGTGCATACTTCGCGTCAAGAGAACTAGTTCATAGAAGGATCAACACAGCTATCGGCCTCTCATGATCCATATGTCCCTGCTAAAACTGTTGTTTTCAACCTATTTCAACAAAAGTTGTCCCTTTTGCTTCAACCAAGTAGTGACGTTGACAACTTCAAGGAAAAATTTGTTCAATAATCGGTGAGACACAACTCCTAGTCTCTCGTTCATTTGAACTACTTGAGCTCATTCAACATCTTGTCCCGATTTTATTGGAGCTCATTTCTTCGGTTCACTTGATTTTCTAGCTCACAGAGATCATCGTGAGCTTTGTGTAATGGTGACATTCAGTCATTGACCGAATATGAGTCCGATATAATGTTTCGTGTGCATACCTGATATAAGGCTAGACTTGATGATAGCCACATTATATATGTACTCATTATGATTCATGTGTGGATGAACATGTGTAGATGAGTAGATGCTTTGCAATGAGCCATAAGTTATCCTCGGTGAGGCTGAAGTTGTCGAAGCCTATGCAATCACGGATGCGTTAATAGAGTCATCATCAAGTGTCCTATTATTCTTTAGCTTCTTCGAGTGAGTCCCAAGTCCACTACATCCGAACCTTTTTTCTGAGCTAATGTGTACACGATGATGGATGGGCAAGAGAGTATGAATTACACTTGGTTGAATCTAGGTTGTTCCGGTCAATAGTTGTTGTATAGTGGAATTATATCATGCATTGTAACTTAACACTCTTTTGGTTCTCTACATTCCTAATGGAACGTCATTTTTTTTTTGGGGTGCAACACTTGTTTGGAGAACAAGAACCATTGACTTTTATGATTTTATGAAGGATTAGCGTGTAGACACTGAATGAAACATTTCTTGACAAAGAGATTTAAGTCTTTCAGTTCAATGGGTCTATAAATGAATATAAACATGGACCCAAACTTGTAAACACTTCTTTTGTTCTTTTCTTTTGTAGACTTGGGTATGGTATCCAAGTTGCTTCAAAGCCGGATTGCAAAGACACAACTTTGAATACATGACATCTCATATAGTATGAGCCTTGATGGCATACTTCATGGCTGAGTTTTGAGAAGTATATGGTACCGCAATTGTGTTTTGTGACAAGTTTTTTCAATATTTGATTATACCAATCGGCTTTGGAAGATATTCTTTTATCAACAATGAAGCTTGCAAAGGACTAGGTGAGCCATGTAAAACTGTAGATAACTCTAATATGCTGTTAATTTCTAACTGAGAGGGGGATTTATACCAAGGAAAGGTAATTAGTGCCCATATCAAATTTCAACCCACATGCTCTTTTAGAACCAAAACCATATTGTTGTCTTTATCAAATTCAATGAACTTTATAGTTCAAACACAACGGTGTGAAAATTGTTTTAGAGTTTCTAAACATAATTTAGTTTCACAAAAAAATTGAAGGTTTGTACAATTTATTATTATTTAATGGTTATTATTTCAATTCTTTCCTTTGTATGTTCTAATGTAGGTTCGTATCCTTTGCTCTATGCATGAAGTTTCATAACGTTGAAAATTTTAAAATGCACCCTTCAAACGCATGTATCTTACAATCCGCACGGTCAAAGTTTAAAAAAAAATTCAGTGAAATTTTGTAGTGCAAAAATTCAAGGTCCTAAGTTCAAAATAATTTTAAAAAGAATGTTTAGATTACTTTCATAATATCTCTTTTACAATGACAATTTTCAAGTGTTTTGGTGAACCTATTCATGTTTACTGAGACTAACATGCAATATTTTTGTGGCTCTAGACATTGAGAATATTTTTCTAAGAGCTACTATAGGTGGGTGGTCAAATCCTTACTTTCTTTCAACTAAAGTGCAGATTTCACAAAATATAGCCATGCCACAAAAACCTGCAATGCATGGAAAAGATAAGGAGGTTAGTGCTATATTTATCATTGTATACATGCATGAATAATTTCTGTATGAATTTGTAAATTTTACAAATAATGTAATGGTTTATGTATCTTTTCCAGCTTGCTCATGGAGAGCAATCAATGTGGCATAGCTCCCGCGGTACTGAAAAAAATTCACTTCCAATGTCACTATCTCCAGTTTCAAGACAACCAGTACCTGCTCTTCCTTCTCTATTTCTTGAAGACTTTGATAATATTGTAGAGAACAATGAAGGCACTATCATTGGAGAATATTACAACGAGTATTTTGACACTGAAGACTTTCGAGGGAGAGAGTCTAGTGGTGAAGAATTTGAAGAAGATGATTTTGAAGAAGGTGAATATGGTCATGAAGAGATAAGACCTATAGAAGATGTGTGGTGGCCTCTGGAGGTTCTCCATACACCCCAATCTATTTCATCTATATGCCCTTCTTCAATATCTATTGATGATCCAAATGTTGTCGGGACTAGTTTGAATGAGGAACGGGGGTTTTTTCCGAGAGAGGAAACAATTCATTTATTACCCATGGATGTTGGGGTCGGAGGGATGGAGGATGACGCTACAGATGAAATGAGGCATAGTGATATGAGAGTTCGTGATGAATCAAATAAAGGTATTGATTCTAGTGGTGGAGAAGATGATGGTTATGATCTCGGAGATGTAGATGATATGATATAAAATATTTGTATCGCGATGTCACATGGAACCAAAATTATTCTACATTTGATCCTTCGCCTCAAGAATTTATTGGTTCTTCGCAAAGTACATATTTCCGTTATTTTCAAACATTCATGCAATTATTCTATCTATTTTGGCCACATGTGTCTTTACGCTATATAGTGAACGAAACCAATCGATATGCTTGTGAAGAAGTAGATGGCAAGGGAATTCCTATGGATGGTACAAATTAGAAAGATTTCTCGAAAGAGGAATTTAAAGCACTTCTAAGCATATGTTTGATTATAGGTATGAAGCGACAATCGAGTATAAAGAGTTATTGGCAGAAACAAGGATTTTTTTTTGGTGTGAGCATATTACTAAACTTATGAGCCAAAACCGATTTCTATTGTTGCTTCATTGTTTACACATCACAAATCCGGCTACATATGTTAGAAAAAGTCATTGCCAAATTATGACAAATTGGGACAAGTGAGGTGGTTAGTAGATATTGTTCGTGACAAATGCAAACGAGTGTGGAGCCTTGGGCAATATCTAACTATTGATGGGATGATGATACGCTATAAAGGATCTTATTGCCCTTTATGACAATAAATGCCTCAAAAACCACAAAAATGGGGTATTAAGGTGTGGTATCTCGCATGCTCAACATCAAAGTATGTTTGGAATATTTCCGTATATTGTAGAAAGGATCAAAATATTGTTGATGTTCCACGTGCGACACGAGGAGAGCCAAGCTTTGCACATAGACTCAGAGTTATCAAGACCCTCGACGTCCATGACATCCGGTTGTCCGGACGGCACATCCTCGGCCCCGTGAGAATGTCCGATGACATTACGACTTTGGTGAGTTTCCCTGAGAATAAATAGCCGTCCTCTACCCTAGCCGACCACCCGGCAGACAGCGTCGGGCGTCCACGGGCGAAGGCGAAGGCGCTGTGGACGGCCATTCCGTCCGCTTGGGCCGACCGCACGGCCGTCCGCTAGAGGTGACCGCCATCCGGTCTCCGCCGTGGCCGACCGCAAGGTCGTCCGCTTGGGGCGACCGCCGTCCGCCGCAGCGGACGGCCCTATCCCGACCGCGTGGCAAACTGTCCGGCGATTGCCGTTTCGCCGGCCGCCACGCCGACCGCTCCCCCGACCTCGTTCGCTAGTAGATTGACATCCTCTCGTCTCTCAACGGTCATAATCACCCTGACTATGAAGACAATAGCACATGGAGCCTCAGTTCACTTCTCAATTTTTGTTTTCGAAGAGTTTTGAGCTACATTATATATCCATTGCTTCAAAATCATTGAATTTGGAAGTCTTTGATATCAGAGTTTCTTTAGGAACTCATGATATTTCTTCCACATACAAGGCAAGTTCAGCCTATTGATGCCCGGGCAAACAAGATTTGCATGTAATTTCATAATGATAGATTGCCTATTGAAGGTCAAGGAATCATTGGAGCAAACTATTATTGATCTGGAATGGCGGGCATACGCATCAAAGAAAGCACTCTTGGCTAGAGATAAACTAGTGATCTCTCGGAGCATCAAAAGAGTGGTTCTAGATGAGCGTTTCTGGGAGTGGTGCATGAACTTCCGGGAGATGATTGCCCCTGTAGTGTATGCGCTTCGGGAATTGGACGCCAAGGAACCTTATATGCTCAAGGTCTTGCACATCCTTCACGACCTCGAGAAGCATGTTCTGGCGTTGCATAAAGAATCATTTTGTCTCGATAGCGACTTAGCAATCATTGCTGAGGACGAGTTCTACGCACGAAAACAAATGATGACAACGGATTTACATTTCGCCAGTGCACTTCTCAATCCTTATTTACTCCATGACGAAGAGTTGGCGGATGATCCGGATATCATCACGGCATGCAAATGAGTACTACGAAAGCTATGCACTCCTACGACTTACCCGGACGTGGAGAACGAGTTCATAGCATTTCGAAACAAGGATGTACCATTCCATGGCATATTGGATCCTAAGGACCAAAAATGTTCTCCATATGCTTGGTAGGATTTTGAAGGTGCTTGCGGAAAATTCCTTGCTCCTATTGCAAAGAAAATACTAGCGCAGACAGTGTCACCTTTTTCTTGCAAATGCAATTGGAGTAGCTACTCTTTTGTCCATGACAGGAAACGGAATCGGTTATTACCGAGAAGGGTTGGTGACTTGGTTTTTGTGTATACAAACTCGAAGTTGCTTGCGAATACAAAGTTGACGGATGAGAAGAGGTGGTACGCGGAGAACTTGGATTTGAAGGATCCACAACCACGTCAGTCGGATGACCCGGAATACTCTCACGATTCAAGCACCGGTGCCCTTGCCAATTACGATACAGAGCATCTAGACCATGACATCGATAGAAGCCCTCTTCAACGTATGGATAACACTCATGACACCCTAATCACCGAGTTTGATTTTGTCGAAGACGACATTCTTGCAGAGAAAGAAGATGACTTATTGTCCATAGCACGGTACTTGAATGGAGACGACATGGTCAATAGCAGTAATATCCTTCATCATGGACCAGCTCCGCCTCCGGAAGACACGAAAGACAAGGGAGAAGAAGATTTATCATCCTCACGTGCAACGGCACCACTCGGGAAAAAAATGCAAGGGCATCCAGTGAAGAATGTTGGGGAAGGCAAGCACCACGATCTCGCAATTGCGGAAAATCCTGGGCAAACAATAAAAGAGCCATTCCTAGACGACACGGTTGTTCTCAGGGAGAAAACTATGGAGGCCGATATTTACGGCGGTACAATAAGTCCCATTCACGTCACGGAGAAGAAGACGTCCTCCTCTTAGGATCAACCGTCCTTGCATGGTCGCGCTTCGTGGTCTCTATTTGGAATCCCTCTTGCAAAGGTCACTACAACCAATTTGAAATCCTCCCATGGTTTGGTGTTCTTTTCAAAACATGTGCGACCCAAACACCGCAACGCCAATCTAATAGCATACCCAGTGATGGAGATGTACCTTTGTCTAAGCTCTTCATACATCACCCCGAGGTTCACAAAGGTTTAGGATTACAACCTAAGCGGCCTTCAAACGCCACAAAAAACGTAAAGCTTCCATGCATCCATTTGTTCGTGTGCGACCTAGTAATCCCATTGATGTCATTGAAACTTGCAAGAAATTCAAAACCATTTAAAAATTGACGATCAAACGGAGAATCAAACAAGAAGCCACCACCAATTATGAAGACAATCCTAAGGGATTTTATGGAGCTAAAATCAAAGGAGACAACATTTACGAACTTCCTACCGACGTAAATGATGAGGAAAAATTGGCCCGTCTACGTAGTATGCGTTCACCGCACTTATTTTTATTGCAAATATTGTAGTTCAAGTTTATGGAACTTTATATTTGTACCGCGGATTTTTCGAAAGCGTCTATTGTCTCAATTGATTTTTGGATTGATATCGAATATCAATAAAGATTTTTCATATATGTACAAGTTTTATATTCATCTCTTTTGCTATTCTATTGTCTTGTGTTTTGTGTATGGATTTAGTCATCTCCTACAAAATGATTTAAACATGACATTCTTGTTGTGTACCAAATGTACTTGGATTTTGCAAACTTCTATTTATTTCATTGCTTCGCATTCACCATATGCACTACAACATTTCTAACATCCACATACAATTGAAGAATTAACAAGTGGACAATATATCTTACATATTGTAAACCTTTATTTCAAAAAGTATGCCCTACCACGGCATGTTTCCAACTTCTTGCCACACCATTCCTTCAACAACAATTACGCTAAGCTTTAAGTTCATCTACCCCATTCTATTGCCTTAAAGAAGAAGGCTCGTTCCTATGATCCATTCGTGTGCTATTACAAGTCCGCGGTCTTTGGCTTGGCCTGGCAATTCTTCCCCCTCTCTTCGTACTCTTGATCTACGGCTGTAATTTCCCTATGCATCTCCGACCCTCAACTATCGTCGGTGTCATTGTCATCATCCCTCTTCGGCTTCTCGCCAAGATCCACCTTCTTGGCCGCAAAGATTTCCATGGCCTTCTCAATTCGTTCCACCACCTTGTTCTCAAAAGCGTCATTCTCTAGGAATGACACCAATAATTCTTCTTATAGCTTCTGTAGCACATTCCGCCAATAGCCAATGATGTCCCCAATCCTCCAATCAAATGCTTGCATCGCATCCCAATAAGAACATTCTACGTCTTCAAAATAAACCTCTTTTGTTGAACACGGTAGTTTTGCGGCCTCTTCCAATTTTGCAAGGACCAGGGCTCTTCCAACTAGAGTATAATTGTTCTTCTTGAAGTCATCTTCTAACTCAATGCCATCGTCTACCTAATGCCACAAACCATCGTCTCTCTTCTCAGCTCTCTTTGGAGGAAATCGGAAGAAACGCTTGTGCTTAGTGCTCCAATGCCCCCTAAAGTTGCGGCAAAACAACTCTTGTTGCTCGCCATCTTCAATCTCTTGGGCCCTAATCTCCACCTCATAGTCTTGTCTCATTTAAAAGAATAGATCACATTCCATCTCATACTCCTCGTATAATTGGTGACAAGAAAACTCACTATTCCAAATAAGTGGTTTTCCCCAGTCACGATAGTTATGGGATTTCTTCGGAAGCTGATCCAAGGGGAGATTCCATCTGTTGAACTTGTGCCCTGGTGGCATAACATCTCGTATTCCCATCACTTTGTAGCATCTTTTGCTAATTGGAGAGCGACACATGGGACACATCGATCGTATGATAGAACTTACGGAAATGCAAGTAATATGAAAGTTATGGCCACATTGGCCCAACGTATATGCTCCCTTCGGACCAAAATGTTCTTGGCAACAAACTACATTTTTTGTTGAGGAATACCGGTACTGGGTGGCAAGTATGGATTACTCTTCCCTCCGATTCCGCAAAATGTTATCAAAAGATATTGTAGGGCATCCATCCTTCCTCCACTTCCAAAGCTCAATCAATACCATTGTTCTTTCCCTTCCAATGATAGTTTGTGCGATCCATCATCTCCGGTACATCACCCCAAATTGTAACCTTTGTGGGCTCATGTCCACGTTGTCCAATGAATTTCTTTAATCTCTCCAATGAGGTATCCACGAGTTCACATGATTCTTGTGATTCGGCGGTAAATTTTTTGAGATCATATTGTGCTTTCGAGACCATGGTCTCCCTGTCCTGAAGGCGATGAACCCAAACCAAGCAAAGCATTGTGTTATCATTGCATGGTGTGTCGTCCACCGATCTCAATGTCCTTCGCAATGTCTCTAGTTTGGCTCGTGCCTCATCCCTTTCCTTATTTGCTACCTCCAACTTCTATGACATCAATTTCATCTCCCCCTCACATTCCACTACTGCCTTCCCTTTTCGGTGCGCTTCTGGCCGTACTTGGCTAATTCCAACTGGTACTGCCAATTCAATAAAAGAAGGCTCGGCCGGTCTGCTAGATTTGATTGATGTGGCATCCTTTGCATCATTCCGTTCAAACTTAGAAAGAAAAAGGTCGTATGAAGTTTCGGCACTGTCCTCAATGACTACCACATCTACTACAGGAACCGGCGCATTCATCTTCTCCGACATCTTTTTAAGGACTTTCCTATTTGGCCTCTTCCTACCACTCGTTTTCTTCCAATTCACATTTTGGTTGTCTAGTGAGGGCATCATTTTTATCGGCCTCATTCTCCAATTTTGTCACTTTCTGTAATAGCGCGATCTTGTCTTCAAACATTGTCGTTACATATGAGGATAATGTATCAAAGCCAGCTGCGACTTGTAGCACACTCGGAGTTATACTTAAAAACACATGAGCCATATCTACAAGAAAATGAGCCATTGCTGCAAGAATTTTGGCCCCGTCCATCAAATTACGTGCCACTCTCACTATTTTTTTAATTTTGGCCGCCTTGCTCCAATCACTTCGAATTTTGACTCGAACACCAAATTCATTTGTTTGAACGCATGCTTTAGTCCACTTAACACTCAAGTCGAGCAACTCTTTGAACTTATCCTTGTTTGGCATTGTTGGAAGCATTTCTTCAATACGGGAAATTATACCCTTGTTAATCATCGAGTCATTGGAATTTGGTTTCAATGTTTCCTGCGTTGAAGTGCTTGGCCCGATATCCATTGTCTCTGATGCCATGCCTTCCAAAGTTTGAACGTTTGGAACAACGGTTTCTTCTCCATCCGTATTTTTCCCCCCCTCGTTTTGCGTTACCATTGTCTTCACCTGCTACCATCACAATATTTTGAATATCCGATTGTACGGGGCTTTTCTCGTCCTTTCATCAAAAGTGTCATTGGAGATCATCGTTGACAATATATTGTTGACCACAATGTCCAAATGTTTTTTAGACTCCATCACAACGGCAAACTTCTCCACCGAAGGTTGTATTTTCTGCATGGTATCCACCGCGATCATTCAACGAGGCCTTTTCTTGTACTCCTCCAAAATATCCTTAGTCAAGGCCGATTCAAGATTGCATAAATCGGGTGTATGCTTCCGATTTCGCCCAATCCTAAGCGAATATTGTGTAGTAGTCGAAAACGTGGTCCAATCCACCTTTTGTTACAACACAACCTCGGTGTATGTCATTGATAGTAGGCTTTAATTAAAAAACCCATTGCTTTTTGGCATTTTACAAACAAAGCCCGCCAAACTTTCTCCACACGATAAATGAAGTGGTCATCTTTGCACATCCACGGCTTGCAAGCAAAGTAAGTTGTTCAACTTATGTGAAAAAATCTTGGCCAAAGTTTATCGATGTGGTACATCTTCACGTATTTCTTGCATGTCTTGGATATCCAATAATCCTCCATTTCAGCCTCTTAACCTTCCTCCGCTTGAATGTCTTCATTGTCCAAAATCTTCCATCGTAGATCATGAGTAGCACCTTTCAGTTTGATCCTTTTCTTCGACCCTCACGTTCCAATTTCACTCATATTCTCTACCATGATCCCCTTCTCCGTCGCCATAATAATGGTGATTTTTTAAAAAGCAAGGGCTGATACTCTGGTATTTATTTGAAAATTAATGGTTTGGCAAATTTAAAAACAAAATATCCGGTCACAATAAAAGGACCCCCATCTCCCCACCTAGTAGGAGCAACAACTACAAAAAACTATAATTGCAACACATTCGACTCAGCATGAGAGGTCAGGAAGTGAATATAAACAAGTGGCCGTCCGCTTGGATACGAGAACGGCCGCCTAAACTAACTGGGCGGCCGTCCGAACTGGCAGACGGCTAATTTGACGGGCCCACTGAGCTGGCGGGCTGCCAATCGGCCGGCCGTCCGAACTGGCCATTGATTGAGACTGGCCGACCGAGCTGGCAGGCGGTCCGCTTGCGGACACGAAGATGTTTTTTTTTTTTTTTCTTCAAAAAAAGTAATAAAAGGTGTTAACTTCTAAAAGACCAAACGTCCCCCCGAGGTCAAATTGGATTTTGGGCATGTACCTACAAATTAAAAAAAAATCTTTTTTCAATGAAAATTTTATATAAGATAGCCTCTGATAAGAGCTTCGTGGAGATATTTTTATTTTATGTTTTGGATTTGTGGTTTGAACGTTAGTACCACTCATAGTAAAAAATGGGGATTCCGAGCACCTCCAAATTTTTTGACAAAAGTTTCTATTGACATTGAGATTTTTCTCAAATATATCTAATATTTACTTCTTTGGAAATTTTCAAAAAAAAAACTTGTTTTTAGTGTAGAAAGCCATTTTATTCCAAGTCAAACATTTCACACATTGTCAGGCAACGGGGAAAAAAAATTCAACTTTTCTACATAAATCCTAGAGATCTTCATATTTTTCACTTTTTATTTTTTCAACAACAATATGAGGTGAAAACCTTCTTATAGACTATTTGGATAATTATTCAAATACATACATAGTTCACAAAAAAATATAACATGAAATGGCAATTTTTGAACCTCCACTCTTTGCATTCTTGTTTTGAATATGCTACACCCCTTTTTTACCTCTAAAAATTGGTGTGTTGGAAAATAACATCATGCTTAAGACAATGGTAAAAGATTTAGACCTTGTACAATGCAAAAATTTGATAAAAAGTGAAGTCGAAGTCTACTGATCTACTCAACGCAGAGAAGAAAATGAACCATTGTTTTGACTTTATACACTAAAATCTATCAATCTGTGCGGTAGATTGCAACCAAAATTTAATGGCATGTTTATATAAAACTCTATTTTAAGATCTTAGGGTTGAAAAATCTAAAATTCACTTTAACAGCAAAAGTGGTTGTGGTCCTTTAGGGGTTAAGATGGAGCTATATACCGTAAGGATATAGAGCTAGAGACTCTAGGAAAACCAAAATATAAGTGAGAGCAAATATAAGGGAGAGACAACAAATAACACAAATATACTTAAAATATATAAGCTATGGAGAAGTTTTTTCAACTCCATGGGAGAGTTGCCTTCAATAAGTTCATCTTTGTAGTTATCAATCAACGAAGTAGAGATTAATCTAAAATCACTTAGACCATTAGGGCTTAAAGGAGTCACGAGGAATTTTAAAAAAAACAGAGAAAAATAACAAATAAATAAATGAAGAGGACAAAAGGAAGAGAGTAACAATCTACAAAATTCCAGATCTGAACTAAAATGGAGAGAGAAGGCAAGGAGAGAGAGACGACATTTATAAATGTAGATCTCATTTAATTTAGATGGAGTTAGTGGAGAAGGGAGAGATGGACAATCGTTTAGGAATATCTTGGTTAAATTAGAAGAAGAGGATCAAAGGCAAAAGAATTCCATTTTCTTTTTATTAGAAGGAGTAGAGAGGAATGCAAAAAATTATAAATCAAAATAAAGAAGGGTCTTCAAAAAAGAAAAAAAATTGGGAGGCAAAAACAAGAGATGGATAATTATAAACGAAGTCTTCATTAAACTAGAAGGGAAGGAAGAGGGTTTAGGCTTTAGGGACAATTATTTGATTTAGATATTAAGTAATTTAGAAGGTGTTAGTTTGGGGAGGAACATTCCAATTTTTTTTAAAAGACAATAGGAAGAGAGGGACAACCAAATAAAAATTAAACTCTCAAGTAAACTAGAAGGAGAAGAGAACTAGAGAGAGAGGAACAGTTATAAATGTTCACCTTATTAAATTTGACACATCTTGTTTTCTCTTGTACAAGATGTGTTATAAACCTTCCCATTGATTGTTTGGATAAAAATTCTAAAAGATATTTGGTGCACAAAAAAGTGAAATGTGAATTGGCCATGTTTGAACTTCCACTCCTTGCACAAATTTATTTGAATATGCTACTTCCGTTTTTTACTTCTACAAATTGGTGTATATGGAATTAACATCATGCTTCACAGAACAATATAAAATTATAAACTTTTTGGATTGTATAAAGTTTATACAAAGCGAAGTCAAAGTTCAAGGTACTGATCAACGATGGAAGAAAATGAACAATTTTTTTTACTTTACACACTGTAATCTATCAATCCATGCGGTGGATTGCAACCATAAGAGCATGGTGTGTTCATATAGAAGTCTACTTTAGGATCTTACGGTTGAAAATCTAAAGATCACTTGAAAAATGTGATTGCTATGCCTCTTTTTCAATGTGACGGTTTTGGACTAATTTTTTAGCTAAATTGGCCATGTTCCTTTAAAGTTTCAAACAAAGGTAAAATATTAAGACCTTGCATATTACATAAATATGATACGAAGTGTTGTCAAAGTCTCATGAATATGGATCAACGCAGGAAAGAGAATGAGTTGTTGTTTCGATTGTAAACACCATGATTTATCAATCCGTGCGTTCGATAGTAACCAAATATATGAACACGCCATACTCTTTTAGTTGCAATCTACTGCACAAATCGATAGATTATAGTGTCTAATGTGAAAACAATGGTTGAGTTTTCTTCCCGGGTCCGTAGACTTTGACTTCACTTTCTATGAAATGTTTAAAGTACAGAAGTTCCAAATCTCTTACCATTGTCTTAAGCATCATGTTCATTTCCTATACACCAATTTCTAGAGGTAAAAGAGAAAATAACATCTTCAAAAAATTTGAGCAACAAGTGGAGGTTCAAGAATGACCGATTCACGTGACAATTACTTGTGAACTAAATATCTTTTAGAATGCTTATCCAGTCGGTCAAAAAAAGGGTGTAGAGCACATCTTTTAGGGGAACAAAACAAGAAGTGAAAAATATAAAAATTTGTAAGAATAATTGAGGAAAAGAAGAACTTTTATTGCACATTGCATGAAAAATGGTGAAAATATTTTACTCGGAATAAAATGCGGTTTTACAATAAAGACAATTATTTTTTTGGAAATCTTTAAAGAAAGAAATATTCTTCATGAGTATGAAAAACCTCAATGTCAATAGAAAGTTCTAGGAAAATTTTTAAGATGCCCGGGCTCCCCATTTTTTACTATGAGTGGTACTAAATTTGGAACCACAAATCCAAAAAAAAAGTTAATACATTCAAATAGCTCTTCCCATGGAAAATCTAACATAATATTTTCAAAAGTTTTTTTTTTTTCGAATTCTAGGAACCTGTCCGAAATTGAAAACTCGCAGCGAAGGAGATTTAGTCCTGTTGAGGCCAAAAATCCTCCCATACAAAGTTATGCCTATGACGTGGGCAATGTACCCTTGGCCCTTGGAACATTGTGCTCGTGGGCCATTCCAATTTCCTCCTTGTTCGTCAAAGATAAAAAAGGATACGAACATCTCTTATATGTTATGTAGGATATTTTGAGTGGAACCATTATTAAGAAATTATATAATTCATATGCTTCCACGCGCACAATGGAATATCCATGTGTATGCGCATAAAATCTTCCCAATGTTCCTCCGACCAATAATGCACGTTACTCTATCTCCTGATTTGGAGTGCATGTGCAATGTCAACCGTCCCAGAAAAGGAAGTGGAGGACAAGGGAAGGGAGTTTAGAGGGGAGAGAGTTGGGAGGGGAGGGAGCGTAGAGAAGTGGAGGAGCGACGAGGAGGGGCCGTCCGATCGGGGTCCGCCATGGACGCCCGAGGTCATTCAATCTGACAGCCGCGGATGGATCCGATCCAATGGTCGCGAGTGTTGGTGGCGACATCGCGGCCGTCCGATTGGGCGATGCTCCCAAGGCCATCCGCCATCGGACGGCTGGACGATTCCCCGACCCTCCACCAATGCCGTCCGCCATCCGCGGTCGGCATAAAAGGCGGACGGCCCACCATTCTCACACACTTTAATAGGCGAGCTTCTCGCTCTGGCATTTTCTACCAAATTGCTTGCGCCCCCTGAGTGCATTCATTAATTTATAATTCATTTAATTTTCCTTTAATTCATTTAATTGTTTGTTCTAATTAGGGACGATCCAGATGTTGTCGCAGAATATGGATGGCAAGATGAGGAAGAGAGGCTTTGGACTTGCACCACATGCAAGAGGTACGTGAAGATGAAGCACCTCATGAAGTTGTGGCCGAGGGCAAAAGTGAGGATATTAGGGACGCGGCGCAAAGGTTTAGCGAGCAGTTGTCAAAGCAACCATTTCTTGCATCGATATCATGAAGTCACAATTGCGGTGGATGTGCGCAACTCAAGGCCGGAGATCATGTTGTACTCGAACATGGCGAACAAACCTAGGTTTGGGCGGAAATTGTCCTTCACAAGGATGTGGATTGGCTCACCGTGGCAGGTTGTAATGTTAGCCTCTTGGATCGAAGCCAACATTTTATACCGACCACCTCGAATTAACCGAGTGATTGTTGGCCACGTTGGTTAAACCAAAGATCTGGAGACAATCCTGATGCCCAGCAATAGCGGCGGAGACCTCCACAGGAGTACGAGGGTCATAACTACAACAACTATGGCAATGATATGGGTTCCGCACCAGTATCATTTGGTGGGGAAAGTGGCAGCCATTACTATAAAGGCGGCCAATGTGGTACAAGAACCAACATCCTTTAGAGTTATATGCCAACGCATCCAAGGGTTGTCATATAACTCTTAATTCTGAATTACGACAACATCCTTTAGAGTTGTATGCCAACGCATCCACTCTTGTCGTAATTCCTTGGGAAAAGAGGAAGAATACCAAAGTATGCACCTGTCTTGTACGATGGATATGGCCGGAGCACATATGAGAGTAACAACACACCTCCACCAACGTTTGGACCTTGTGAGAGAAGATGCCGAGTTTGAGAGACAAATGTGTGAAGCCACAATATAGAGCGAGGAAGAGTACATCCGCAAGCTTGAAGATGAATCCCGCTACATGAATAGGCAGTACAATAACTTGTATGATGTTTATTCAAGCGGGTCGTACTCAAGTGGCGCTGGGCGAAGTCAAAGACGTGATACTGACTCAGACGAAGACTAATCATATATGGGCATGTTGTAATGTAATCCATGTGGATAATGTCCTCCTGCGAGAACAATATTGACTATTTTGTAAATTTAGAAGGTCATTTTTTAAGATCTTCAAATGGATGTTTCTTAAAAATTTCTATGTTGCAACCTTGTCAATGTGTACGATGAATGTACCTACCCGAATCTTCTAGAGTCCCTCGAGAAAACTCATGGAAATTTATGGGTTAAACTACATTATTAAGGCTTTCATTGTATGATACTACTTCCACTACATCATGGCAGGTTTCCATCATCAGAATGCAAATTTCTCTAAATTACCTTGGTCTTTTATGAGATAGTCAATTTTATGCCTTTTATACATATTAAACTCAATATATATTATTAATTAACTGCTGTATACTAATATTATTATAATTATATTTAATGTCATTCAATATATATTGAACATCAAATTAACACGAGCAATAGATTAACATAAGCAATCATTTATATCAAGATAAAAAAATAATTTAAAAAAATAAAATCTTTTGTATGTTAGAATATTTAGTCTCTACCAAATGGATTTTAGATTCCACAATATTTTTGTAAAGAAAAAAATAATTTATTAACGTAAATGGCTACTTTCTATATTCTTAGTCATTGGAAGTCTTTATCCTTTGGCACCTAGTTCATGTTTCTCCAAAACCAAGCCATGTGCCGGTTTTTTAATTGTGCTAACTTTGATGGATATACGATGTTTACTTTTACTATCCAACCTTTCAAAATTGAACTAAAACCAGACCTGAATTTTGGGGAAAGTTTGCACAACATCCAACGGTTGATGGAATAGAATATAGTATTTAAAGTTACCGTATATTGGTAATGAAAATTGTGGACTTTAGAGGGTATACTAATTTATCCATCATTAGATTCTTGCAAGAATTTTTGTACTTTGAATGAAAGAAGTTCACATGTGCACTAGGTTGATGGCTTTGCATTGACATATCATATGTGAAGAAAAAATTTATACAAGATTATTGATGATTTTTTTACTTTTGTTTACTTGATTGTATACAAAAATGCTCCAAACATATGAATCAAAACAAAACTTTTGTATGTAGTGTGAGAGATCAAAAATCACAAAACAATGAAAAATCTCTTATAGACAAATTTAAGACCAAAACCATTTTGCATGTGTATGAACTACAATATACTATGTGGCATGGTATTCATTATATTTTAGTGTATCAGATGTATTTTTTGATGTATTCCTGGATTTTCCCTGAGTTTTATCACTCCAAATCATGATATGATATTTATAGAGTTTTCATGTAATGTGTACACCAATCTAAACTTCAAGTTTCACAACCTAATTCCTCATGGATGTCATGCAAATTGAGATTGAACACCTCCAGAGTTCCATTTTGGGTCTTGTGGGCTTCAAAGGTTTAATGTAAACACCTCTATAACTTGTGATTCTTTGGCTTGCAATGATCTAACACAAGGAATGACATAGATTCATAAAATTTAGGCAATGTATAGTGGGAATATATGCCGTTGTTTACTTTGTGTGGCAAAGTGAAAATATGTTTTGGGAGGATGTTATAAAAACAAGTGAAATTGTATGATTCTACAGTAGTGAGAGATTTACATCATAGAATGTTATAACTTTATGTTCTCAAAGCACATAAAATTTCTGCTACTAAAACTACATAATCATTGAACTATTATTTAAAAGAAAAACTCAGTTTTCATACGTGCTTTATAGTGAAAGCTTTATAAAGGATAGCAGAGTAGATGTTTATGAAGGAAAAACTTTGAATTACTACATGCTTTTTATCTTATTTACATCTTCAAAGAAATTTTCTATCTCTATCCACAATATCTTTACACAAAGTAATATATATTGCATACAAAATTATTTAAATTACTTTATGCCCAATGTATTATGTAATATATGTTTTGTAGATATATTGTATAGAGTACTTACAATAGACAAATTTTAAATAAAAAAATAATTTGGATAATTTTCAATTTGTGTGTTTTATTATCATTATGTGTGTTCATTGTTGTTTTCCATTTTAAAATGTGTGATTATAAATAATTTGTACTACAAAAAAGGTGGTACATTCATTTTCATATCGGCAAAATTCACATATCATGATCCACATCAACTAATATGAGTTTGAAAGAAGAAGATCCTACGGTTACATTCTCAAAACATTCATGTTGAAGCTTATAACAAATAGAATAGAGATTCCTAAAAAATGCCTTGGTCCTTTAGGAATTTATTTGGCATCAAGAAACTCATTGTCTTCCACACTTCTGTTCCCTCGAATAGAAAATGACATGATAATATCATCCATCATTGGGAATTTTTGTTCAAATTTCATTTTCATTGAAATTAAAAAGAAGATTTACTTTGCTAAGAAAATGATCCCATTTTGTACCTAGTAATTGCAAGACCTTTTTTCTTATTGTAATCCCTTTGAATACTTGTGATTTTTGGCGTGCTATTACCTAAAGAAAGGTAGAACATAAATCTACAAAATGCTTGTAATGTACAAAGTAAAATATTCCATTTTACAAGTCAAGGAAGGAAGGGAAGGAAAAAACCATGAAGTACAATCATGTGTCGTATATAACTAAATGTACCATTGTAAAATTCTTCTTGATTGAATATAATGTCATGACCTGAAAATCTAGACTTGGGGGGGCTTAGGGGGCCCAGACTTTAGGGGTGCTAGGACCCTCTTTTTGCCTAGATTAATCTTTTTTTGTTGTAGAATTCCCTTTAGTATTGTCTCTACAAAAAAATGCAAAATTTAGTTGTACAATACCCTGCTCAATTGTTTGGAGTCCAATTTTTCATGTTTAAATCTTTATTTTTTCTAGAAAAAGAGATAAACTATTCCGCAAAGATAACGTGTATGCCTATTCTCCATAAAAATCTTAAAGACCGATCTTGAAAATTGATTTTAAGAAACTTGTCAAAATTTGATTTGTACCCCGGAAAGTACAAATTGTCCTTTAGAAGTTAAAAATGCTTCATAAAAATTTGGGAGATAAGAAGTTCAAGTTCAAAATGCAAGTACACATAGGAGAATTAAAAAAACACAAAATTATATGGAAAATTATGAAGTTTTTATTACAAATTTTATTACTAAAGATATATCATCATAATTACTACAAAACAGATATTACAAAAATTACTACAAAATGATTCAAAGTAAAATAGTATAATTTATAAATAATAATTTTTTTTAATAAATTGTGTGAATAGTTGTTCAAATAAATTGTTTATTTCGAATAATAAAACGCATTACAGAAGAAAAAAAAAAGAAAAAAAGGGGGGCCGGTTTGGCAAGCTAACAAGGCGGCGGTAGCGGGTCCCGCTATTGACCTACAGTCCGGCGAGGCGGGCCTCGTGCAAGGAACTTTTTTGATTGTTTGTATCTTTAAAATTTGAAGAACATACTCTAATCTAAAGTCTCTTGACTTTTAGATGAGTGGGTGATGACGTAGTCCTCTATGTCATGAAGGGTTCCAAATTTGAAGCCCTGCCCTCCCACATAATGCATCAATAATTCAATAAATTCATGTAAATTAGAGATCCTACTATATTTTGGATTTTTTTCTTACAAAAAATTAAGAAATGAAATGGCATGTTTGAGCCGTTGGGATTCTCAAATTTATAAACTTTTGTAAAACAAGAAATTCATATCACATTTGTAGTCATTGACATGGTTAAGTACCTCCTTTCACTAAAGTATGAATTTGAGCATGTTCTATCCCTCTATTTGACCTCAAATTTTGCACACAATAAGCTAGCATTATGTGAATCATATTGGTATAAGATTCAAACACACTTTAGTGTCAAATATACAATATATGCTAAGTCAAAGTGAGCTGACCTTTCCGGATAAGGGGGAAAAAAACTTATTTTGCATTTCAAACACTATAATCTTCATATCTGTGCAATGGATTACATCTCAAAAATCATGACATGTTCATATAGAAGTCTTAATCAAGATCCTATGGTCAAAAGTTCAAAAGTTTGCTTCAAAATTAGAAATTCTTGCCACTTTTGAACAGTGGCAATTTTGGAGTGTTTTTGGAGAAAGATTGCCTTGGTACCTTAGGGGTTCAATATTTTCAATATCAAAGTCCAAAAATTTGGAGTTAAATTTACTTAAATTGATATTCAAACCCTTGAACTCATAAGTTTAGATTTCAAATGTCCTTGGACTTGGATGTTCAATTTCAATTATTCCCTAAGTTTTAATTGAAATTGAACATCCAAGTCCAAGGATTTAATTGAAATAAACTAGAAATAAGATTAATTGAAATAAACTAGAAATAAGATGTTTTGTTTCTTTTCTTACTCATTGCACTAGAAACAATAGTTTTAAAGTGTTGGTGTGACTTTTGGCAGTGCGATAAATTTCAAGTGTTGGTGTGGCTTTTGGCAGTGCGATAAAAACAACCTGTGGCTCAAACTTCTCGGACGCCAAGTGTGTGCGTCTTTGCCATGTTTGGATCCAGAAATTTGATGATTTGATCAGAGGGACTGGACAATAACTTCTACCTTTTTGGAAAAGGATCCACAAGGCGTACAAGAACATCAAGCCATCAACGTTCCTTCACGCCTAGTGCGGAGCTTCGACACTAAGTGCCAAGAGATCAATAGAGGCGTGACAAAGTTCAATGGGTTCTACAGCCAAGTGCAATTTATGAACAAATCTAGAAGGAACAAAGAGGACCGCATTGATGACGCAAAGAATCTGTATTTTAAATTCTACGATGGAGGTGGAAAATAGCCCAAACCTTTTGAGTACTTAGAGTGCTAGAAGTACCTCAAAAACAAAGAGAAATAGAGAAGTTTGACTATTGACAAGAAGTAGAAATCACCAACTACATCCACATCGCTACCACAAAAAAGGGAGGAGACTAAAGTGCAACCTGCTAGAGATCTTCTAGAGCAGCTAACCGGAAATAAAAAAACAAAGGTGCTTTGAAAGGTGGACGCAAAGACCAAGAATATAGATGAAGAATTTAAGAAAGCAACTACAAAGATGGTTGAATTGCATAAAAGGAGGACTGAAACGATAGAGAGGGATGTAGATTTGCAAGAGAGGATTGCAAATATGCAGCTCTTCTCCATGGATATGTCAAAGATGCCATCTGAAAGGGCAAAATATTAAAAATTACTCTGTGAGCAAGTCTTGGAAGAATTAACAACATCCCGTATTATTGCTTCAGCTCTACGACCGCCCCTTGACCATAGAACCTCTAGTATTTCCATAAGTTTAGAACCTGAGGAAGAATTTGTACAATCTCTTACCCATTAGATTCATGTATGTATATTCTAGACACTCAAAATGCCCTCAAAATACATATGCCATGTTTATTCACTTCTACATTATTGTACCCAGTCCATGTTGCCTCCTCCGATCTGACACTGGGACCCTCCATGTCGGGATGTAGAGGTCGTTCAACGCAGCGAGATGTTTGAGGATGTCACAAACATCTTCAGTCACACTTTTCTAATACTTTATATTCTCTTTTCATGCTGACAAAGCTTTAATGTTGACCATGCTATATACAACGCTCTTTGTAGTTACTTTATCATGTACAACAAACATTTTTCTATACATTTCTCTGCGATATGTGTTAGATATTTATGTTTATACTTTAGTATTGCGCGATTGACTATGCATGGCAGAGTCAATCGCTTAAAAAGAGTTTCAAGAGATTGTTGTCCACAACTGCATCATGCCAAGATAACATGATGCTAGTCAGGTGAGAGCGCACAATTTGAGACAAATCCAGGGTAACGGTGACAAAACCACCATTGATACTTCCATGTAACAATAAAACAACACACACTTATACACTATCAACAATCTAGACTTAAGGAAAGAAATGAATGGCTCATAACCTTGTACACCAAGAAGTAATAAGCGGTCTACAAGTACCCCTTTACTAAGAAACAAGTGAAATTCTAAACCCGTTTGACACTACCACATAATGGAAAACGTAATCTAGTAGAGTTATGAGAGACGCCAAGATGTATAGTCCCGTCAATGTGAGGCAAGTGGCAAGGCCCGCAATTGCGCATGTAATCCTTCCACATCTTACCATCACATCCCTCCAACACTAACACACCTAAGTCCTCCACCTCACGAACTCTCAAAATTACCCATCTTGCTCTCACATCTAAGGTAGTGGGCGCTACTTGCTGCAAATACACAGTCACCAGACATAAAACGTTGCACTTGCGGTCGATAACCACCTCCCCTTATTATAGCATAGCGCAACGTATCTTGATGTTGAGCAATGGAGAGGTTCTCTAATGCCATAGGCATCACCCTTTTAAACAAATCTGCACGATGCTTACATACTTGACACCACGTGATTGGATTCTCCATATAATCCAACACGGTGTCACCATCTGCTTAAATGGCCTTCAGTAAAATCCGGGTGCCTTCCAAACAATAGATAGTAAGGTGGAAAAGACGCCAATGATGCCTGTTTGCTAAACTGATAGCCCATTGCTATCTACGATAATTTCAAATCTCAATCATGGTGATGTCCCTTCTTCAAGATGTACTTCCGGAGCCCCCCTTTGATGGTTTGCACCACGCGCTCCGCCAATCTATCTGCTTCGGGGTGATTCCTTAAAGTAGTGCAATTATCAATCATCGCTTGCTCACACAACGTTTGGAACTTACCAAGAATTCTCTCCTTTGTTCTGTGAGTACCTCTACTAGAGCTCCAAAGCGACTTAGAATACAATCAAGAAAAGAAGAAGCAACTCCTTCACTGAACATATCAAGCAATGGCACCAATTCTATCCATTTCAAGAAATGATCAATGATCACCAGCACATACTCAATGTATTGAGGTGTCACTGGCAAAGGACCTATAAAATCCAAGCTCAACCGGTATCATAAGCCCATAATTGGCAATGGTTACAATTACGGCATCGGAGCGTTAAAAGACGTTGGCACACCATCACACACCATACACCGAGCAACCAACGCTTGGACTTGTGATTGCATCCCCCGCCATCAATAGTGAATCTATAGCAAACTATAGGTCCTCCGCACTCCAAAGAGTCCAAGATCCTCATGTGCATGCTTGATCAGCTTCACCCTCTCCATAGGAACCGGCACCACCTTCTAGGTACCGTCTGGCCACACTCTAACAAGGTAAGTCCTCTCCCACACAAACCGTTTGGCTTGTTGTATGACTCGATCTCTCTCCTTAGCAGAACATGTTGGCACCGTTTATCCATCCTTTAAAAATTGCATCATATTTGTGTCTTCAAATATGTCTCTGGCGCCCCTAAACTCCTCACCTCCATCCTCATCTATGGTAGTCATAGTAGCTTCCCCGGTGGAATCTCCATGCATTGCCAACACTCCTAAAATGCCAAGCAATGCCAACCTGGCAATGGATTGGCCTCACCCTCACCGTGCCACCTAGTGCTTGTGACGTCCTCGAGGTTTGAAACTGTATTATGGCTAAGACCGTCAACATCCATGTTCACCAACCCCGCCCTATGAACTACCTTGAAGCCATACTCCATCAACATCAAGGCCCACCGCACTAATTTCCCTGTCAATTTGTCAGATTCCATTAACCACTTCAATAGTTGATGATCTATCACCAATAAAAACTTGTTACTATAAAGATAATATCTCAATTGGGCAATTGCCCATGTGGCGGCCAAATACTATCCTTCATATGAGCTATACTCAGCCTCCGTATTGTTGTTGGACCGAGTGCCATACGCAATCACAAATTCCTTCCCATTGTCTTCCATTTGCGTCAATACCGCTCCAATTTCCAAAGCGCTCTAATTTGTGTGTAGCAAGATAGTCCTCATTCCTTGCTATTGGCCTTCAAGGTATCGGTGTTTATGCTAAACGGTCCCTCAGTTGTTAAAAGGCCGTCTCTTGCTCATCTTCCAAGATCGAGGGTTGATCATTCCTTGTCAATATGGTCAATGGCTTTTCAAGAGCACTAAAAGTCTTTACAAACTTTCTATAATAGTTACTCAATCCCAAGAATGTTTGTGCTTACTACCATCTCGTGGTTTAGGAATAGACATCACCACTTCCACCTTGCTAGCTACCACACCCAATCCACTTGGATAAATTATGTGGCCTAAATATTCAATACGATCAAAGAAGAATTTGTACTTACCAGGATGCAAACCGTGGAGCTTTAATCTAGCAAACACCTCCATCAAGTGTAGTCTATGCTACCTTTGATTTTAGCTAAAGACAATAATATCATCAATGTAGCATCTCACAAAGTACAAGCCTAAGAATACCCAGTCCGTAACCCTCGAGAATTCTGTTGGTGCATTCTTCAATCCAAATGGCAAGAACGTTGACTGGAACCACCGGTCCTTCCCATCCTTAGCAATGACCCTGAACGCGGTCTTCTCCTTGTTCTCATCTCTCTGTCCTATCAAATGGTATCAAATGCGCAAATCGAACGTACAAAATACCTTAGCATGACCAAAAGCCTCAAAATTCTCCTACGACGTTGGCATGGCATAACGATCTAACTTAGTGAATATATTAACCCTCCTATAATCACGGCACATCCTCTTTTCCGTCCAATTGCCATAGATATCCTTCTAGGATGGCATAACCGTTGTTGTTGCATATTCAAAATCCGGTAAAGGCAACTCCACTAGCCATGCACCCACCAATCCTATATACGAGCGCGAAGCAACTTTCGTTCTATGTCGCTATATTTGTATGGCTTTCGATAAATTGGTGCTTCATCTATCAAGTTAATGCATACCTCTTGCTCCTTCAACACTTCCAAATCGTGCAAACCAAACGCAAAAAAATCCATGTACTCCTTGAAAAACTCTTGTTCCTCTGCCTCTACTGCTCCATCTGCCAGGCCTACTATCATTTTCGAAGTTTCCTTGGTCACTGCCTCCCTTGGTTCCTTTGGAGCAGACTTCTCTACTTTTGGTTGCTATTGAATGCCAACTAGAGAAGACTCATCTTCTTCCACATCCATCATGCTTCCAAGTCCCTCCAATTATCAAAGCTTGCAAATTTCCTCTGATTGAAAGGCCGTCTGCTGTTCCACAAACATCTTTTCCACAACCTCCTATAAATCCATATTCTTGTGAGCCAATCTCACCCTCTGATAAAGATCCTTTGCCCTGGGCGTTGCAAAAATACTTGCCGTAGAGTAGAAGTCAGCTATAATTACTCACTTTTGGGCAAAAAAATATTCCCAAAGTATCTTTTTTGGACAAAATATACTTAATTTAGTCCAAATTAATGGAAAATAAAGGTTTTTCTCAAGAGAAAAATATGATTCAACATGGATCTAAGCATGATGTATCTAGTTAGAAAAGAAATCAAAGCAAGAATCAATATTCATCCCTATACTAGGAGCCTTGGAGAAATATCTTGTTTTATAGCAATAAAAGTGAAAATAAGATTACGATGTAGAATTTTCAAGTAATATATATGAGCACATTGTGGCGTGAATGTGTTCCAAAACTTTTGAAGTATTAAGCTTTCTAAAATCCTCAAAATAAGTATATTTGATAAATGTTATATATTTGTCACATGTATATACTAATGAAAGATATACCTTTATTGGCCAAACCGTAAATCAAAACTCAACATTTTTGAGATTCTTGTATTTCAAATCAAGGAAACTATCATATTCTATCAATAGAATTCCAAAATCAATGCCACATCTGCACTATGTAGCAATAGAAGGTTTGTGACTCTTTCCAAAACAATTTGTGACATTATAAATATACCACCTTAGAGGACTTTTACCCCGTACTCCACATATTCCATGGATGAAGTGCTAAGGCACTCTTGCCCTTAACCACTTACTTTTCACCCTGACAGAGGCAAGTAGTTCACTAGCCGCCCGCAACTCATAATAACCCATGTAATCAGTCATGCTAGAAGCCAAGCGCTTCTGCTTGGCAACCACCAACAATACAATCCAAGTTAGACAATATATATCCTTTACCTGACCAAGTAAAAACTATTGCTGTTACTCTGAAATCCCATACACATTGGTGGTACCAGTTGGAAACCCATGGCTTTCTCCCGCTCATCTACATTAGGCTCCACCATCTCCTATGACAATGGATACTGCACAATGGATTCCACACAACACTAGCAAAACCCAATGTCTGATAAGTGCGGTGCATTCTTTTTGATGTCCTCGACCTTAAACTGCTCACCACCGGCATGTTCTTCCTAATACAACTTGGCAGTTGCTTATGAGAAGTTTGAAGCAAACATAGCAACTCGAATCATGTCAAAGAATCAGGAAGAACGATAATCCTTCAACCCGTTCTAGTTGCGTGCTATAGACATTCTTTGAGAAAGCCATCTTGCAATGACATGGTCAACATAGCTCACACGGTGAATGTCATTGTCTGATAACTAGGGAATATCATCCACAAGTGTAGAGAAGGAAGTTTAGATGGAGCTAGTGTCCAATAATTTTGGGAATGGTCTCCTTCGTCTCCGTGAGTGACATTTGGCCACTTGCCTTGTTGCATCATCCACATCAACATAAATGTAGCGCTTGACCTTAATCCTTGCTTGTAAAACAGTTGTGGATCATGTGCCTATCCCTCTTAAGAACTCCAACAACACAATGCCATCCGTTGGTGCCTTCCTATGGATGGTAGACCTGTCCAAAGGAGGCCCTAGGTCTTGCTCAACTCTGGGCTCCTCTTGCATCTGTGGTAGCATTAAATATTGCTATGCTTCTTCTAGTGCTAACTCTACCTCCTGCCGCAACTAGATGGTTTTGCTCTACCCGCCTTGATCCCAGGTTAATATCTTTTTGCTTCTCCATCACTTCTAGTACCTATATGGATATCCACTATATCTGAAGTGTGGTTAGCAATAGGAAAATCCTCAAAACCTGCACGAAACCATGAAGGTTTCACATTTCATTCATCCAAAGAAGGCAAATATGTCAGCAAGGTTACCAGTAAGCACTCGAACAAATTGAGTTGAGAGTTCACCCTTCCGCCCATCTCCTGCTTGCCATCCTGGTCTATAACTTGCTTATTCTTCTCAAAAATCCTAGGTGAATCCCATAGGGCATAGCACCGCCAAGCCCACTAAGACATCATATGACTTGGCCTCGATGACTATGGCCTTCACCTTCATGGAGCTTGCATCCGCCACATCATCTTAATTGAACTGCAACAGCAACTTAGCTCTTGTCATGCCAGTAGCATCCTCTGCACCTGTCATAGATCATAAAGTGAGCATTCCGTCAAAATACACTCAAAAGAGTTCAAGCATAGTCCAATAGTAATCCGCACTAGATCGTTCCCACAGAGACCTAATGTTTTCCTTGCTTAGAACTATAGTCACCTCCTATGTATACCGGTTTTACTACTTTAACTTATCCCTATGGTTCTAATTCCTTCCAGGTCTGTCTATAAATCCGGATTAGGCTCTAGCATCCTATTGCTACCTTACATCATTCCATAGAGATTGGTTTTAAACTCTGTACTCCTTAGAGGGCTTCCGACCTGTTTAATTGAGTGGCCGGAAGGCCACTGATCTTTTTCTTTCGAGTGGCTGGATGCCCCACTATCCGGTAATTCAAGAGTTCGGACTTCACTATCCCGTGGCTTAGAGTGGCTGGACCCCCACTATCCTACTATCTAACCGATGTACGAAGCTCTGTCTGGATCTTTGCTCTTACATTATCTGGATGGCCATCCGGATGCGGTCACGCAGAGTTCAATCCGTCTACAACGACATTCTTTTGGTTTGTCTCAACTCTCTCTTCCCCCCAACTCCGTAGTTATCCTAGGATTGCCTACTCGATGTATCAAATGGGCTTTTGATCCCAATGGTGGGGGCAGACTTCGACCGCAATTGGAATTTGATTTAGACGGAATTTTCGTCTAGTGGGGGATACCAGGCCTTCCTCTACAATACCTCCCACCCCTATGGCTACTTCCGAACCTTGGAGAGTTGCAGACCACTCCCTACGCTCGTGCCCAATGCCACCGAGCGCTCTCCCAATCTACGTCGGACCGGCCGTCTCAAAATATCCGGTACTACTGAAGTTCAAAACAACAAAGGAAAGGAGAAGATTGGCTCCTGGAGAATGGGCCCTATCCTTGCTACAAACTGACACCATTCACTCAAAGCTAAACACCAAGTGCAAAGTGTTTAAGGCCAAAACAATGAAGATAAAAGGCCGGTCGTCACTAAGACAAATCCGTTAAGTACAAGTTAACGTCCAAGTTTAGAACTTGGAAGCTTCTAATTTCTGACTCTAACTAAAGCTAAAGTGATTCCCCTCCAAGGCAGAGGCTTCTAGAAAATCTTATCCTAGAGGTCCGAGAAATTCGGAAAAGTTACAAACCTGATCTCATATCCTAAAATTACGGAAAAGATTCCGGACTCTGGATTTCCTACTTTAAGCTACAAAATCCGATGGATATTTCCGTCCGCAGCTGGGTGCAATGGTGAGCCCCATTATTAGTCACTGTCGAACTGGAATTACAGCCAAAAATCCTTTATCTAAACACTATCCTAAGGCAGGGTAGCCAATGCCCAATTTCTCTCGCTTCTACGCGAGGAAGATATCTCTATCCGTACCCATTGCTTACCCTTTCATTTCTTCGATGTTGAGGGAGAAGAGTCGACCCTTTGGATTGCCGGTTCGGCAGCTGGGGAAGTCCTTGCTACCGGAGGTCTGGAATTTAGAGGCGGAGGTTGCCGTTCCGGTGCAGCTTCCAGGACTCGCGGGGACGGAAGCTTCGGCTAAGCAGTTGCTTCGACACCTTTGACCAAGTTCATGTAGCTGCTGAAAGGACTCTCTGGTCCGTGTGTTAGCCATCAGGATACGGACTTGGGTGGTGCGCGAAGATTGGTCTCCTCCGGAGACTCCGGTAATCGCATTGTCAAAGGCCACAATAGATCCGGAAGACGCTGCAATAACTCACCCGTGCTGAGGTTGGGAGACACCATACCTTCCGCCGGTGCACGTGGTGATGGCGTATCGAGGTCCACCGGACTCAATGAGGTCCTCCAGATTTAGTGAGGTCCCACTAGCTAGATCCGGCTTGGACTATGGTGGTTCCGGAGGGGCTGTGGTCTGGTCGGGAGTCATGAAGGTGTCCGGTACTTGGGCCGCCTTGTCTGCTGGACTGACCTGGGTTATGTTCTCCACCAACAACTTCATCTGACTCCAGGTGTAGCCAACTTGTCCGCTTGGTCGAAGAGGAACCAACACCATATTCATTATATTGGGAGATTGTGAGCCTCCCAATTTAATACGTATGTTGCTCTTGAGCTCTAAAATGTACCCACTATGCACATTCAGCTCGAGTCGAGCTGAATGTGCACAAGATCAAAATCATGGAAATCTCCCAATATAATGAATATGGTGTTAACCGGAAGATGTTGGCTCGGATCACCTTTTTCTCCTTCTCCAATGGCTCGGTGAAGAGTTGACTCTGGTTAATAGTATCCACCGTTAAGTCTAGAGCTACCCGGACATCCTTCAAGGCGGCTGCGGATTCATTGGCCCTTGCCTTTGCCTGCTTCCGGGCAACCATCGCGAGTGTTGCCTCTTGTCATAAGTGCACCACTTGTTTCTCCAACATATTATTAGCTTGATACAGGTTGGAGGTCTGCAGGTGCAGCGCCTTCAACGAAATCTCCTTGCTCCGGAGATCCTCGGATGAGGCTATTTTGCGAGCTTAGACTTGCGAGCGGAGAGCGGCGAGCCTTGGTTCGCGAGCCTAAAGCACAAAAAACATAGAGTTTTGAGGAAAAAATAAAATTTTCTTAGGTTATTTTAGGGAAAAGAACATTAAATTTAGTACACCAGTAGCCCTATTACCGTGGAATAGGTGGCTCGAACATTGAGCAAGCCAAAATAGTTTTTGACATTATAAAGACCTCAAGAAGAAAAAAGTGCAAGTCATCATGAAGATGGCCTTTGACCGTGGTGATAAGTTTATCAAATGATGAAAAGATATGCTTTCGGAGGTTAGGAAGATAAAAGAGAAATGATGAACGAGTGGAAAACAAGAGAGCAGATAAAAAGTTGGTAGCACGAACACACCTGAGATGGATAAAAGAAAATGATGGTGAAAAGCATTGTTGTGGAGGGACTATGAGTGGTATGGATAAGAGAGTTCATATGAGAAATTGTTGATACTAGATAAGAAGAGTAAGAGAGTAACGGTTTAGAGATGGAAAATGTCAGTTTAGGATAGAGATACAATTTAGGGGAATTTTGATGGAGATCAAGTTAGGACATGATGTTTGTGAGAGGAACAACTAGGGTAGAAAGAGTGCATAGAGGTTTAAGGAGACCAGAAAAAATTCTACAAGTGCAGAATACATGTGCAATAAACATACATCCTATCATTCCTATGTGGTATATAAGAGATTGCTCATGAATGAAATGTTGAAGTGGCCCTTTTTGTCTTACCGCAATTTTTGTAGAATTGAAAGAAAATAGTACCCTAAAGAATTCTAAAGTATATTTAAGCACCGTAGTGTTTTAGAATCAAAATCTAAAGGAATCATATAATCTCATTCCACGTGAAACTAGAAGTGTGCATGAGGACATCTAGGTCCTAGTCAAATCCATATACTATAATAAAGATGTAGTAGAGGTGCTTGAAGTAGGTCTACGCACCGCGCTTGCCAAGTGACTTGTTTGACATCTCTGTGAAATATGGACAAGAATTGGCCAATTGTCAACACATAGCGTGAAACCTTTGAAATGCTATTGGATTGTAAAGTAATAATGCAGCCAAGAGCTGCAAGCGATATGATAAGGGTATTGCAGATCTTCGCAGCTATTGATAGTGCAAAGGCACAATTGTTTTGATGTTTAGTATTTGGAGCTTTAGGATTCATGCGATGTTATTCCTAAATTTCTTGGTAGAGTGGTCCGAAGGATTGGAAGGAGGGGATAGTCCGTGAGGTTCATTAAATGCCTTTGTGCCGAAGAGCTTTGGAGGATACATCTCCAAACACTTAGCAAGTCTGAAGTTGCCGCACTTGAGAGAAAGTATTTTGGACCTGCTAAGGTTAGTGTCCATCTTCACCAGCAGGGGTCTGGAACATGGGGTTTGGAAACCACTCACAGCGGTTGAGGATTGTGGACACATTGATAATTATTGTCTTTGCAAAAGAAAAATTGCATCTTCTCCAGTCTGCTCTTCTTATAATTTTCCATGAGGTCAATATAAGTTGGAGTAGTCGTAGGTCGCCTATTCTACACAATCCTTGCTACACAACACTTCTTGTTCTGCATGGCAATGCAAGCTTTTTCTGAGGTCTTAGGAGGTCTTGCAATGTGTCATTGCTCCTTGTGACAAAGCCAGAGTCTTAGACAAATCAACCTCGGTTGGACTATGTCTGCTTTCGGAAGGCATTTCAGAGTCATCAACTATGAGATCAACAAATTTCATATCATTATGCCGTCTTCTGAGTCGTCGATGAGATAAACGGATCTTGTCTAGGCACTCAAAGTCAAATTGAGAACACAGAGGGAATTTTGCTTCTCGATTCAACAAGAAAAATTCTTCTTCACTTTCCAGGTGAGGATCTCGTATGCAGGATTTGTCCGCACTAGGCATTGTGGCAAGAGCCGCACAAAAAACCTTCGCATTCTCAATGTGTTGAGTGGTACGATAGGCAGTACAAAGTTGTAGTTCTTTTTTCTCAGGATCAGTTCCCGGCTTTCCACTCTTGATAAATTGGTAATAAACAATGACCTGCATGAATGCACGCCATATCATCCACAATGGCGACATACAAATTCTTTTTTTTTGCCGGACTATTGGAGTCATTTGTTGTGAATCATCTACGTTAAATTACTTGACAACATTTCCGCCATCTTAACATCAAACAGAACCTGCCATCATGACGTTTCATTAGCAATGACTTGGCAGATGAAGTTGAAAGTGCAAACAAAGACTGAAAGTGACTACTGTACTATAGTGGAAGATGTCGTAGAGCGTAGTTGATGTTGGCCATATTTAGGAATTGGAACCAAACAAAACCATTTGTCGCCATCAAGGATGAATGTTATATGTTGTCGCGCTCTTATAGGTAGCTAACGCCGGCATCACAACAAGCTTCCATGGATATATTATACTACCCAATAAATGCTAAGGAATATATTTCCGAAAGCGTTGATACTGACAAACGATGGAGCGGACACCGCAAACAAGAACGTTGCCGATGTCGGGTATGTTCAATTGGTTAAAGAAAGGTCATTTGTAGTGACACTATGAAGAGGCCGCCAATATCAACGGCCTATAATCAGGATAGGGGAAACACCAAGAAAATGAAAACTTCCAAAAAATCATGGAAAAAATAAAAAAATGTAATAAAAAAATGCGCTATTGATGTTGGCAATGCGTCATTGTAGAACAAAAAGGGGAAATAACTAATAGAGTAGATTGCATTTTCCATATTGACGAGCTCACAATTTTGACCTTATTTGACAATAGACTTCTTTAATTGTAAAAGGAATCTCAAGAAGAAGTCTCTAATATCGGTACTTCTCTTGAGGGCCTTTCATATATTTAAAAAGGGAACTTTGAAAGGGGTGCTCACATCAACATTCCTCTAGAAGACCCTTCCAATGTTTAAAAATGAAACCTTCAAAGCGGATGGCGACATGAGCAATCCCAAAGAGGGCCCTACATTGTTTAGAAAGGAATCTACATAAAAGGTGCCGACATCGACTCTGCTCCAGAGCACCCGTCGAATATGTAAAGCAGAACATCTACAAGGGGCGCTCATATCAAATCCCATTACATGATCCTAAATGTTTATTAATGAAACTTTAGAAAGAAAGTTTGACATCGGTACCTCTTTAGATGGCCTTTCAACGGTAATAAACGGAACCTTTAAAAGAGGTGCCAACATTGGTATCCCTTAAGAGAGGTTTTTCTATGTTTAAAAAAATATCTCTAAAAATGATACCGACAACAAAACTATATTGTAGGGCCCTTAAAACCTCCACAAGAGATGCCAACATCGACACCCTTTCAAAAGCCCCCCCCTCCAAATATTCGAAGCAAACCTCTAAAAGAGCTACCATCAATCGCACCTCTTAAGAAGACCCCTCCAGTTTTTATCAAGCAAACTTCCAAAAAGGCAGACAACATCGGTGCCCCCCAAGAGATCCCCTTAAATATATATAAAAAAAAACCTCCTAAAGAGCAGCCAACATCAGCGCCTACGAAGAGGACCTTTTAAATGTATATTAAGGGAACCTCTAATAGGGCAGCCAACATCGGCGACTTCCTAGAGGACCCCTTAAATGTGTATTATGGAAACCTCCAAAAAGGTAGCAGTCATCGACACCCTTCTACAAGATCTCTTCAATGTATATAAAGGGAGCCTCCAAAAGGGCAGCCGACATCGGCTACCTCTAAAGTGTGCAATCACGCTTAAGAAAATTTGAAGATATTTCCGAAATGGTATTAACACCATATTCATTATATTGAGAGATTGGGAGCCTCCCAAAATAATATTTGAAGCTTGAGTTCATCTAAACATGCAAATGTTTAGAAAATTTGGACAATGCAATTTTTCCAATATCTACGGTATGGATACATATTTAGCTCGAGTGGAGCTGAATGTGCACAAAAAAATTACTATTGGGAAAACCATTCATACCTTTCAAGTCCTGGAAATCTCCCAATATAATGAATATGGTGTTTATTACACTTTATCATTGGACATTGTACGAATGAGTTATTTGCGAATGAAGTTATGAAATCCATTGATAACTCATCCGTACAATGTCCAATGATAAAATGTAATACCATTTCGGAAATATCTTCAAATTTTCTTAAGCGTGGTTGCACACTTTAAGGGTAGCCAATGTCCGTTGCCCTTTCGGAGGTTCTCTTAACATACTTTTAAAGGGTCCTCTAGAGAGGCGACAATGTCGGCTATCCTATTTTTGGTTCCCTTAATATACATTTACGGGGCCCTTTTGAAGAGCTTCGATGTTAACACTACTTTAGAAGGTTCCTTTAATATATATTGAAGGGATTCTCATGAGGGGCGCCAATGTCGGCTGCCATGTTGGAGGTTCACTTGATATAAGGTAGTTATGCCTAAAACCGCCAATGTCCCATGGCCGCCAGCTACTTTTTCACCAAAAACCGCCACTATTTGCACATGTAACCAACTCTCTATTTTTAATGGCAGGAGAAAATGATAGGGTGGCATGAATTGGATGCTCAGTTGGTGGTTTTAGGAAAATGGGATCTTCTAGACTTATTGTACATGCAAGAGTGGAGAAAATGGAATATTTCTAGAATTAGTTTAAGGTTGACTCATTGCCGGTTTTTAGTTGTTATGCATGCGGTTTTAGGCCATTTGTGGGAGGGTCATGGCCCCCACCTACTGATGGTGACCCAACATTCTTCACATGGATCTTTGAAAAATCATAACTAATTCACATTTAATCGGAAAAATATAAAAGCACTTGGGTTGAATTTTGTAAGTAATTTGGCTACTACTAAAAAATAAATGTAATGTTGTTTGGGCTTTTCATACATACACATTGCTTAACTTGGCGGTTTTAGGCATAACTATCTTACTCTTCCTGGGGAGCGAAGATGTCCGCGATCCTTTTGAAGGTTCCTTAATATACATTTAAGGGGTCTTTTAGGACGGTGCTGATGTTGGCTGCCTTTTTGAAGGCTTTTTAATATACATTTAACGGGTTCTCTTGAGAGGCTCCAATGTCGGCTGCTCTTTTGGAGGTTTCTCTAATGTACATAAAAGAGGACTTCTTAAGGGGCGCCAATGTCGGTTCTACTTTTAGAGTTTTCTTTAATAAAGAGGCCCTCTAGAAAGGTGCCAATATTGGCAGCTTCTTTACAAGTTCTTTTTTAAAACCTTAAAACTGGCCTCTACATAGGTGTAGATGTTGACATCTTTTTTGAAGTTTTTCTAAAAAAAATAAGAGGGCTCTTTAGAAAGGTATGATTGTCTCCATGGGTTGCTGAAGTAGCGGACTTCTAAGCGGACATTCAAATTCAACCTTCCTTTTGTAGGTAGCTAATATTACCAGTTGCTAGTTTAAGTCAACTAGAGTCTAGGAGATTCTCGCAGCTAAGCGGCTGCCCTCAAGCAGAGACCGTAATGCATTTTCCAAGTCTCTGTCTAGGGTCTGCCGATATTGATTGCCTCCACATCGTGACATGATATTATCGTGGTTAGAACATTAGAGCACTCTTACCTATCCTTCATCGCCTCATTTGCTATTGCAATCGTATTTTTTTTATTTAGAAATAGTTTGATAGTGTCATTCCATTGCAACTCAAATGTTTCAAGAGCAATTTTCTGATAAGTCAATTGAGTGGACAACGGAGAAAATCCACGAGGTGGTGAGCAAAGTTGTGATGAAAGTGAAAATAGACACATATGTTGAAGAAGTTGCTGTCCATTGAGTACCCTAAGTATACTCCACAGTCCCTTGAACAAGTCAGGCTACATAACCAGAGTCTGAAAGACTATCCAAAGATGTCTCAATAAAAGTTGATATATCCTTCAATCTCTGCAATGGATGCTGCTAGAAAAGTCAAGGACTGGAGTGCTAGAACAAGGTGGCTTCTTTTGTATTTCACTAAAATTTCCTATGGGAAAATTTGCAAACCATTCTTTTCTTGGATAGTTGATGAAGGCAAACTGGTAAGCACATGTTCGTTTCAATACCTTCAACAATTTTGATTCTAAAGTAGTTCATATGATCTCACTAGAGATGCTTCTGTAGCTTTCAATTGAGGTGATGGCCTTATTTGATTCTACATTATATGAACTTGCAGAGCCAATTGAATTTCATCATTCAAGTTTTTGGAGAGTGTCTCATTCTATCAATTCAGGATTACGTGGAGCGGATGCGCATTTAGCTATAGGACTTGGCGTTTCTGGACAAGTTGGATGTGAAGGGTGTGCACAAGCATCGCCTTGCAGAGTTGGAGGTCGAACTTTAATAGGCCAGACCTAGATCTTATAGAGATACTTTTTTACATCTTGTATACAAGGAAGGCGGCGTTAAAGATGCATGCATATTTTGTAAGTTATCTAGATCGTGATGGCGACAAGTGCATTCTAATTGAAAACATTCCAAAAAAGTGGGCCAACCCACACTAGCATAAATGTAGGTGATACTTCGGCTTCCCAGTGACTAAGCCCCTATCCTTGACATCAAGCTCAGAAATGGCATCTAGCCCGATTACGTTGGCGCTGACATTATGGTTCTTCCGCTGGATGCTGCGGCGCCTATGAAGCAAACAAGTAGAATGTAGAAGAAGGCGGCTGAAGCTGAAAAGGCAAAGAAAGAGAAAGCAACGATGGAGGCAAAAACAGCCGCGGAGGCTGAAGCTATTATGAAATTGAAGTAGAAAATATATCTGCTTCTCGCTTCATTTTATCACATTCTATTTCAATCTTTGTTGAACCCACAAGTATAAAAAATTAATGGAAGTGTTGTCTCGTGTACACGGTTGTGTACCAAATTTTGAACAACTTTGTCCTTCAAATTCAATTTATTTTCCCACTCTTTGCATTTATGTTAATTTACTCATTTTTTCGCCTTCGTTCATGAAATCCATGTTGTTGTTGCCAATGAACGAAATACCTCTGTGGAGAGTGTGGAAACATCTTCATTGGTCTCACAAAGGTGTTGCATTGCGCATCAACACCTCAATAAAGAGAGTGCCAATTGACATTGATTGAAGGAAGTGATGACTTTGGGTTGCCAATGCATTTCTAACTTGATGTCGTCGTTTTGATCACATTGCATCATTGCAATGTTTCAAAGTTGTTGATTTCAAGCTCTTCTCCTCAACCTATTCAAACTCTTCAAAAGTTTCAATCAAACTCTACAACAGATAGAATATCCACTATGGAAAATATAAACATTACTCGCGCACAACTAAACACGCTCTTTCCCTCCAAACAACCTTTAAAATCACTCTACATTAGTTCATATAGATATCTGCAATAGCAGTCCACTATGTGGTCCCTTATTATGTCCATTGAAGATATATTACTTCTTGAGTTCTTCTTAGGAAAACTAGTCAAATACCAATATTAATTCCACATACATGGTTGGAGTCCCTTAGTTGACGGAAATCACGATTAAAATTTCCACTTAATTCACATTCATAGTCTCCTTTAAATTCCACTTACTCATTGGATATTTATAAGTCTTGATGAATAACTAGTTGAAATTGTATTTAAATTCCAACTTTGCTCTCCTCTTTTTGTGCAAATAATTGTTTTCATCGAAACACAATTCATCCACGGTCATAGGGTAGTAGTACCCATTTCATCAGTCAGTCCCTACTCTAATTTCACTTCTAGTGACAATTAAGTACATCTTAATAGCACTTCAATCTTAGATCTAGTCCAATTTTCACGACTATAGGACCCTACCCTAAATGTTCACTTTTACTTTTCCTTTAATTTGAACTTTAAAGTTCCGTAAATTTTTACTTTTTATCCTTAAACTCTCTATTTTTTGCGCTTTGGGCTCGCGAACCAAGGCTCGCTACTCTCCGCTCGCATCTCTACGCTCGCAAAATAGCTCTCTCCAAAGATCCTCTACCCAGACAATGACTTCTTCAACCTTGCTGACGCCCAGGCTCCGGAAAACCTGCTCCACTCTCATCTTCATGGCGTCGTAGAGATCCTGGAGGGCTTTCACTCTCCAGTGTAATCCGTCCAAAATCTCATCGATCTCCACCACCTGGGTTCCAAAGTCCTCTAGGTCAAGCTTCCGCCGCTTGCGGCTGGCGGTCCCAGATGGCCCGACCTTGTTTGAGCTGGACAATCTGGTTGAAAGATTGGTATCCGAACTCTCTAGGTCGGGGTCATTTGTCCCGTGCTCTCTTGTGGGCTCTCTAGTCATCTTCTGGAGTATCTACCGTTGCTGCGACTGGCGCCGGTTCAGCTTCCCCTCCGGACTCTTCTTCCATTTCCTCACCTCCATATTTCTGGAAGCTCAAAACTTCGTCATACACCCTCTATTCCGCATGGATAAGTTGCTAATGGTGGCAGTAGAACTGCGCCACGTAGAAGGCTAAAGGTGTTCCGGATTTCTTCACCTTTTGGAGGTTTGCCACCAGCCGATTGGTCATCTCGCTCATAAGTGTTCCCCAGTCAGCCGTTATCTTTCCTCGGAGCGCTCCAAAGAATGTACAGGCCCACTTGGACATCAACCGCTTTGGCTTTTCCGGATAGAAGATAGGGTTCAAAACCCCAGCACAAGCTTAGCGTCCACGTGCTTGAGATCTAGGATGTTGAATCCCTCCTTTGGTTCGGCCTTTGCTTCAAACTCCTCCGCAAAGAACTCGTCCCTTTGTTCCATCACCTTCATACGCCCTGCCCAGAAGTCGTAGGCTTGCGACCAGTCCAGAACTCTCCACAGTTTTGGTTGTCCCTGTTGCACTCCATCGTATTTGGAGTCCGGCGTCTTTATCAACTCCTGGAAGAACACCTCGTTTCGGATGCCCCATGCGACATCTAGGAATCCGGCGCAGCCCATTTCCAGTAAGCAACCCCTAAGTAGGCTGACTTCGGCTGAGTCTTCAGGGATGTCCGGCATAACCCTCATCATGGGCGGAAGAACAACTCTAGGTGCTTTGTCTCGCTTTCCTCTTCCGTCCCTGTTTGTCTTCTTCTTCAGAGCCATGGCGCTCGTCTTTATTTGCTCTTCCGATACTCCTCACTTCCACTCAATGTAACCTGCACGCACTGTCCTCGCAAAAGCTCTCCCTGACGGACACACGTCCGTTATAACTGTTTATGCTAACAAACCCTAACGGTCAACAGTTAGGAGGAGAACAGAAAGAGAGAGAGAAAAAAAAAACGCTCAAAAGAGGCGTCAAAGAAAGAAAGAGGTTTTCCTCGCGCCGCGGCCTTTGTAGTTGGCCGTTAAACTGGTCTTCCGGAAGCAGTACGGTTGATGGTGACAGCTCCGGATGACAGACTTCCCCACAGTTCCGACAACTACTCTGGCCATCTGTTTAGTAGTTTTAGGACCGATTAAGGATTCTGGCCGGGTTCACCCGTCTTTATTCCTTCATCATGACTCTAGGTTCTATTCTAGCCTAGACTATAGTTCATACTTAACTATTTTTTTTTCTTTTTTCCGGCTTTTAAAGGTAAACTTTGGAACTTGGTGGAAAACAACTTCCACAGTACCCTCCAAAGATGTGCTAATTTTTCATCGACACTTCTCTGAAGTATCTCCAGTCAAACCCGACTCTTCAATAGTAGATGCTCCCAACATCAAAGGTTGAGCTCCTAAATCCAAATGCACACGTTGAGGTACAAAAATCCCCCCTTAGGTCCAACAAGTTGGAACATACCTTGGAGTTGTCAACCACCACCACACCAAGTGTAATGGATGACCTGTGGATTGCAGGTCTGGTGGCCATTGTCTTGATACACATGGCTTTTGAAAGCAGCCCCTCCACGTTGTCACTCTGGCTCTCCTCTGCCTCCACCTCAATTACCTCCATTTTCAACTCATTGATGCCCGAGGAGTTGCCCAACTCACGCATTGAGGCCACAACAGCTTGAAAACCTCTACCCCACTGAAGCCATCTTGTGACAACTCCTTAGCCAACAACAAAGAAGCTTCACATATCGTGGTTGCTAGCTTCCATAATGTCCTTTTGAACTCCCATTTGTCGTCCAACTTGCGGTGAGGGTGGTTAGGAAGTCGCCACCGGTTGTGGTTGAGGCACCATGGACGACGTGGGCACTATCTCCTTCAACGTTAAGTACTAGGGCAACCGTGCTTGCGGGTTGTCTTTTCTATGCTGAGGATCCAGAGTTGGACTAGCTCCATATGGAACCTCTTTGGAAACTAGTGTCTGGCTCTGTGTGAGGGCATAGGCCTCTTATGTGTCATCCTTGATGTCAAGTGCCATGCTATTCAACATAAAGTCTCCAAATCCATGAAATCCATGAACTAAAGCCGCCCCGAGCCGTGGTGATTTCACCCTTAGATTTGCTCAGGAGGCCATGAACTAATGCCGCCCCAAGCATGAAGACTAGGAGTTATATGAGGATTTCCATCTTTCACAATAGTGTTGGGAGCCATTGCTTCCATCTTTGCCCCCAACTCTGCGAACTTGGCCTTCAAACTCTTATTTTTTCCTCTAGTGGCCTTGGACTCCTTCTCCTTACCTCTTGGTTTAACTCCTTTGCTCCCAAAAGGCTTCAACTTCGAGTGAAGCTTCCAACAATTGGCCTCCGCATGCCCATTGGCACCACAGGTCCACAATCGGAGCAAAATCCTGCACCTTAAGGTGTGGAAGTCTTACCTTCCTTACAATCATTCTTTTGATGTTTTGTAGTGTAGTTGGCACCCCCAATTGCAATGCCTCATTGCAAACCATGGTCTTCAATTTCTTGTCCAGAATATTGTACCAGTGTTGCACTACCTGCTATTTTGAAACTCCATGAATGGTTGAGATTAGACTCCTTGATCTCGCATAGGCCTCTCTCAAGGACTCGTCACCTCCACGTGTATCCCTCGTTGACCTTCATAGTCTCGGTTGAGTTGCACAAAGAATCTTGTTGTAGGGTTGAATGGATTATGGAGATAAATGGTTTACCAGCTTCCTTGTTTGCATTGTATCCTCCACAATGCTCCTGCCTTTTCCCATCTTCTCCATGGACACGAGTGGTGATTTCACCCTTAGTGCTCCATCGAATACGTCCATGTAGTTTGGTGCATAGAAATCTCTCAATGCCATAATTTCTAGAAGATGAGCCTCCTCAAATTCTCCATAATCGCTAATGGAGCTTCCTCTAGACACCATGACAATGCCCTCCAAACCTTGTACGGATTGAAGTTGGAATTACGGGACTTCTCAAGTTCACACCACATGGTGTACTCTCTCTTGAAGTCATCGACTTTGATGGTGCCCGTAGCACCCAAAAATCTCTATAATCCTCGTTCTCGTCCTCCGTACGATTAAACCATGTCTTTCCAATAAATAGATGATTGTTATGGCCTCCTGAGCAAATTATGTGCTACAACATCTACCTCACGCTTGTCAAGAAGCTCTTCCTCTTCCACCAATAGTAAGACCGGATCTTCTACCTCTTCTAGGTGAGTGATAATCTCCTTTAACACATGTTCACAAACACCTATGGCAAAGGAGATGTTTCTCCGAGTGAAATCGGGCCCTTTTCCATGTATCGTGGTTGGGAGTTTAGTGATTCATTTAAAGATAGCCCATGCTTGATAGGTGCCCTTCACCTTTGGTGCATAAACGGTAGGTGACACTTTTTAGTCGAGCAGCTACATGATAAGTGGGTTCCACACACTACTAGCCTGTTGTCGCCACGTGCCTACCTCCTACTGCCACCTGGTATGGAATAGGATGCCCTTACTTTCAAATTCAGTGAAGATGAGAGAGAATGAGGGTAACTTGATACCTCGAGAGAAATCTTCTATATTCACGATATACCTCGATTCAGAGTTCCACAAGACGACTACCCTTCCACTAATCACCAAGTCTTTCGTGTCCACTTGGCCTCGAGCGCGGCACAAAGGTGCAAGAATACCTTCATTTGCCCAAAGTGCTTGAATGTTACAAATACCCCCCAAGGTAGTCCAATACTTTATAGGTTCCACACTTAAGACCTTGGTGACGGGCTTGTGTAAGTCCTGAGGACCCGTGTAGGACTTGGCTATGAAGAGAGCTTGAAGTCCCTGACACTACCACTGGCCTTAGAAGAAGAATTTTTCATTTGCAAACTCTGTAAGCTAGATATCAAGGTGTCCAACACCTCACTATCAATCTCTACCTTGGATGAAGGACACTCTTCAAATTTCTTGCTCTTACCTCCTCCACCTATGGTCCACAATTTAAGTGCCACAACTGGCAATTTCCACCTACAACTTAGCCTTTGAATCCTTGCACCTTTATCACAACACTAAATCATTTTTTGGATGATGTGTAGAAATTCATCCATTTGGATGAGAATTTCCTTGGATGAGGTAATTGAATGAAATCATCATCCGGTAAAAACATGGCTCATTGCAATGTTTGCTGCAGTACTTTTGCACTACTGCTAGCGAAGATTGCACATGTAAGCACTTTTGCAATACTGCCGGTGTATAATATATTTTCATCAAGCACACCGTACTGCGAGAGTATTCAATTCAATACAAAGGCTTGAGACTTTGCTCAGTCATGGTCGAGTATCGTCGCCAAAATGTCTTCAAAATGATTGATGTCTCAGCGCAGAATAACAATACATATTGCCGCAATTAGATTCTGATCACAAGTATTGATACAATAATGCCGAAGTATAGCAATTATATACATAGGCAGAGTACAATTTCCATACTTTGGTAGTAGCGCTTCAGTACTCATAAGTTGGCACCCAATTGTTTCAAAAATCATCAATTATGTAGATTTTGAGTTTTGGATATCTATACATTCGAGGACATTGTTATCTATGAATTCATGCTATTTGTATGTATATATTGTGAAGCTCAAAAAACTAAAAATCCATAGATATTAAATGTAGAACAATGTACATTTGCCATCCTTACTACTCCATGTCCATGTATTTCTATGCATGTTAATGAATAAAAAAGGGCTCTTTACAAACCATCCATCTCGTACTCACTCTCCTCATCATCATCATCTCCATCTTCATCTCTCATGGTCTGAGCATAAAAGTCCTCCTTGTAGATTACTTGGATACGTTGGATATGCCGCTGCTCCTCATGAATATAACGTTTCTAAGCACGAATTCTTTGTCTATTCACAATATTTTCAAACATCTTTAGATTTTCATCACTGTCCATAACTAATTGCAAAACATACGTGAACTATGCTAATTGAGCAACGGTGACGTTCAATAGCTCTATATGAAAATAGTGTTTATTTAACTTCACGTGTTGAATGGTGTTGCAAAGCGCGTCTGAACCCATTGGATTTTCTCCATCATACCTCTAGTGATTACCTGCATTCAATAATTGACTTTGATTTTACAATCACATACAAAAACAAAAAAATACAACAACGTATGTAAATGCCATACCTTCATAAATTGGCTTCAAATTGTTTAACCAAGCTTCTCATACTTCACCAAATTTCTCATCCGGTCTTGGCATGAGCAAGTTCTTGAATAAGTGGATTCGAGCCCACATTACTGTATCGACCATGCCGATTAGTTACCAACTTGTTCACCTGTTGGGGCCGTCTCATCTCGTCTCCTTCCATGCCTTCTCGAAGCTGTCACGAACCTCCACATCCATCCTACAAATGTTGAACAAGCTCAGAATATGTCCTTGAATATCCGTCTCCCTTGCGTATGGCCTGCATTTATTCACATCCAATCCAAACATCAAGGGTTTCAAAAGTTTAATTAGATGTTCTTTAACAATATCCCATCGTGTGATGTTGTGCCGTTGCTCTGACAACAGTTTCTTCACAAGTCTCTCCAGTAACAAATTCTTCTCTTTGAAATCATGCACCTCCTCTTGAAATTTCCTAATAACTTCTCTCATAAACTGTTCTCCGTTTTACCTAAAACAACATGACAAAAAGATATTAAATATAAAAAGACACTACATCAATACCACCTCTTACAAACCCTATCAAGCACCACCTCTTACTCCCCTTATATCAAAGGAATATAACTGCAAATTTGAGCGTCACCTTTTGTTTCTGTAGAAGCTTCAACCTACACATCAAAATTGGAAGAATACGTATCGTAAGATCCATGTATAATCTTTGCAGCAATGAGGCTGCAAATTCTAGGAATCCTTTCTTGAGCTTATTCATCCTTGAAAGCCTAATCAATCCATTTAATAAAAACACAAAATCTGCTCCTACAAGCGCCACTTCAAAAATCCTTGGACAAAAAATTGCAGATAACCATGCAAAAAGCCTTTTGGATTCTTCGTAATTGCCACTCTGAAGTTTCAAACCCATTTAACAATAAGATTTAGGATGAATTCAATTAAAAAGGAATTATAACCAGTGAAACATCCTGAAGCTTTGTATCAAGACGCATGCAAAATATCCAGGTAAAAATAAGTTGGAAAAGGAGATTACGTCTAGAATGGACTAGAGAGAAGTGAGCGGGTTTTCCACATCAATCTCATGCACAAAGAAGTTGCTGCAAGATTCAAAGGCCTTCACCTTAAGGCACGGTAACCAATAGCGAGAACATGCAGCCAAAAATTTAGGACTAAGTGAGGCAATGACCAACCACATACTCTAAATCTCCAGAAGCCTTCGTTTATGATCAATGACTTCATTTTTGTATTCTATAGAATAAGATACATTCCAATATGAATAGTTCCAAACTGACGTTTATGAATTAGGTAACAAATAAATGGTCCTAGATTGAGAGCACAAAATATGAAGTACCTACCTTGAGGCACTTGATTCAGGCTTCTACTCAAGTAATGGCTCATCAGATTGACCAGAGCATGGCACTTACGTCGTCTAATCTAGATACCTACAATCAGAGCCATACTAATCCCTGCCTTCCTAGTGTCCGCTCGCTTCACCACTTCCTCCAAGGAATCCACATTCCTATCATTCACATCACCTTTGAGCTTTTCATTCCCACCTTCACTAACACTCGCCTCATTCTGCTACGGCGAATTGAGATGCAACACCTTCTCCCCTCCCGCAATCTCCATCTCTGTGTCCTCATCATCTATACACAGACCATGGTGGAAATCACATTAAAAATTGCAACTCGAATCAAATGAACGAAAGAATAGCAACATGCTATGCCCAAGGCGATCATGCACTACACGGTGAAATCATTCACACAGCTGCTTGCATTCGACAGCCAAAAAGAATTCAAGAAGAAAATTCTCACGTCACACCAACAAATTGACAAAAATCATTCTATGACGATCAAAAGCTGTAGGGCATGTGCATTGATCTTCACAACAAGAAAATTTGCCTACTCTCTAAAACTTACCTATAAAATCTAAACTCTAAACCATGAAATGAAATGCAAAAATGGATCAAACTATTGGAATGCAACGTTGGATTATCAATCCAAAAATTCTTGTCCTTCTAAAACATGGCAAGTGCACATCAAAATTAACCTCTAGTCTCAAAATAACATATCTGCCAAAATTTCCTCTAAACCCTAAAACCCTAAAACAAGTAATGCAAAAAACCATGAAAGATCGGTAGCAACGGATTACTAAACTAGAGCTTGAGGGAATTTCTTGTACTACATCAAAATTCACCACGCAATCGTGCAAAGTAGGGCAAACAATGATCACCTTCGAGACCACTACTTTGTTCACTTGCGAGACAGTTTTGTGGTTCTAGATGATGTTGTAGTAGTGGTCCTAATGAGAAGGGTCAAACCACAGACTAATGTGCTGCTCGCGCTCACCGACACTATTAGTGAACACGTTCGTCTGCAAGTGCCAATCCCCTCTCAAACTCCTCCAGGCTCCAACAAAACTTGCAAAAATCAAATCCTCCATCAAACTCCACTCGCCTTCTGATGGATGTTATACCGCTGCAACCATCAACTAAAGTGGTACTGGATCCACCAGGCTCTTTGGTCTAGGAATTAAACCGGTGGGAGGTGAGTTTATATAACTTTGTCCTACCTGGATTACAACGAAACTTCTCCTCTCCGAAGCCCACACTCCCAAGATCTCTCCAAACCCCAAATCTACTACATCCCTCCAAACCCCAAATGACAAAGTCCAAACCTCAGACCCCAAACCTCTCCCACATCCCTCCAAACCCAAACATCTCCCATCAAACGTTGGACTCTTCAACTCTCATCAGATTGCAGCAAATCATGACTTATTTGGCGGCGACGTCAAAGACGTAGTCGAGGTTGTCGAGCGCACCGTTGCTGGAGCTTGCAGTTGGCGACGCTCTCCAACTATGGCTGATGCTGGATCCTGCGAGGAAGGAAGAGAAAAGAGCACATGGGTTGAGAATTGGTGGCAACGGTGGTGGCGTTTCTTCTTGTCTCCGCTACTTGCTGAACCACTGTTGTTAAACCATTGTACAAAAGGGTGGTGCGTTGATATTGTAAAACAATAAAAATAAAAAATAAAAAAAATTCACCTCGATGATTAAGAAAACGAGATGGTGGGAACTCTACACGACCGGTGTGTTGATGGCATTGTTGACGGACTCGATATTGATGCACCTGATACGAAAGCACCTGAGGGTGTCGATGGCGATGTTGTTCGTGCCCAACTAAGTGCATGATTCTCACGACCAAGCTGATAATCACAGCGATGTCTATCATCACGCCCTCTGCCATGGTCTTCGCCCCTACCGCGCTTCTCTTTCTCCTCCGCACAGTCCTGTTGATAATGCCCTGGATTGCTTGCTATCATTCTTGTGAGTAGATTGTGAAGCAAATGATGAAGGTATTGTGTGGAGGTGCAATGTCAATATTGCAAGAAGGTATAGCACTAATAGGATCCAATAGATCATGTGACGCCGACCTTCCCTACAGGTAGATTTTAGCATAATAGTACTTATTTTAACACTCCAACATAACTATTGCAATGTTTAATGAGACACGACAATTGGGTGATATTGTTGCAGTAGCTACCACTAGGGCAGTTTTGAATGAGTGCCACAATGCTAAAGTACTCCATGCGATAATGCATTTTTATAATAGTGCCGCAATTCAATGAGGATATTGTTATAATATCACAAAACAATTGAAATTACACAATACTGTGACAGTACTCACACAAAGGAGGGCATTTTCCCGATGATTCAAAAATTCATCATATAGGTAGAACCCCTAAAATATATCATCCAACAAGATGAAGATGAATACTTGACGATTGATGAAAGATGTCATCCATTCTATATGATCCTCATCTATTTGTCCTCAAATCCTAATCCGCCTCAATTGTCCAATTGCAATATGAATGAAAGTAAATCGACCTATTTCGAAATACCTTGAAATGATCATGAGCAGTGTAATTGGGGTCAGGGGTCATAAAATAACCAGTTCAGCAAACCCAATACCCTCAAGTGTAAACAAGGTTGTTAGTAAATGGCTCCAAATGTCGTGAACTACTTACGGCTCGCAGTGTGAACAAGGATCAAGGTAATCGGTTCCATCACATCAAGGACTTTCAGTGACTATTGCAGTGTACCGCTCATTTGCATACATCGGGCATAGTTGCAGAACCACAGCACACCCTACAACGTGGACCCAATCACCAGCTTCGCAGGTCGATTACGCGAGATTCCACCACGGTCCTGTGTTAATGCCTAATCCCGGTCTTGCCTCTTTTGCTGGAAAAATCGAGTTCAACAAGTCCCGAAGCAATTACACACAACATGAGCACCGGAATTGTTACCTGGTTCACGGCCAAACTTTGATCCTGACCTTAGAATCAACTCTGTGACATGGCTGAAGTGCCGCTCAAACACTTCAGAGCTCCTCCTTCAGACCATTCCTCATGAAGAGATGAGCATCCGCCAGCCTCGATATCTCGGTGCTTACAGTTAGACGGCGCCGTAGAGAAGTGGACTCAGCCTCTGCCACTCCTCTCCTCGTCCAGCTTAAATGATTTAAACTTTTTGACTCCAGGTCTGTCTCTGCCGCGCATGCAGCGAATATATTGAACTTGCACACAAACTAAACGACTCAAGAGCCGCCAACATAGCTCCGCCCCTCGAATAAAACTGCTTCCGCGACATCTCCCGCTCCATGCACTTCTTCTTGGCCGCAACCATCGTCACCTTAGCGCCCTTCGAATGACCCTTCTTCAACGCCGCGATGCAACCTGCATGCTCGCGTGCCTGATGTCCCCCGAACACCAGGTTGATCGGATCCGGGTAAGACAGGTCCGTCTTGTAGATCCCATACGCTAGCGCCGTCGTCGTCGTCTCGTGCATCAAACGCATCGGGTGCAGACCCGCGATCTGCGCCACGTCTAGGTACGCCCGCCGCTGCAGCTCTGTGAAGTACATCGGCACGCCCATCACGCAGTCCACGTTATGGACACTGTCATTGTCCGTATGCTGCCACTTACCACGTCCAGAGCACCTTATCGCATTGCAGGACTTAGTCCCAAAGATCCTAGCATTGACATCTTTCTCAAGTGGCATCCGTCGCTCATGCTCCTGGAGACCTAACGTCAAAATACCTTAAACCGACACTCAACCCTGAAGCAACACTCAAGAAGGTGTGAAACCATGTGATGGAGGTCTTATTACCGTGGTGGAGGCACACTTGCACAGAAATAGGCGCATGAGGGGGCGGTTTAGAGACAGGTGAGGGACAGTTGGCATGCGGAGAAAAAACATATTTAAATGAAGGATTGCACGAATTTGCAGCCGCAGTGGCCGCAGTTTTGGAAACGCGTCCCTACATCTTTCCATTATAAGAAACGCCGTTTGAAGATTAATGTTGCGACGACCAAACAACCATCTAAATGCGGCGATGGAATTATTTCGACATAGAGAAGAGTTTAAAAAATAGCGGAGAAACAAAAAAAGCGGCGTAGTTCATGAGGGAAGGAGGGCCAGTTTAACAACGTGAACACGATGTCGGAGACTCGTGAGACCACGTTTTAGGCTCACTTGCGGTGTTCACTTCCGGTGTTCACTTGCAGTCGGGAGCTCGAACTAGAGTGTTCGCACTGGGCTTTTCGGTGGGGGCTGTCTGTGCATCAACGTCGACTTCGAACTAGAGTGTTCGCACTGCGCTTTTCAGTGGGGGCTGTCTGTGCATCAACGTCGACTTCGAACTAGAGTGTTCGCACTGCGCTTTTCGGTGGGGGCTGTCTGTGCATCAACGTCGACTTCGAACTAGAGTGTTCGCACTGCGCTTTTCGGTGGGGGTTGTGTGTGCATCGACGTCGGCTGGAGACTGCATAGCACTGCGAAACAGATGCTGCTTCGTTGTTCGCACTGCGTTGTTCGCGTACGGGTTGTCTGTGCATCGACGTACTTGAGACTGTACAGCACTGCGAAATAGGGCTACCTCGAAGTAGACTACTTCACCGCGAAACACTTGCGTGTCCAGTCTCGACTATCGATTTGTTCAATTCAAATCCGCACTGTTATCAGGAACTGACTTCGACGAATGTGGTTCGACGCACAGGAATGGCACAAGCCCACTTTAATACGAGTAAACGTCCACTTTGGTACACTTCCTTTCCACAATGACACACTTCGTAAACATGAACATTCACTTCGGAGCGAGTTCACTTTGATACAGTTTCTTGACTTTGACGTCCACTTCCAGGTGAAATCTCATGAACCCACTTCAACAAGCAACTGTGCAACCAGTTTGAAGTGCCCCTCATCAAGCGAAGAGCAACCAACTTGAAATTCAACTGATCAAGTGAAGATCAAGCGAAGAGCACCGAATTTGAAATTTAACTGATCAAGTGAAGTGCAACCAGTTTAAAGTGCAACTGATCAAGCGAACTGCTACCAGTTTGAATAGTTCAACTGATAAAGGGAACAGCTTATCACGTCGACGATGATCAATTCATCGCTCATGTGGAGAGTTCATCAAGCGACTTGCCTGATTTGGTAGCTTAAGGGGGGCCTCACAGTTTTAGGCAAGGTAAGTTACCTTGTGTACTACTTAATTGCTAAATTTAATTAGATGAAGAGGAGCCCACATAGATGTTAAGAAGTTGCTTGTTCAGTTGATGCAATGCTGAGGAGCTGTCATGCAAGCATTTCCATTAGCTGAAGCTGAGGACCTCCTGAGTAAGTTCAACAAAACGTGTAACAGTGGTGGTCTAAGTTCACACAACTTTGTGCGGCAAGGCTTCAGGTAAGTTTCCCATCACCAATTGTGATCACATTGTGAGGTCATAAATTTTATCTTGTCCACGTTTATCCTCTAAAAATCCTTGACCATTTCTCACTAAAAGCACATCAAGATTGCCCATTCTAGTGGAAAGAGTAGAAAATTTTTAAAAAGATCATGTTTCCTTTCCAACCGTAAGATCTTAATGTATACTAATAAACCTATAAGCTCAAAAAATTTCATAGCATTTGACCGCACGGATTGGAAGATTATAGTGTTTAAAGTGTTGAGAATGCCATTTTCCATCCCTGCGTTAAGAGGACCAGCAGACTTTGACTTCACTTGGTGTCAAATATTTGCATAACACAAGCTCTAAAATTGATACCATTCTGTTGAATATGATGTTAGTTCCTTGTAATCCAATTTTTGGAAGTAGGGGATCAACAAAACATTTCCAAAAAAAATGTGCAACAAAATAGGGTTTAGAAATTGCAAAACCACGTTTTATTTTATTTTAAATTCATGTCCTCATAAATTGGAAATCTAAACAGTAAAAACAAAGTTTCATGCCTCCTCTTGAAGTAGAAAAATTTAAATGATAAAAACATCAAGATCCCTAATTTTTATGTGGAAATGAAAGAGAGTTTTTGGCACCTTATCCAAATATGTGAGAAAACTTTGACTCCCTTCGGAGTTATAGTTTTACAATATGGAAGGTTATGTTTAAAATAATTCAAACAAAACCATGTTCTTTATTTGTATAAAAACATCTCACATTGAATAGAGGGATGGAGAATTTTTTTGAAGTTGCCCACCCTCAGTACGCTTTTTAAATACTATCAATGTGTGTAGATGGCAAGCATGGAGGGGATCATGGACTTGGCTAGCCATGATGCATTCTCTGTGAGTGAGGAGGATGGAAGTCACGACTCGCATGGCTTGTTGGAGAGCAGCTCCGATGATGCACAAGAGCTACCACATGAACCGGTTGACTACTCCAACTTTGAACGAGCACAAGGCTCTAATCGATTGCCCCATGTTAGGAGTCAAGGGTTCCACACTAGACAACAAACCTCTCAATGGCAGCCTCCTTCTCAATTGCATGCACATGCAAGTACAAGTCACCAAATTTTGCGACCACCTGGCCATTATAGTGGCCGCTTGAGAGATTCCATAACCGCGCATGCTGGAGGAGTTCGGACATATTGTAACCTTCCACCTCCCCAAGATGGTAGGCCACCACGTTCTGGGGCGTCCCTTACGGAAGAACAACTCTCTCTATCCCAATTTGATCATATTCCGTTTAGCCAGGGGCGGCCAAGTGCAACTAGGGCGGGTCGGCCCTCAAGAAGTAGTAGGCGGAGGACACGTAAGAATGGCAATTGGACTGATGAGGATCTTCAATTGGCGCTAAATGATGTCGACAACGGAATCCCCATCCAAACCGCGGCTCGAAACCACAACATTCGTTACTCAAGTCTCTGTGATTGGTGGTTCGGACGCACAAGAAGTCGAGTACGTGGTGCAAAGGGTGTACTAACTTCGGAGGAGGAAAATCAATTGGTGGACTATCTTATGAAAATGTGTGATGCGGGGTATGGCCTCTCCCCCTCTGCTTTGAAGCTTAAAGTTTATGAGATGACTAGGTCTCGGTGGACCCCATTTCGTGATGGAATTCCAGGTGAAGGATGGATGCGATGGTTTCGTATACGTCACCCGGAATTGACTATGCGGACATCTAGCACTTTAGAATGTGCTAGAGCGCATGCTTTATGTGAGGAGAATGTGGCAACATTATATGACAATCTGGAGTCTTTGTATAGTTTGCACCACTGTTTACCTCACCGAATTTGGAATTGCGATGAGACGGGTGCACAAGCAGGTATTTTACAAACTCTCCCAATTTATACATTTTTTCCTCCATACTAATTATAGTTCATTTTTTAAAATACTCCTCATCCCCTTCATCATAACATCTAGCACAATTCTAGCGTCATGGATTATATTTTTGTTTTTTTCACGATGCCTTAAGAAAAAGTTTTCTCACATATTTGGATAAGGTGCCAAAAACTCTCTTTCATTTCCACATAAAAATTAGGGATCTTGGTGTTTTTATCATTTAAATTTTTCTACTTCAAGAGGAGGCATGAAACTTTGTTTTTACTGTTTAGATTTCCAATTTATGAGGACATGAATTTAAAATAAAATAAAACGTGGTTTTGCAATTTCTAAACCCTATTTTGTTGCACATTTTTTTGGAAATGTTTTGTTGATCCTCTACTTCCAAAAATCGGATTACAAGGAACTAACATCATATTCAACAGAATGGTATCAATTTTAGAGCTTGTGTTATGCAAATATTTGACACCAAGTGAAGTCAAAGTCTGCTGGTCCTCTTAACGCAGGGATGGAAAATGGCATTCTCAACACTTTAAACACTATAATCTTCCAATCCGTGCGGTCAAATGCTATGAAATTTTTTGAGCTTATAGATTTATTAGTATACATTAAGATCTTACGGTTGGAAAGGAAACATGAGCTTTTTTTAAAATTTTCTACTCTTTCCACTAGAATGGGCAATCTTGATGTGCTTTTGGTGAGAAATGGTCAAGGATTTGTAAGGGGTTAAATATGTCATGGTTGGAAATATCAATTAATATTATATTTCTACTTCTATTCTCTTTGCACTACAATTAGTGGTTTTGAGTTGTTTTTGGTGAGAATCATTTTAAAAAAAGTCTAAGGGTTAAATGTGTATGTTGGATGGAATACTTAGGGAAGAGTGGTGGCGGTATGGTGATTGCCAAGTCTAGTGCTTGCCGTGTGCAATTAGTGGTGCCAAACGAACGGGAGTGGTTATCTTGTCTTGTTGCGGTGAATGCCTCGGGTAAGGCCATACCTTCTTTTTACATTTTCCATGGAAAAAGGTTTCGTGCAAATTATATTCAGAATTGCGAGCCTGGAGCAACTATGTCTATGCAACCTCGGGCTTGGATGACTGCATATTTATTTTCTGCTTGGATTACACATTTTGTTGAATGCATCCGGCGGGAAGACGAGATTTCTCCTCAAGAACGGCATTTGTTGATATTGGATGGTCACAATAGCCACGTGACACTCCAAGTGGCTCGTTTTGCTCGTGGCATAGGCCTAGATGTTGTGAGTTTGCCATCCCACACCTCACATTGCTTACAACCTTTAGATGTATCGGTTTTTAAACCGTTCAAACAATTCTTCCGCCAGTACAGGGATTATTGGATGTCACGGAATGCAAATAGGCCTGCTACAAAGGATGTCTTGGCACAATGGGTATCCCTTGCACTACAAAAGGGCTTGACTGTGAGTAACATTCAGAGCGGATTTCGAGCTACGGGGATCTATCCATTAGATAGGGAGGTAGTGAAAAAACACATGGCCCCAGCCGGAGTCTTCTCTGGTGCTTCGAATGCAAGTGGTGGCGGAACTCAAGCCCCGGAGTCACCGGCTGTACAAGTCTCAGCAAGAGAATCACCGACTATACAAGTCTCGGCTAGAGAGTCACCGGTTGTACAAGTCTCGGCTGAAGAGTCACCAATTTTGGACTCACCGGCCATTGAGGTAGAAGGCATGGATTCACCAAGTATAGACTCACCAACAACACTGAGAGAGGAGCAACTTGAAGCAGATTTTGAACGGCGTCCAGATGCATCCACCTCCCATTTCTTTGTTCAAAACTCAGAACCAAGTGAATTGGATGCAGAAGCCTTTGGAGAAGAAATAGAAGCCAATGGAGTGGATGTGGATCCCGAACCAGAAGAGTCCATAACACGATTCTTGAGGTTGCCATGTGTTGCTCAACCTGGTCATCGACAACGTGACCCAATTGTAGATTTTGCAAAATCTATAATCCTCACATCACAAGAATATGAAGAAGCGGCAGAGTCAGTGAAACGGACCCGTGAGGCTCTCCAAGTGGAGAAAGAGCGTCAAAAGGAAGAACGGGAGAAAGCCGGAAGCGGAAGCAAGCAGAGAAAGAAGAAATTGCCGCACGGCGAGTGGCACAACGACAAGAGCAACTTCGCATAAAAGAAGTACGGGCTATGGAGAAGGCGACACTCCAAGCACAACGGACGGCCGAAAAAGAAGCGGCTCAACGTGCAAAGGAGTTGCGTGCGCAAGAAGCGGCCGCAACGAGAATTGCGAAAGCATCGGAGCGTGCAAGAGTCGCATCAGAACAAGAGAGAATTGCAACAATGCGAGCGAGAGCCGCGACGGAGCAAGTGAGTGTTGGGGCAGAGAGATGTGCAAGTCGCACAACAAGGGTGGCGGAGATTGCGCGTGCATGCCAAACGACACCACGAGGACGTTCACCATCTAACCAAGCACATGTGGGAGACATAGGCCATATGCAACCACAATTTTCAAGTGGAGCACAACATTTTGGACCCTACACTCCTTCCACAGGAGGTCAATTCTTCTTCCCCTCTCATCCCAACCTCCCTCAATACACCCCATTTGACATCCATTCACAATCCACACCGCCGTCTGCACAATTCAATTCACCGTTCAACACGCTAGGGAGGGCAGTCCCTACAAATACAATGAGTTATTGGGGTCCAGGAGGCCATGGCCTAGAAGGCAATGGGGGAGGACAAAGTAGGTGAGGTGGACTTTGTTCATGCTGGAGAATCCATGGCCATGGGGGACTTAACTCGTGGAAGACCTTTTGGTGCTTGGGGGGCATTTCAGAGTTTGCTGTCATTTTAGGTCAAAATATTTGGAAAAATTTCGTGAAGATGCGGCATAGTAGTAGTTTCTTGGGAATATATATATATTTTTTATTTTTATTATTTTTTTCACCTTGGATGTTTAGAACATTAGTTATACTACCGTAAAGGCAAATTCTTGGACTCTCGGGAGCTCCAAAATTATGCTATATGCTTCCAGTAACATTGAGATCTTTATACTAATAGATGGTATTATTTATTTGTAATTAGCACAACTAAAAATTCTTGTCTTTAGTGAAAATCCAATTTTTCAAAAATCCAAAATCGTGAATCAAAAATCAAAAATTGAGAAATGCAAATTACATGTTATAAACTACACCAATCCTCATGAAATCCTATTTTGAATGTGGATTTGGAGATTGCTAAAATTTGTGGTTTTAAGACGACATACCTTAGTTTCATCGTGGCCTTGTTGAGGCTTGCTGGTTCTTCTATCACAGGCGTGCTAAGTTAAGGTAAGCCCCCCCATAACCATCAAAAATCCATAGCCAACGCCTATAAAATTGGGGTATATCCAACCCTCTTTCACCCCATTACCACCAACTGAGCTCCAAATGGAGATTTGCTATTAGTCAAGACCCTTACTTTTGGTCGTTGGTTACGGGGGGTACCTACTACTGGCCACCCACTAAACATGGTTGTACAGTTTGAAAATTCATAACTAAATTATTCAATTTTCATCGGAAAAATAGGAAATCACTTGGGTTGGAATTGTAATTCTATTGGCTATCACTGAAAAATAATAGTGTAATTATCTCCTCTCTCCATATATGCACATTCCTTAACCCCTAACTAACCATGGTGTTTTTGGAGCCAAAACTGCCAAAAACATACCCCTACTAATAGAAACCTACTATTTTCTAAATTCAGACATGATATTGAATATGTAACCGTAGGATCTTATAACTACCTTATCCAAAAAGGTGTATATAAAATTTGAGCACAATCCACCGTACGAATTGCAAGATTATAACGTTTGAAGTCACTGTAAAAGTTTTTTTTGACACTGCCCCAAGGGTATACCTAAGTTTTGATGCCCAAAAAGTATAATTTGTAAACACATTTGATCCATGGAGGATCATCATTTCCTTTAGGTATGGAAGTAAGGTATAAGCTCACAAAGTTTGAGCCTCATACGGGCTTTGGAAGTGGAACAAATCCTTGATTTTGTGAAAGGGGGTGTGCTGAAATTGCCTTTCATTCTCCAAAATATAAACTATGAAAAGGGTAATCTAAATGTGTCCAATTGGAAATCCGAACGGTAGATATGTTGAGGTAAATGAGAAGTATCACCCAAAAAAATTTCAACGCAATCGGAGTAAAACTCAAATTTTGGGAATTTTTTGAAGTTGACAAAATAAATTTCACTGAATTTTAGATGGGCAGTTTTCAAAATAAAGGGTTGTGGGGATGGACCCCCTGCCACGTCATACACTTTGGATGACATAGAAAATCTAGATGAAATTATACAGTCGATGAAAATTATTTCAGATGACAAATTTGCGTGGATGAAATAGGTTCTGTGGATGTTTTTCAACTGTTGGATGAAAATTGGGCGTCTCGGATGGATGTATCCGGCAGTGAAGGATGAGATGGATGTATCTGACAGAGAAGAATGAGATTTTCATGTTGGATGAAATTTTTTGAATGGATGAAACTGATAAATATTGGCTGGTTTGCAGAAATTTGGGGAATGGATTTTTGAATGTCCGTCATTTTCTGGGTTATGATCTCAAATCTGGTGCACATGTTAGGGTTGAAATTTGAATCAATATTTTTTTGTTATAATCATCTTTGAGATCATATAGTTCAAATTACAAAAAACAAAAAATATATGATCCATGCTTCAATGAACACATACTGGTAGAAATTTGTAGTTTTGTAATTTCAAGCTTCTAAGAGCACAATAAATTCTTGAAGACAATTTTCAAATGTTATAATCTCAAAAACGATGCACATCCTGTAGATGAAATATACAACAATACTTCTAGATAGATTTAGATAAAAGATCCTATGCTTGAAAGCTTAAAAATTGTAAAGAGTCTGATTCATGCATCTATCCATGCATGGAGGTCAAAAATTGCACTTTACAAATCAATTATTCATTTTTCCTGTTGACTTTCACTATCTAGATGATCAATATAATCTATCCAAATGATAGGTGTTCCACTTGTTAGTTGATTTGATAGCCTTTCACGAATTGCCGATTTGTTCACAAGGGCTAGGCCCAATTTGAAATTATTAGTTGATAGTAAATTGGCATCGAACTGTAGCGTTCCGTGGCTGACATATTTGCTAAATACAAATATACCTGTTCCATTATTATTTTGAAGTTTCATGCAGTGTTGAAAGATTCCGAATTCGCCTCCTTGCGGATGTCCTTCTGTAAACCAGCATATAAATGAACAATCCAAGTCGTTTTTATCAATATGTGGCTTCATAAAAGAATTCTTTGACAAATGCAATTGGTGCACTTTTGTTGGATATGCCTTCAACCCAATTGCAATACAATCCATATGTTGAAATTGATGAGCAAAAAACTCTTTTACAGGAGCTCCAAATAAATCTAACGCCTTCCATATTGCCGTTGCAATAGAATTTCTTGTGCCCCTCAAGGAACGTTTTGTGTCTTCAGACATGTTTTTACGATCATACTTAACGATATCTCCTTTTGACTTTTCTCCTGCACGGGCAACATAGCCGTGGCCTACAGACTTATAAACACCTCGTTTTGGGTCTTTTTGATTAGATTTTCCTACAAACGGAGCGGTCTGATAATATATATCTGCGGCCTCTAATGTTCTTTGATATTCAACATCATTATCCCATATTTTTGGGATATAAATAAATAAAATCTCTTTCAGTGATATATTTTTTGGATCCAATATTTTATTGTTGATTATAGTATTTCCATCCAGCAATAATACAACAGTTGATGTTATTGGTTGCAAATGATTATTTTCATATACATTTTCCCAACTTTTCTCAAACTTTTTGTTCTTCCAATATGGCTTTTCTTCATTTGTAATATCAGCTGGAATGTTCGTGTAGCTAACGATTACCTGCATATCTATATTTATGTTGAATGCCTCAAGAATGGATAGTTCCAACAATCCTTTTCTCGCCAATAAACATTGGAAAATTTTGTATGGAACATGTTTCTTTTTTTTTTTCTTTTTTTTTACTTTTTTCTTCCAAAAATTTCTCCAAGTAGAGAAATGTTTGATGGAAGTCTTCAAGACTAGTTATTTCGATGTCTCTGGTAATAGACATATCAAAAATAAACCTTGTATGCTTTGCAAAATCAGGATCTAGTGTCGGTTCACATATAGAGCAACGTAAAGATTTTTGCGCACAATCATGGCATAGTTTGTGGCAATAATGGACGTAAATCTGTTGTTTTGTTATGGTCATGTCTACCCTAGATGAAGGATTGGTAAATATATTTTTGAAATACGGCCACTTTAGGGTTTTTCTACAAGGTATGACATATAACTGGTCAAATGCTTTGTTGGTGTGCCCTACAGTTTTACAACCTCTACTTTTTGAATCGTATACCAACTCCAGGATTAGCTGATCTTCTATAAAATTTAGGGCAATAACTTGTCCTACTCTAGGTTTTTTTGCACTAGGTTGCACAAGCTCAGCCATCTTCAGAATATAAGGCAATAAATATCTCGATATATTTTGATAATTATATGTGTTTACTCTATATAATAACAATATATTTTTTTGTAAATAGTATTTATAGCTAACTTCTACAAGCTTTTACTTTTTTTTGCTATAATAATAAATTTACAATGTAAGTATCAGTTTGAATTTATTAAAAAAAAAAATGTCTAAAATTATTATAAAGTAAAAGTATGTTCAATTTCGTGTAGAAAGTAAAAGAGAAAAACACAAAGACAAAAAGACAGACAAAAAGACGAAGACATTGTTGTAGGAGCCCCAACAGCTGTTATTGAGACCCCTGAATATTCAATATGCAATCCAGTTTAGAAGAACTGATCTTTAAAAAAATAATTTAAACATTTTCTCCTTTCCCTCCCGTGAAACTATTTGAATGATGTTGATAAATCAAAGTCTACCTCATAGTTTATGAACTCATGAGTGTTCATAACATCGCTATCTTTTAGGTCTGAAGATAAAAGTGAAAGCCGATGAGGCATGCACCCATTTGGAAGGTTTTAAATATATATAAAAAATAAAAGAATAGTACAAAGGAGTTCAACAGTCCTCTAAGAAATTGGTCCCAAACGCAATAAAATTGCTACAAAAGATATGGCACCAAAAAAATGATAGAAAAAAATAACACAACGAAAACGGAACAAAAATATGGCACATCAAATATATGACACAAACAAATATGGCCTCAAAAAAGAAGCACAATAAATATGACACAATAGAAATGAACGGTAAAAACGTACGCACAACAAATACATGGCGCAAAAATAAATAGGCACAACAAATACGGCACAACAAAAGTATGACACAAACAAATATGGCCTCCAACAACGTACGCACAAGAAATACATGGCGCAAAAACAGATAGACATAACAAATATGGCACACCAAAAATGGCACAAACAAATATGGTACCACAAATAAAGGGCACAACAAATAAGTCACAACAAACGTGGTACAACAAATACGGCGCACCAAATATGGCACAAACTAAGAAGTACACAAACAAATAAGATGTTGGAGGAGTCACGTACCATTGGTCAATAATTTCGTGGCCGCCGTAATGCCAAGTCCGTATGCCACCTCTCATAGCATCCATCATTCAAGCACATAAATTTGTCACCGCATTTGTGATAATAGTAATGTGGATCTTTTACCTTACAAACGACACAACGCCGCCTCAAAGTAGAATGTGAAGGTGTATGTATCACCGGACGCTCTGGTAATGGCGGTAAGTCAGCAGGTTCAGTGGATTTTCTTGGCCAACCTGCCAATAATTCCTCAGACAACCCTTGCTTGAACTGGAGATGAGTCATAGGTGTCACCGGTTTCCTGGGGTTATGATTTGCTACACAATCTCCGCTCTGTAAGCATTGACAAGAGGAATGTGTGATGTGCTCTGTGTTTGTAGTAGAATAGGTTCTATGAACATCAGAATTGGAATGTTCATAGTCCATTGTGTGAGTTTGATAGGATGAGAAAATTGGCTACAAAACTTTGAATTCAAATTTTGAGATTTGCAAATGTCATGAAAAGAGCACCGTTTTACCGTTTGCAATGAATTGCACACCGTTGGTGATAGTGCATTGAAGTTGGTAGTTGGCCCACTGCTGCCATCTCCCTTTTGAGAAAAGCTGGGTTACTACTAAACCCAGCCTAAATCCACTGCCCTTGTCTAATACATCCTCCTGACCCACAAATCTGCCCACCGTGCGCACTTAGCCCTCATTGGCCACGAACCCTGCCCATGCTGCCTTCCCGAAGCTCAAAATCTAAAAAATGCCAATTCAAGCTCAAAAATAGGAATCTAGATTCCAATTTTTTACCGCACCTACTCAAGGACAAACCCTACCTCCCCTAAAATTTATAGCCCCAAATTCGAATTTTAACCCACTAAATTACCCTGACCAGAATCGTAAAAAGCCGAATCGGTGGCCATGGTCGTTTAGGGGTTAACTTGTCGGTTTTAGGGGGGGCTTACCTTAGTTCTCTTGAGTCCATCACAGCCATATTGTCTCTGGAGTTGTGACCCAATTCCTGGCGCTGGACTTGGAAGTTGCACTAGTCTGTGGAATTAAAACGGTATATGGGGCACAACGTGACGGTATAGGGGCACATCGTGACGAAATTGGGGCACAACGTGACGATATTGGGGCATAGGGAAGCGGTAAAGCGGCACAGGGAAGCGGTAAAGAGGCACATCGATGTAGTTTCCAAGATTGGAACATAGCAGATCTACTCCAATTGAGTAGGGTTTTTTTTAAACAAGTTACGCACTTTCTGATCAAAGTGCGTGAGGGTATCTGAACCTCGTCAGCTCGAATTTCGGGGACGAGCCACACATTTTCATCCCACCGGGCCCCGCACAATCATCCAGGTGAATTCTATTTTCGAGCATGTATCGGTTCTGTCACAAAACTTGGTCGCTTCAGGGTTCATTGGAGGAAACCCACTTTCTTAATTGTTTCTCAAAATCTACAGCGTCGTTTTCATTCATTTTTCTCTCACACATCAGAACCTTATTTCTCTACCCAAGCATATTTTTTTTGCAATTAAATCTCAACTTTTGAAACTTAGAATCACTAAAGTATCGGTTTAAGGTATTTTGACGTTATCCTAGCACCAAAAACGCCGTCAAATGTAGCCCCACGGACCTCCAGCATCATCTCCTCAGACCTCCGTACAAAATGAATCCGCAGCTCAGTGGATGAAACCCTGAGCCAACAAACTTTTCATCCACTCTATCCGGCAAGGTTGATCCTCCACCACTTGCTACTAATCTCATCCCTAACTTTCATCCATTCCCTTCTAAGCAAGCTTGAGTTCTTGCAACAAAATTGAAACTCAAACATAGCTCTCAAAACACCCTATACACAAGATTTTGAGGGTACTAAGCGTTAAATATCCACTAAGACTACACTCATATCAAAGTGGTGTTTTTTTTCAAGTAGAAAACAAGTGAAACCCACTTGCAAATGTACAAATAGTCAAGTCAATGCCATTCTTAAAGAATGATAACATAATAACAATGAAGCTATTGGGTTTCACGCACTTACGCACTCCCTCACTCCATCACCTGGGAGACTCAATTTGAGAAAGATGAGTCTTCTTCAACTACACGTGGCGGTTATTTGGACTCCAAGTCTCAAATGAGGTATCAAAAGTCACCACCAATGCCCTAGAAAGTCAAAGATTATAATACTAACTCTAATTACCGACTAGAGCCAGAATCTAGGTCTTCTCTTTGATGTTTAATCTCCTAGTTGATTTACAACATGTAAACCAACTTCCACAAACCCTCCAAAGAGTCGAATCTGTCAAAGTTTGTAACGGCCATGGAGGAGATTTTTGGAGGTCATTACTTGAGGCAGCCCACGGATGAATACATACATAAGCAGTTTTGTATTATCGAGCTCCGGGGGTTTCTTGGAATGTTTGGTCATATTGATTGCATGCATTGAGGTTGGAAGTATTGCCCTGTAGCTTGGCATAGATAGTATCAAAACAAAGATGGAAGTAGATCTGTTATGATGGAGGCAATTGCCTCTCAAAATCCCTCGTTTAGGAATATTTTTTTGAAATGTCAGGTTTCAACTACGACATTAATGTCATTGATAGAAGTCCATTGATAGTAAATTATAAAACATAAAGGACTTCAATTAAACTCATCGTTAATCATTATCAATACAACTATTGCTACATTCTAGTGGACGAGATGTATTCAAGTTGGAGTATCTTCATGAAAACCATAGCTAATCCTGATGATGAGAAGAACAAGTATTACGCAAGGAAGCAGGGGGCGCTTGAAAGGATATCAAACGCACCTAAAGAGTTTTATTGCAACAGTGGAAAATCCTAAGAAATCACACATAATAGAGAAAGAAGTCTAAAATGATAACCATATAGACAACTTGTGTAATCCTACACAACACGGTGATTGAAGGTGAGGCATTGTATGTCGAAACTTACTTTTTGCCTCGGAGCCACTTGGAATAATGAGTGCTTTAGGGGGATAGTTCTTTTTGTTTTTGATTAGTTAGCTTTTGTGAATACTATGTTTTTATTAGTTTTATCAAATGACCATGATAGTCAACACCTTAATCAATAAAAGTATTATGGAAAGGTTAAAATAATAACCATATCGGAGAGAAGGTTCCAAATATCCAGAATTGGATAGGTCTAATGGATCTATCCGGAACCGGGGAGAAATAACGGTCATTTGGCAACTATAAATAATCATCGGAGGACAAGTGTCAGACCTTCTTTTGTCCTTCTTTTGTTGTTTTGCACCATCAAAAGCCCACGATTGAAATTAGCGACCATGTGAAGATTGGAATTACGTTTTCTAGCAAGGTAAGAATCCAGCTTCGGAATAGTAAAGGTCTTTTGTGTGTGTGTAGGATCGTGGAGGCGGAAAAGATCATGAAGGTGTTGAGTTGCGGAGCAGCCAGTGAGCCTCCAAACAACCTCCGGAATGTGGTTCCAAGGATTCCGAAGGACATGAAAGACAAGAAAGCCCTGGACGCAGACCTGAAGCGGATCGGTTGCTTTGGGCTAGGAGAGGGGCCATGGGAGTTTAGAGACGAGGTTATGGTGCGCTAGGTGATCCTGGAGCACTCCAACAAATGGGACAACACGTTTCGGGCAAATCCGGATTAGTAGACGGCCGAGCTTTGGAGAGAGGTCTGCAGCTTTTCGGCTAAGGATGAAGGTATGTGCTCGCGAAGGGAGTCTTTCGTAGAAAAGAAGTTCACGAGAAAGGCTGACCCTAAGGACATATTTATAGTAGCAGATTGCATAGATCTGGGAGCTAGAAGAGTGATGGACTTTTCTGTGCCGATTTTGTATCCGGAAAGGCCTACCAAGAGAACCACCATGTTGGCTAATACAATTTGGAGGCCCTGTTCCGGAGAACGACCACTAGCATGGGGTGAAGTAATCTAGGAGGTAGTGAAAAAGTTAATAGCCGGGGTTGGAAGAACAAGGCCTTCTCCTATGTCTCCGTTTCTTTACCACTTGTATAAGTGCTACGGGCTGCTGCGGGACAACGAAGAAACAACGTATGAGAGAGCCAAGGTAATGGCGAGCCGTAGTTGGGTGGACAAAGTAGAACTGGATGAAGAGAAAATGCCGGATTGAAAATAAGAATTAGACCAACCGAACGAGGACCAAGAACCCGTGGCGAGGAGCAGGAAGAAATGGAGGAAAGAGATTGAGAGGTCTGAGACTACACCGTCTACACGCCGATGAAAAAGAAACATGATGAGTGCGGAACGGGAGCACGGGGACGCATTTGCTACCGCGTTATTTGGAATCAAGAGGGCCAAAGAGGATTATGAGTGGATGGATGCTATTCTCAGTCGGACGTGCAAGATAGAAGGTGAGGTAACTCGTGAAAGATAGCATGTGAGGTAACTAGTGAAGAGTTATAGGGGCAATTGTAAAGGAACCTCCAAACCCGCAATGTGTAAGAACTAGAAGATCGGTTGATCATTCTCGAGAATCAGAACTCTTAAATATGGAAGTTGGTTAAGGAGAAAGAAGAGCAAGCCACCCTTGCAACGACTAGGGCGAACGAGTCAGCCCTAGCTTTGACAAAAGTAATGAAGTTTGTTGTTTCCCTCGGAGACGTGCTAGTGAAGGCAAAACTTCTCGACGTTGGATTGGATAAGGTTCTAGAGATATCTAGTCCAGTAGTAAGGAAACTTGTCAGGGTGATGGTAGACTACCAAGCCAAGATGGAGATGGTTCTGAAGTAGTGTATGAAGATCAACGAAAAGATCTACCGGGTCATAGGAAAAAGGGAAGCGGAAGGCAACCCTGGAAGACCGACCTAAAGACATGTTTTTGGAATCAATAGGAGGCAAAATCAAAATAGAAACCGGAAAGGCTTGGGGTATGAGAGCGAGACGGATCGCGAAAGGAAAAATGCAAAAGGGAGGGAAGGAAAAGGAGGTTGTTATAGCGGAAGGTGCAACCCCCGATTTAGAAACCTCTGGACATCGATCTACACCAAGGACGGGAAGGGATCAGCCTTTATGCGGAAGACAAGAGCATCCTTGTGGGCGATAGCACAAGAGACTAAGGGGAAGACTCATGTGAGCAAGATGACTACCGTGCAAGAAGAGGACTAGGATTGCAAGAAAGATAATGAGATGTCATTAGTTGCGGGCCTTCCGGTAGAAATCGAGACTGAGGCATCAAAATCTGATGAGTAGTAGGAATCAAGTTAGAAGACGAGGCAGTAGATTTTAAAATTAGAAGTAGGTTGACGATGGAGTTTTGGAATCAGGAAAACTAGGGCTTCAACTAAAATATTGGACGAAATTGGACTGTAATTTGTGGATCTGATCTAGAAATTTCATATCTAGTCAAGTCACTTTTTAGAAGGTTTTCAGTGGCCGTTTTTGGAATTTGAGGGAGGTGTTTAGTTTTTGGTGGTCGTTTTCGGGGATTTGAAGATCGTGTTGACTTTGTGTGCTACTTGGATTTTTAGGATATTAAGATATTTGTGTACATAAGTGAAATGGTTGCAAGCCATTCACATCTTTAATCTTCATCCCCTTATCTTCACATTTGTTGTGCTCCCAAGTATCTCTACAAAGGAGTGACCCCATAAGCTATTGGATGAGTGTACTAGTGATGCCCTGGTGTTGTTGTAGGGAGGATGGATTCTAGATCCAATTTCCTTTGGATTCCAGGAATGGATTGGAGGTTTTGCTTGTGTGTTTTCTTCTTGCGTGATGAATTGTCCGGCAGCGTTCCCTATAGTTGTGAGGAAACACATACATGATCATTTACCGTAATTAGATCTGGATTGATAGGAATTTGTTGTTGTAGTATTTGGAAAGGATTTGTATGTGCTTTTTGCATGATCGGCTGTCCATCGGCGATCCCTTTAGTTGTAAGGAAGTACGTATTGTCCCAGTGTTTGTGTTACTGTTTTCTTTTTGCTTCAACAGTTTTGAAAAGTAGATTCATTTGCAACTATAATATATGGAAGGAGAGTTTTGAGTACCGTCTCTGGCTTAATCAAGACGCACCATCCGATAGCTAAAATCACGAGGATTAACTAGAGCTTGAGTATTGTCACTTATTGAGAGGTCTCCGGATACAAAATTGTACATGGAAACAAGAAGGAAAAGAGAACTTTCCGACCAATTGGAAGGAACGGCTGACTGCATAGACTAAAAAGAGTTCAGAGAGTTGAAGATGAGGTACAAGAGGAGGTAAAAATCGGATTAGATTTGGCTAGCTACTTCACAAAATCCCAGGAACGATACACGAGTCACTACTTGGGGTGTTTTTGACATTGAAAACGCTAAAGGGAATGCATATATGGCATACGTATTCCAATATTGTATCCCAAGTTGAACCAAAATGACCTTAGGGAGTACACCCGGAATGCATGGGTAGCATTGAACAATGAGGATATCAAAAGCTAGAGTAACGGTTGTCTATTAAGAAGTATGCAAGCGAGATGGTGAACACAGTTGATGAAGATGCGCAATATCAATTTAATAGAGACTTAATCAAATTCCTATGGGCGTGGAAGGGCAACCAATGATCAAGTACATATATGCGTATATAATTCAACTTGTATTTGCAGTTAATTATTTTGGAATAGAAATTCTACATATCTTACAATCAGAATTCCACTTAGTGCCGATCACTTAATTTTTAAAAGAATCTATTTTTCTTAAAAATCCCTTTATAAATGTGGGTCAATTCTCCAAAGAGATTCATTCCATTTGCTTTACAAGCATGTGAATTTTTTTTTGGAATTGTGTTGCTAGAATTCATTGATCATGTACTCTCCATGTGTATGTTGTATTTGAGCATGATAAGGTTTAAATATTGAAATGACCTCCAAATGAAAGATGTTATTTGAAGAATTTTGACTAGTAGGTGTGTGTCTTCCTAAATCCCTAAGTGACCAAATGTCAAAATTGGGCTTTTTGAAGGTTCAGTCACGTTCCTATTTTGTCAATTTCCACCATGCCTCACTATAATTTTTACAGTAAAAAGGCACTACTAAGACCTCAATGGAAAAATAATTTTTTCCTAAATCAAACATTGAATGTAAAAATGATAGAATTTTGAATTTGAGAGCATGTCGGGCACCTCCAAAAAGTTTTGCTACGATGCTCTATATGAGATTTTCAAAGCTCTTAAGAAATGTTCATTCTCTTTCTATTGTTAAAAAAGTTCTTGTCTTTAGGGAAAAATAGCATATTAATCCATGTCAAACATTTTCACACATTGTTACACATTGTCGGGCAAGATACCAAACAAACTTCTTCCTTTCCACATAAAACTTTGAGGTCTTTATACTTTTGACTTTTTATTTTGTCCACAGAAATATGTGTGCAAACCTTTTTGTTGACATTTGGATCATTAATCTATAGGCGTGACACATAGTGACAACATGTGGCATAAGCAGTACATAGTGGAAGCAGCCAGAAATTGGCTTCTCGGATGACATTGTTGGATGATAATCAACGTAATCAACTCAATATTAGGAGAGTTTCTTGTATGTACAAGCATTAGATGATGATGAAACTGTCCTCATTGAGGTAATCATGTTTTATCTAAGAAAGAAAATGCTTGTGACATGGATCACAATATAGTAAAATTGAGAAACTTCTAGCTTTAGCTCGAGATCTGAATTCAAGCCATCAAAATGATATTTTTTGAACTTAAGTCCAACTAATGAAATGAAGCTAATGATGTCTTGTTTCCATCCTGTTTTGAAATTTAAAAAAATACGTAAAATTGAATAAGTTATTGCAATTTGAACTTGGACCTTTAATCGTGGTTCTAATTTTAGCCGAACTTGGAACTTTCATTTACACCACAAGTTTTGGCAGTATAATGTCCACCTTTGGTGAAATTTTCAGAATTTTTTAGCAAAATTTGTATTTAATATGAATTTTCTTCACTTTTTCTTCAGAAAATCACAATAAATTCAAATTTCCACAACAAAAATCTGTGATTTTTGTAACATAATTGAGACATATGATCTCATCTTTGAATTAAAAAAAATAATTCCACTTGTATTTGATGAGAAACTAGAGCATACAGTTGATTGAAAATTTAGATTGATGCCACGGTCATTGGCTCCGTCGTTTAAGGATTATTGATGAGGCCTTGTACACCACCTTGAAAACTCTTACTATTAAATAGACTCTACACAAGAGAATCTACACAAGTACATTTGATTATTCACTTCTTTCATAGATCATATAGTAATTTGTTATTGCCTCAACCAATTGGAGATCAAGAGGATGGGTTAGATGAAAGAAATCATAGTGCACAACCGCTCTAACAGATGCAAATCAATCCAAAGGTTTAATCAACCGTGGCTCTTGAGAAACTGGTCTCATTGACCACATTCTAGTTTCTTTGTCGTTGAAGGATTAATCCTTTGATAATGAGGCTATGCACGAGGCCCTAATTTTTTTCAAAATTGAATAGATTATGCACAACTGCATCTACACAATGAGTACACTTCATTGTTCACTTTTTTCACAAAAATCATTGCAGTTTGCTAGTGCCTCAACCGATTGGAGATCATGAAGATGGATTAGATGGAGGAAAGCATAGCACACAACCGCCCAGACTAGAGCAAACCAATCCAACGGTTCAATTAGCCGTGGCTCCCACAAAACTGGTCTCATCAACCACATTCTGGTTCCTTTGTCATTAAAGGCTTAATTCACACACCTCGCAGTTTCATTGGTCTGTTGTCATTTCGATCTTGGCTCATTCAGCTATTGCTCTCAATACTTATTCTGAGGCTCATCATCTATCTGGTTTAGTTCGCACAATTTGCCTACAAGTTATAATTTGTGAAAATAAAGACAGTCAACTTTGATGATATGGATGTGCAGTAGAACACTGACTTGGTTCCACTAAGATTGTCTAGGTCATGGGAGACGAGAATATTGGGAACCATACTCATATTGCAAATGTTATACATGTGTTTATTTTGCATTGTGTGGTAGTATTGATAATCTTTGTTTTGAGATCGTCTCAGAAGGTTCTCATAGTGACAATGCAATGATGGGAATAAATTTTGTTTTCTCTTACAACATGGATAACAACATGAGTCCTTGCTGTAGATATCTTGCATGCATAAACTAACATACTTCTTGTCGGTTGGTCTTCATGAGTGCAATGATGGGAATAAATTTTGTTTTCTCTTCCTACATGGATAACAACAAGAGCCCTTGTTGTAGATATCTTGCATGCATAAACTAACATACTTCTTGACTGTTGGTCTTCATGGGTACAGGTAGGGTGGGATTCTTTAACCCCTAAGAGTCCAAGGCATTTTCTCTCAACAAATACTCCAAAACCGCCATCATCAACAAGTGGCAAGGAAATTTAATTTTGAAGCACAATTTTGGGCTTTTGACCATAAGATCTTTGAAAAGACTATTACATATATTCATCATATCTTTTGGCTACAATCCACCACACGGATTTAAAGATTATAGCGGTTGAAGTTAAGAAATGGTTCAATTTCTTTCCCTTCACAAGTGAATCAACAAATTTTGACTTCACTTGGTGTCAAATTTTTGCAATACACAAGGTCTAAACCCTTTACCATTGTGTAATGCATGATGTTTGTTCCTTGTACACTAATTTTTAGAGGTAGAAAAGGGGTGTAGCATATTCAAAACAAAAGTGCAAGAAATGGAGGTTCAAAAATTGCCGATTCATGTTATATTTTATTGTGAATTGAATTTGTTCTAGGATGATAATCGAAACGGTCTTCAAGAATTTTTTTACCACATTTGTTGTTATAAAAATTAGAAGTGAAAAAGATGAAGATCTCTAGGTTTAATGTAGAAAAGATGAAGTTTCTTGCCCCGCTTGCCCAAAATGTGTGAAAACGTTTGACTTGGGTCAAAATGTTTCTTTACACTAAAGTCAAGGATCATTTTTTGACATCTTTAAACAAGGTAACATTCTCTATTATGAAAAATCTCAATGTCAATAGAAACTTAAGTCAAAGATAATGTTTATTTCCACCATAAACTTGTCTTTGTTACTTGTCGTACACGTCTTTTAGTGTGGTTGGTGAAAACTTCTATCATGTTGTAAATTTTTCTATCACAATATGTCAAGACATGATATACAATACAGTGTGATCTAAAGCATAATCTTGTAAATAATTTATGTCTACAAATCTTGCACTTACTGCTCTACTTAGTTGCTTCTTGAATTTATTATGCATTACTGATAAATCTAATCTGTTGCATCAATTCGAAATGAAGGATGCAGAAATTCAAAGTGATGTTATGATACAAAACGCTCTGAAAAGAGGTGCAAAATAATCTCTCTCTCTCTATCTTCCAGAAATTTTAATTAATTTTGCTACATATGTTTAATTTCTTTACCGTACCAAGTTCTATGTCTATCCTCAAGCGTCTATCATGGACTTTTGAAAATTTCTGTAAAAGGTGGTGCACTAATAAATACCAGCAGACTGTGCTCCTATATATTCTCACTTTCTGAGTTGATCGAGAATTTAGACTGCAACCTAGAATCTTCCCTTTGGCTAAAGAGATACTACTTTGTATTCCAAAAAACATTTTTAACATGTAGATTTTGATCCTTGAGTGCCATGAGGACAACAAAGGATATACTATGTGTTAAGTAAAGAAAGATCAATACCACAAGAGATCAAGAGTCCCAACCAACATCAAATAAACGAAAAATATACACTAAAACAAGTATACAACCATAAGTGCCCCCCCGTGGCGGATAAAGAGACCCTCTATCTAGCTAGGACCATACAACACTAACAAGACAAAATGTCACAGTGATGTCGCTGCAATAATTGTATGGATTCAACTGAAGATATCGCCTATCGCTGAATCAATAAGCATATGTAGAAGCAACAAAGAGAGGGTCGATCGGGTGCAATGTGAGCCCCATCTTTAATCGCCATAGTCAACTTTGTTGCCAATCCTTTGGTCAATCTTTACGTTGCCTATCCCTGAAACAAAACCATGAACTCCAAGTGGATGGCAATATATCACACAGTGACAATTCTGGAGGAATTCAAGCGGTTTCATATGGTGAACCAGGCTTGAAGACCTCTGACAACGAGGGCAAGTCCAATCCCCGAACGGTAGAGTAGAAAGAGGCGGCGTCAAACAAACCATATGCCAACACGATCACAATGCTTACAAAGCAACATGGTAGTTGAGCCCTTCTTCTCACCACACATGAAATACGAAAGGCCATTTGGCACAATTGCCAACTCCGGATCAATGGAGCCATCAATGGATAAATGGCACGAAGCACATTTCTTAGAGAACTTTCAACACTCCCGGCTATCCTTGCCTTCCAACAACAAGATGCCGCTGGGCAACACATTCTTCACGCGTAGAATAGAACGCCGAGCCTGACGTCCAACATCGTGGGCGCCTCACTCTACAAATAAATGCAACTATCTGTGGAAAAACGTTGCACCTGCGGTCGGTAGGCACCGCTTTAAATACGAGTGTACCATAAGGTGTCACCGTGCTGAGCGATAGATAAGTTCTCCATGGTCATAGGCATGGCCTGCTTTAAGAACTCCATTTGGTCTCCTAGACATTGGGCCCACACCTCTTGATTATCCAAATCTACAACCGGAGCCAACTTCTCCTGAACATAGCTTGGTAAGACTTGCTCCCGCCCGTACAACAACTGATACGGACGGAAAACAACTAGTGAAGCGTGCCTCATCAAATCGGTACCTCATGGCAATCCATGGTTTCATCAGATCCCAATCATGGTGTCCATCGTGAAGTAATTGATACTTCCGGAGGCCTCGCTTCACGATCTGAACCACACACTCTGCCAAACCGTTCGCTTCCACGTGATTCCAAAAAGGGATACAATGATCAATCAAAACCTTGGTACACAAAGCTTTGAAAGCCCCAAGGAACGTACCCTTAATAAGTTAAAACCTCAACTGGGGGCTCCAAAAAGAGCCAACACCCGGTCGACAAATGCCATGGCTACCATCTCTAACGAGTTCTAAGGAAGAGCTACGAGCTCAATCCACTTGCTGAAATGCTCCACCATCACCGAGACATATTTGGCTCCGCATAGAGTCAGGCTAAGTGGGCCACCAAAGTCCAAAGACCACCCAAATCCTAGCCCGATAAGGGGCAAAGGCTGCAACTGTTTAGACAACGTGTTGAAGTTGGATCTAATTCAATCACATACTTCACACCAAGAAACATACATGGCAACTTGCTGATACATGCGGGTCTATGAGTACTGGATACATAACATTTAATGAGTTTGTAGTACACCAAAATGTCCTTATTCTTTCTGTACTTGCCGTATCAATGATGACCTCTACTCTTGCCAATGAACCATGCGCCTCATCCCATCTAGCCACACTCGAAATAGAAGGCCATTCTTCCAACGGAACCTTGCTATTTGGTGCCAAACTTGATCACATTACATAGCCGAAAGAGCTAGGGGAAGTATCCTATGTTGTAGCTTGTGCAAGACTAGATTATATTTTCACACATTGCTAACAACTTGGGCCCTATCCGGTTCCTCATTTGTTGCCAAATCAGGCAATGCCAATGCGGAGCCAAACATCAACGTGAAAAAAAATATGCATGCCACCTCGAGACCGACTCCCTATTACAATTTCCATGCCACTTGACACCAATGAGATCCTCATTCAATGGAATTGGATTGCAAGATAGATCATCTGCATCCAAGTTTGTGATGTGCGCTCGATGCACAACCTCAAAGTCATACTCCTGAAGCAACAAAGCCTACTTAGCAAGCTTATCTGACTTCATGAGCCACTTCAAAGGCTCATGGTTGATCACCGACGTAAAATGTTGTCCATACAAATAGGACCTAAAATGATCTATGGCCCAAATCGCAGCCAAAGCCTCCTCTTCATAGAACTAATAGTTAGACTCCGCCTTGTTGTTGCTCCTAGTAGCAAAGGCCACAACATACTTCCGTTTCTCATGATCGTGTCATGTAAAGGAAGATCAATAACCACAACAGATCAAGAGTCCTAACCAACATCAAATAAACAAAAAAACATGCACTAAACAAGTATACGTAATACACCGTCAAGTGCCCCCTCTTAGCAGATAAAGAGACCCTCTATCTAGCTTGGACCATACAACACTAACAAATCTAAATGCCACGTGATGTTGTTGCAACAACCGTACGCATCTAGTCAAAGATGTTGCCCGTTGCCAAATCAATAAGCATATGGAGAAGTAACAAAGAGAGGGTCGATCTGGTGCAATGTAAGCCCCATCTTTGATCGCCTCAGGCAACTTTGTTGCCAATCCTTTGATAAATCTCTACGTTGCCTATCCCTGAATAAAAACCAGGAACTGCAACTAGATGGCAACACACCTACAGTGATAAGTCCACGAGGAATTCAAGCCGTTTCATCGGGTGAGACGTGGCTTCAAGATGCCCGACATCGAGGGCAAGTCCAACCGCGGACGGTAGAGTAGAAAGAGGCGGCGTTAAGCAAGCCATATGCCAACTACACTGGCAATGGTTACAAAGCAATATGGTAGCCGCACCCTTCTTCAGACCACACACAAAACATGGAAGGCCGTCGGGCACAACCGCCAACTCCAGATGAACAGAGCCAGCAATGGATAAATAACATGGAGCACAATTTTTAGAGTGCTCCCGACACTATCAGCGATCCTTGCCTTCGAGCAACAAGATGCCAATGATCAACACATCTTTCACGCAAAGAATGGTGCGTCCAACCTTAATGTCCAACGTCGTGGGCGCCTCACGCTATTGATAAACATAATCTCCCATGGAGAAACGTCGCAGCTGAAGCCGGTAGGCACCGCTACGAATACAAGCGTATTGTAAGGTGTTGCGGTATTGAGCAATGGACAAGTTCTCCATGGCCATGGGCATAGCTCTCTAGAAGAACACTGCTCGATTCTGTAGACACTAGGCCCAATCTTCGAATTGTTCTAATCCACAACCGGAGCCAACTTTTCCCGGATGAAACTCAGTAAAACTGGCTCCCACCCATACAACAACTGATAATGACTAAAAGGAGCAAGTGAAGCTTGCCGGCTAGACCAATACTCCATGGCAATCCATGGTGTCATCAGGTTCCAATTACGGTGGCCACCTTGCAGTAAAACATACTTCCATAGGCCCCGCTTTACGGTCTGAACCACACGCTCCGCAAAATCGTTCGCATAAGGATGATTCCGATAAGTGGTACGATGGTCAATCAAAGCCTTGGTACACAAAGCTTCAAATGCCTCAAGGAACTTACGCCCTTGGTCTGTCAAAACCTCAATTAGGGCTCCAAAATGAGACAATACGCGGTCAAAGAATGCCATGGCCGCCAACTCTGAAGAGTGCTGCCAAAGAGCCACAAGCTCAATCCACTTGCTGAAATGCTCCACCACCACCAAGACATACTTGGCTCTGCCTGGACTTACAACAAGTGGACTAACAATGTCCAAAGACCACGTGAATCCTAGCCCAAAAATGGGCAAAGGGTGCAACTGGGGTGATAAGGTCTTGAAGCTGGATCTATTATGATCCCATACTTCACAGCGAGAAACATACGTGGCAACTTGTTGATACATGGCGGTCCACCAGTATTGGTTGCGCAACATTGAATAACTCCATTGCACACTAAAATGTCCTAGGTCTTTGTGTACTTGACGTATTAACAAAGCCTGTTGATTTGGCCTTGGAACTATGCGCCCTGTCCCATTTGGCCACTGTCGGAACCTAGTTTTTAAGGAATTGTTGTCTTAGTATAAGTCAAAGGCAAATGGGTGGTGATTTTTGGAAATTAGGAACAACCCCATTATAAATAGATAGTTTTACTAAAAATTATAGTAAGTCCTCGTTGCCTAAAACTGGAAACCCTAAAAAATATAAGAAGGAATCCGGGTATCAATGACCAATTTTTGGTCTCGATCGGCTATCACTAGGATCAAGATCTAACATTCAGAACCATAACCAAATTTAACAGTAATAACCGGCTGCGAGTTCGGATTTAGGTAATGATTACCGGACTGGGAATAAATACTTAATCCCGCGGTTCTTCCTCTCATCTTTCTTAGTGAGTTTGGAGTTGGTTAGTGGCAAGTGAGCGAGCATGAGCAGCTGAGGGTTCGTGTGTGAGGGAGTTGTTAGCGAGGATTGTTGCCTTTGCAGGTTGGGAATATGGAATTGCGGGTTGAGGTTTGAGTGCCGATTCTTTCGCGGATCGCTGGGAAAGAATCTGGGTCTGAATTCAGTCGTGGGTATGCTGCGATGACGTTGTAGAAGGTGACCAGCAGCAAGGCCGCGACTGAATCGATAACGAATCTTCACACTGTGGTTCCGGTGATTCAATAATCTGAGAGTAACCGGAAAGCGCTGGATGCGAATCTAAAGAGGATAGGTTGTTTTGGATTCTGGGAGCAGCCATGGGATTTCAGAGATGACGCGATGGTTCGGAGCTGCTAGACGGAGTCTCCTATGAGTTTGAAAGTACAATCTAGGGAGGCCCGAGAAGTGGACTTCGACGATGTGGAACGGCGTATACAAATTTCCGACGCAGGGAGAAGGTATGTGTTCACGTTGAGAGTCCTTTATTGACGAAAAGTTTACGCTGAAGGCAGATCCGAAGGACGGGCTGACTGTGGCGGACTACAAAGATCCGAGGGTTTGGAGGGTGATGGAGTTTTTACTCCCGATCTTGTATCCGGATCGGCCTTTGAAGACCACCACGACATTGGCCAACACCATTTGGCGAGCGCACACCGGTTTAGGCCGGTGGCGTGGAGAAACATCATAGGAGAGTTGGTAAGCAAATTCCTAACCGGATTGGGGAAGGTGCGACCTACCTCAATCTCCCCATTTCTATAATACCTGTACGAGCACAAGCACCTACTGCATGACAACGAGAAGATCGCCTACGAGACGGCCAAGGTGCTAGCAAGCCACGACTGGGAGGATGCGGAACTGGATGCGGAACCTGAACAGGAACCGGATTCTGACTTGGATTCCTCCGAAGATGACATCCAGCCGACGAGGAAGAGGAGGAAGCAAACCGCAAGGAGCATCATGACTCCTCCAATCCGCAGGAAGAAGGTGAGCAAGGAGAAAGATGAAGAGGATCCTTTCGACATGATTGCGAAAGGATACAAGAAGGCCTAGGAGACTTAACAGCGGATCGAAGTCATCTTGGCGGAGGCATGCCAGATTGCAAGTGACGAGGGAGGAGATGAATTGTGCGGACATCTGGAGCGGAATCTGCAGCCCTAGAACGTGCACGAACTGGAGGCTCTGCTCATCTCCCTGGAGAACCAGAACAAGAAGATGAAGACGGCCATGGACCAGAAGGACGTGGAGTTGGCTGTGGCGATGGGTAAGTCAAACGAATCCGCACTTGCTCTCACCCGTGTGACCAAATTTGTGCAGCAACCGGTTGATGTGTTGCTGAAGGCAAGGCTACTCGGCGTCGGATTCAACGAGGCCCGGAAGCTTGACGGTTCGATGGCAAAGAAGCTCTTTGGGGTATTGGTGGAGTACCATTCCAAGATGGAGAAGGTACTAGAGGAGTGCTGGAAGATTCACGTAGGGATCTTCCGCGACGTTGGAAATGGTAAGCGGAAGGTGTCTCCTGACTCTGAGCCAACGAAGGCGTTTCCGAAAGTACTCATGGTTTTGGAACCGGAAGTCGGATTCCGAACTCCTCGTTCGGATCCCAAGAAGCGGAAGGACGAGCTCCCACCACTGTCTCAAGTGAAGGTGAGAGTTTGGAAGGAATAGACAAGCAAGGGGGAGGTTGACACTTTGGACTCGCGGGTTTCCTTAAGACGGACCCTGTCCGTTTCTGAGAAGGTAACCCCCATGCGGCAAACTCGGTCGGCTTTGCGAACTATCACCCGGGAAATGGAGGGGAGAACGCTTGCAAGCCAAAGAGTCGAGGTGTAGAAGCTGGAGGATAAGGTCGAAGAGAAAGACGAAGTTTCGCCCTAAGTCGGAACTTCAACGGTGAAGCTATCGGACTTTTTGGAGGAAGATGAAGGTGAGGATCACGAAGACAAGGAGTAGGGTGACCCCCTAGCTTGTGCGCAGGAAACTAGCCGTAGAAGGTAAGGAGTCTAGTGGTAGGATTAAACAGTCATAGCAGTGACCCAATAATTAGGGTTTAACCCTGAATCAGACCTTGTTTCCGGAAGGGTGGATCGAATCCGTAACTTTTGGATCTTGTCGGGAGATAGTAAGGAAGTCAGGGTTGTTCGGCCGTCCGTTCAGCTCTCGGTCCGGTAGAGGCTGATGTCCGTCCGATAAGGGTCAACCCTGGTTTGACCATGATTCGAGGTAAATCAATTTACCCACTACCACGAAGGCGACTACATGGCTGACACGTCGTCAACAGGGTTGCGCGCGTGCAAACAGGGGGGCGGGCGCGTGAAGAGGTCGGGCACGTACGGAGATGGGCCGGGCGCATACTAAAGGGGCTGGGCGCGTATTGAAGGGGCCAGGCGCATACAGGGGAAGTCTGAACACGTACCGTTTTGGGCCGGGCGCGTGCAAGGAGGACCGCGCGCGTACCGTAAGGGGTCGGGCGCGTGCGGTGAAGGGTCGGGCGCATACTTGGAGGGGCTGGCGCGTTCGTGGAGGGGCTGTGCGCATTCGTGGGGGAGGACTGGGCGCGTTCGTGGAGATGGCTGGGCCGGGCGCGTGGCCTTTGGGGTCGCGCGCGTACGGGTATTGAATTTAGGGGTCGCGCGCGCTCTCTCACTTCTTAACATGCATGAGCTTCATGTCGCAATGTGTATGAAAAATGTTAATCTTTTATTTATCACGGAATGGGCAAAAAGCACCGTTACATCACAATGCTAGTTCATATTGCAAAATGATCAACAATTAAAACCTTCACTATCAATACGCTAAGTCAAAATATCTATATCTCATAGCGGAAGCAAGCGTCCGGAACTTCAAAGTTGAATGATTTAGCCATTAGCTCGTCAACCACTTTGCAGAGTGTTGGACGTTTGACGGGATCTCGCTCCGGTAATTTCTCGATCTTCACTTGAAAAGCTGCGTGGTTGACGGTTGAATTGAAGAATGTTGAATTAGATTCTTTCTCCCAAATTGCTCTAGCCATCCATCCAACGGAGTACAAATCGGCGAGCAGGGTGTATTGGTGTCGCCGCTGCATCACATCCAATGCCGTTTCTCAATCTGGTGGGCCGAATTTGTACAACAACTCTGGAGCTACCCAATGTCGTCTACGGCGTTGATTGTCCAGCTCCATTTTGGTCCGGAATCCATATTTTGATGGCTCTTCGTGTGATACTCGGCTCGCAATTCCCCAATTACAAACGCGAATGAAGACGGATCCTGGTTTCTCTGGAGGAAAGTGGAGAAGCACGTTTGTGGGAGCGATGTCATTGTGAATGACATTTGCCTTGTGGACTTGGGCCATGGTGCACATCAAAGCCCAAGCAAGTCTTGCTCTATTCTTCCATTAGGCTAAGATTTGTGTTGTATCCTCCGCCGAAATATATGGAGCTGAAAGGATTGAGTTGCTCGAAGCTGCCGGATTTGCCTTTGAATCAACGGTTTTAAAATGGGCCCAGCTACCACCATTCCACCACAATGTGTACGCCTCCATATTCTTCGTGTTCACCGCCCAAAACTTTATAACTCCTGGGTGTGCAACATGACATATCATGGCCTCGTGAGATCGTTGTCTAAATTTCTCCTTCGGATGAGACGCCGTTGGCATTTTCCCGGCAAACTCTATGTATGCTGAAATGGCTCTCACACCCATAATGCGGACCTTCCGAACCTTTCCGTATCCACCAATTGAAAAGTTTTATCCGTAAGGTTGGACCATTGAATGTGGTCCAAGTGTGCACCGATAATGCTTCAAACATGTTGGGGGCAATGAATAAGGTCAACCTTGAGTACCCGCACATATATACTCAAGGGTGTTGTGCACATATTTTGGACCTCCTCTTCGAGGACTGGGGGAAGGAAGACATATTTGCAGACCTCGTCCAGAAGGCGAAACAGATTGCATTGTATATCCGGAACCACCATGTGCCCATGGCCCTTTTTCGTCGATTTTTGCCAAAATTGTCTCTGTTGTGGCCAACAGCAACAAGGTTTGCATGCATTTACATAATGATCCATCGTCTGTTGGAAGTGAAGAATGCCCTGGAGATGGTTGTGATAGACCCAACATGGATATCCTATGTATCCTCTCTTTTCGATAGGCAAAATAATCACCGTGCCCATGCGAAGGCATCGCAGGTGCGAGCCACTGTTCTAGACAAGACTTTCTGGCATCGGTGCACTAACTTTGAATTTGTAGTGGCACCAATACTAAAGGCATTGCGGACTTTTGATGGTGACACTCCGGCAATGGGAATTGCTTGGGTGACCATGAACAAGCTAAAGGAGCACGTATTCAAGCTGCGCAATGCGCCGTTCAACATGCCTGACAGAATTGCAACTCGCCTTGAAGGATCATTCCTTGCCCGTTGAGAGATGATGACAACAGATCTCCATTATGCAGGGGCTTTATTGAATCCTTATCTAGCCAATAACTTGCAAATTCAAAACAATGGTGAGGCCAAAAGGGCCCTAAACAAGGTTGTTATGACGCTCTGTGGTCCACTCGGAGTGTCTTTTTCGGCAGTAATGCTCGAAATCACGGAGTATGAAGAATTGCGAGGCCCATATTCACCATTGGAAGCTGGGGAAATTGAAAACAACAACCTGTTGCCTCACCAATGGTGGAACCGCGTAGGCGGGCAATCATTGCCTATCATTGCGAAGCATATACTAGCACAAACCTGCTCGGCCTCGTCATGTGAGCGTTATTGGAGCATGTATTCGTTCGTGCATAGTAAGAGCCAAAATCGCTTGAGAGTGCAGAAAGCGGAAGATTTGGTTTACATCTACACGAATAGTCGATTTCTCCGAGAACGTGCTCGTCTAGACCCGATTCGATGGTATGAGGAGAATGTGCATTCGGAGGAGTCTGATCCAGATGGGGGACTTCCTTCAAACATAAAGGACGAGGGCTTGGAGTCGGATGATGAGGTTACAACTGGACGGGCGGCGATTGGGAAGACCTTGCCGGTGACAACAACCCGGTGTCTAATCGTAGCCCACCTAGAGACAACTCTGCAAACAACGAGCACGGTAGAGATGCACTACAAGACCATTTTCACAACGTCCACAGTGACCTAGTGGATCCTTTTGTGTTTGATGATGTCGACGCATAAGGAGTCCATACTGTAGTAGAATTATCGGGTGAAGACCGTGCCCAAGAAGCTAGAACAGATAAAGATGGGTCGGCATTGGGGGCAATCTTCATAGAGATGACAACATCTCGGAGAATCAGTCTCCCAACTCAAACGGCTCTAGCTCCTCAGGCCCTTCTAGTGGCGATGGCCCTGATCTCGACGGTCATGGCATTGGCATTGTAGAGCACAATGCATTTCCTCACGATGAAAACGAAGTGAGCAGTGCTGAAAACAATAATGAATCCCATGAGCCAATGGCCACCACGGGGTCCATTGAAGTTGTGAGAAGCACTGCGGTTTTGCCTTAAACAATAGAACCGGACTCAGAGGAAGACATGCCACTCCAAGATTTGTTTCGGCAGCCACGTGCTCAAAGAACCGCATCGATCGGAAGAACTCTTTTACTTATAAAAAAAAAGTCCTCTTCAACCATAGTTCGGCCACCCGTCCATTGTAGCGCACTTGGCCCAAATGGTGGTGTGGAGCGCGCGATACTAACCCCACAACTTCCCTCCGCGAGGGTTGGGTCCTCTACTATGAGCAGCCATTTAGGGACACGGAGGGGCGAGAACAATGGTACTCTCCCTTTCTTTACGGGACCATGGCGAAGCGGAACCTCGGAGAGAGTCATTGGGGCCAAAGGCAACTGCTCTAAAAACATGGATGGAGTAATAGACAAAAGGAAGAATATCCGAGTAAAACAACTTGTGAACGCCGCACCAACTGCTGGAGCCGAGCTACAATTACAAAACTTGGCCTCTAAGATTGAGGAGTACGTGGCACCTGTCTTGGAAAATGCAGCCGAGAACTTCTCATCATCGGGCGATGATGCAGACGATGAGGATTGCGATGAGGTACCTGGCAACAATACGGTGGATCTTCGCGGGCTCTCTCTTCCCCAAAATGTTCGCCGATCAGAACGGAAGCGGAAATACAATGAAGAATCCTCAAGCTCAGATGATTAAAAGATGACGGACACGAGGGTACTACAAGTTAAAACTACATTTATAGGTGTGGTGATTGCATGGTACAATATTACCGCAGTTTTAAAATATGTACTTGGTGTTGAGAGTGCCCATTCATGAAAGCACCACATTGAAATAAATAATTTTAATGTTAGAGCACCCTGGTACAATTGTATTCTTTCAAATTCTCTAAACCTCAGCCCTTTTGAGAGGCAAACGCAGTGTTCAAGCGCGCGCGCCCGGCCCGTAACCGCGCGCGTCCGATAGGGAGGTGCGCGCGCGACCCACAACGGTACGCGCCAGGCCCGTAACGCTGGACGCCCTGCCCTAAACCGCGCGCGCCCTATAGGCAGGTGCGCGCGCGACCCACAATGGTACGCGTCAGGTCTGTGACGCTGCGCGCCCGGCCCCTAACGGTACGCACCCGACCTTGACGATATGCGCCCGACTTTAAGTGCTAGGCGCCCGACCGTGATGCGTACGCGCCCGGCCCTGAGGGGTGTGCGCCCGACCCTGTATGTGCGCGCTTGGCCACAATTCGTACACGCCCGACCCTAATTGGAACGCGCCCGGCCCTACATGAACACGCCCGGTCCAGATTGGTACGCGCCAGGCCCTAAATGCTGCGCGCGCGGTCCGAAGGCACGCGCCTGCCCCTTGATGTGACGTGGAAAGCCCTCTAATGTGACGTGCACACGTGTTACTAGGGGGTAAGTTGAAAATTTGATTTAGGATTTGTAATTTCTTTGTACACCCAACTGTCTGCCAAAAATTGATGTCCGTCCTGTCCATCCGTCCGTCCGCTGTCTTTAAGCCCTTGTTCGTCTATGTAGGCAATCCTAAATGAAGTGGCAGACTTGCTGTCAGGAACTCTTTTGATCATGTAGTTTTGGATTTTTTGTTTTGCTTCCGTGGGGAGAGTATTTTGTTGTTAGTCGCGAGGCTGTTAGGATCTCGAAAGTTGATCTAATCATGACAGCGTGGGGAGATTATGGACTCAGGTAGCTTGGATTTTTGTGTGTAGGTCCAACGCCTTGCATGGCTGCCGCTGTAGCTAAAATCCGGTTCTTGTTATCTTAGTGATAGGAAGAGGGTTTGCAAGCACCCATTTACGGGACATTGTTTCTAAGATTGTATGAGATGCGCTGCCCATTTTTAATGTTAAGTTTAAGTCCTTAACCGTGACACCTTTCTATCTCTTTTAGCATGAGCTCCAAAGTGGTCCTTGTCACGGAAGTACCCCATTCTGATTAATTGTGTAACCTTTGTGAAGCTTGGATTGCAGTGGAAAGGAAGAGGTGAGAGATCGGGGTTTTTGTAGAATTCCGTGAGAGGGTTAGAAACCAAAACTAATCATAACTGGATCCGGATTCTATAAGATTCTCGTCGTTGTAGTAAGCAAAGGGTCGAAATACTTCTTGCGTGAATAACTGTTTGGCAACGTTCCTATAGTTGAGAGGAGGTAGACACTGCCCTGGTGGGTGTGTTTGTTATGTGTAGGAGTGTTAGGGTTGATAGTAGAGTCTTTCGCCACTCTAAGCTACGAAGGGAGAGTTTTGCACACCGCCCATCTCCAAATAGGATGCGTCCTCCGATAGCTAACGTCATGAGGAAAAACTAAAGCCAATTACTGTTACTTGTGGTTTGATATTCCCGGATCCGGATGCAAAACCATAAACAAGAAAGTGAGGAGAGGCAATTTGGAAAACGAGAAGGGTGAGGTAACTGAATTGGGCCTGATTGAATAAGAATAATAAAATGAAGTTTAGGTAGGAGTCATAACCGGATTGTCCTAACCTAGCTAGCTTCACCTGGATCCCTGGAACGATACACGAGTCACCACTTGGGGTATTTTGGGCACTTAAAACACTCAAGGGGATGCACATGCAACAACCGTGTTTCGACAGCCACACTCAAAATAGAAGCTTGTTCTCTCAACAAAACTTTGTAATTCGGTGCCCAACTCTATCACGCTCCACAACAAAAAGAGTTGAAGGAAGTGTCCCAAGTTGTAGCTTGTGCAAGATTGGAACGTCTTCCCACACATTGCAAATAACTTGGCCTTTATCAAATTCCTCATTTGTATCCAAATCGGACAATGTCCATGCGGAGCCATACATCAACTTGAGGTAAGGCGTTGCATGCCACCTCGAAACTGACTCCCTCTCACACTCTTCATGCCATCTAGCACGTGTCTGATCCTCCTCCAAAGGTCTTGGATTGCGAGATAGACCAATTGCATCCAAGTTCATGATGATGGCCCAATGTACAACTTCAAAGTCATACTCCTGAAGCAACAAAGCCCACCCGGCGAGCGTAGGAGTAAGCTTGTCAGACTCCATGTGCCACTTCAAAGGCTAATGGTCGGTCGCCAACGTAAAACAATGCACATATAAATAGGGTCTAAAATGGACTATGGCCCAAACCGCTCCCAAACCCTCTTCTTCATTGGACAAATATTTGGACTCCGCGTTGATGTTGCTCCTAGAAGAAAATGCCACAACGTACTCCCGTCCTTCATCATCCTACTAAGTCAACACAACCCCTAATCCCACACTACTCTAGTCTGTGTGCCACTAAAAGGCTGGTGTAGCATTTGGACGACGTCGCACAGGCGCTGAACCAAGCTTTAGCTTCAAAGTAGAAAACGCCCGCTACAGCTTCCGTCCCCAATTCCATGGTTGATCCTTCCGTGTGAGAATAGTCAATGGCTTAGCAATCAAGCTAAAGTTATTGACAAAACGGCAATAGTAATTTGCCAAGCCAAAAAATGCTCGAAGCCGTGACACATCGGTTGGGGGAGGATTCTTCTGCAAGGCATCCACCTTGATCTGTTGTACGCCTAGACCTCTTGGAACAATCATATGTTCCAAATATGGCAAGCCATTGTTGAAGAACTTGCACGTGCCATGGTAGAAGGCAATATCCACTGCCGTAACCTTTCTAACACGAGCGGAAGATGTCCCACATGGTTTTGTAGGTTGCTACTAAAAATGATAACATCATCAATTTAGCATCGAGCAAATGGTAAACCGATCAACATCCGGTCCATCACCCTCTGAAACTGAGCAGGTGCGTTCTTAAGTCCAAATGGGAGAAACTTCTAATAATAGAGTTTATCTCTCTCATCTTGATTAATTCCCCAAAATGCAATCTTCACCCGATCATCCACCATCAATGGTAACTGGTGGTAACCAATCCGCAAATCTAGAATACTAAATACTCTAGCATGGCCCATCGCATGAAACAACTCCTCCGGTGTCAGCATGGGATACCAGTCTGACTTGGTCTTGCAATTGACTGGCTTATTATTCTTACACATTTGCTTGTCCATCCTATTGCCAAAGATATCCTTCTACGATGGCATATCTGTGGCACAAGCGTACTCGCCATTAGAGAGCTCAATAAAGCTAGCGACGAACAACTTTTGACAACAAGTCTGAACCCCAACTCTCTCATAGAAACTCAACTTGAACGGTCGTTGGAAGATCAGGTGGTTGTCTTCCAATTGGATGTGTGTCGATTTGCCTCTGTAGGCCTCTAAATCATGGAGACTAAAGGCAAAACAACTACGATACAAACATATAAACGCTCGTAGTCTTTGAGCCTCAGCATTGGGAAGATGTGGCCCCAAATTTAGAGGCCAATCATCAAACTCCGTGGTCTCCTTCTCCACCGTAGAAGACTCACCGCCTACCGGCACGGCCGGTGATTGCTACTTGATAGCAGAAAGGGCATTGATGCCCCCAGATTCACTCACATGATCCACATAAATTCCCGTGTCGTGATGATAAATCTGGAAAAAGATATCACGGGCATCCTCTCGACCAAAGTCTTCGGCCAAGGCTACAAAGACACGCTGAGCACAAAACTCCTTAGTTACATGCCTCTTCAAACAAAAGACTAGCTCCGCTTCCTTGATCTTTGTGAGATGTCGCACCGCTGCCCCCTGACCATTAGAGTTTGCCCCCAATACGCGTGGATGGTTACACAAATGGCACACAACAATAAAATACGCGCCACAAACCCAAATGAGGGTGTTGACATCAATGGCTTGACCCAACAAGTAACAACGCTCGCCTTTAGAGAGAACCGGTGTGGCGGTGGTGCCTGTCAAAAAGCCCATCACCCGCTCCTTCTCATCGGCAAAAGGCTCCTCGTAAGTTTGGGAAGTGGAATCCCAAACCATGATCGGACCTCGTGTACTAAAGGCAAAAAATCCGGGGTTCCACATCAATGTGGAAAATGCCCCCGAGTGAAATCAACGCGGTTGACCACGGCCAATGGTGGCTCATCATCCTTGGTAACCTCCGTGGAAACATAGTGGTCGTCCAAGATGTCATTGACCTTACTACGCACGGGTCGTTCCACTTGAACAAGTGCAGAGGTGAGCGTCGCCGATGATGCCATGTTGGTCCAATTCCAACGTGGCCAATGGGCGTAGGAGCCCAACGCCGCAACATCAACGAACGTGGGGGGACCAGGAAGGTGATGGATATATGCCCCATCCTCAGGCACCTTTGTCCGTGTATCTCTCAATGTCGTTACGTTCTCAAAAATGTACCTTGGTGGCGTCAATTGGTGGGTAGTCCACCACTGGATGAGCCTAAGCAAATCCATACAGAGACCCGACCTCGGATCGTCCAAGCCACGTCCACTGCCCACCTGTGAATGGCCTTGGCAAGGCCATCTGGCAATCACCAAGTCTACGTGACTTAATCGGGGAAGATCATCCTCATTGATCAATGTCACATCATGTGGCAACTTTCCAAAATACCCTTGAATGAGAGAAGGTGGTAACTGCTCCTGATACAATGCTTAATAGACTGAATGTGATGGTGAGTGGCACGGTTGGCTGCAAAGCCACTATCCACATAGATATATCGGCGTACTGTGAGCTCAGCCTCTATCAAAGCCGCGAGCCCCGTTTTGGTTATGGCAAATAACTTTACAAGGATAATACCCTCATTCAGTGGTTGCCACCAAATAGTGCAAGCCAACAACGGAGTAGAAGAGTTCACTGACAGTTGTGGAGCATCAATAGCATCCACAATCTCCCAACTGCAAAGTCTGAGCTCCAATTGATTTTCCCACGGAGGAAGGAGATTCTTTTAATGACGTGCATGGATCTCCACTGATCTATGTTTACGTCATTCCACTACCCCTGACTTAAAAACATATGTCTCCTCCAAAAGTGTAGAACTACATAGCAAATCGGATGCCAAAGCACTCGAGACGATCATTGCATCCGCAGTGGAAGTCACCGCGCTAGCTGCAAAGAAAATCGGAATGAACTTCTTTATGCCATCACCGGTAGACCACCTTGGCCTAATCTAGGCCTCCTTCGTCCAGTTATCCACTCCAAAACCGAGGAAATAAAGCGCCTGTAGACCCACCCAAATGTCGTAGTTGGAGTCGCCAATTACAACGCACTGGAAAGCTACGTGGGAGAACAAAGGACTAGATCCCACGCCAATTCAATTGCAATGGATGTCAGGTATAGCCCATGGCCTTCTCCGTGCCCCTCACTAGTGTAACAATCGTAAATGGGCAAGACTCCAGGTCTGAAGCACCTAGACCAAAATCCAAGGCTAGCTTCTTGCCAATCATCACAAGCTCATCTGCGGAGTCCAACATAACACAGAGGAGGGTAGCTCGAGTGGGCGTGCCATCCGTACGACCAACCTCCATGACTCCATCATCCTTTACCAAGCATACCACCTCTGGACGCACACTACCTCGCTTCTGTGCCGAACGGGCCACAACGTCAAAGAAATTAGTCACTTCAAAGATCGTGAAGTGATCCTCAAAGGACAGCTCTATAGGTGTGGAAGTTGCATTGGCCTCAAATGTGGACCTATAGCCTCCGCTGCCAACTTGGCGCACATTGCGACCAAATCCTCCTCGGTGGATGGAGCTGCCACTCCGTGCGACACCTCCAACGATGGCATGAGCTCCTTGCCCTCAACATACTACCTGCCAAGTGGAATACACCGCATAGTTGAAAATCCGGTATCAAAAAGTCCACACCGACAAACACTGGCAACCGCAACCCCTTATACACTAAGGTGTGTCTGGCATCTCCACGGGTGGATGGAATAATTGGGACCGAGGTCGGAGTCGGAGTAGGAGTTGAAGTAGCCACATCCGTGATGCGGTGAGTTGTTCCGGCGTCCGTCCGTCCGGTAGTGTCTGTCTGTCCGATTGTTTGTCCGATAAAGGTTGTTGTCCGTCTAATAAAGGTCAACGTTGGTTTGACCATGACTAGAGGTAAATTAATATACCTACTGCCACAAAGGCAACAAAGTAGCTCACATGTCGACTACATAGTCGCGCATGTGCAGAGTAGGGGCGGATGCGTGAAGGGTGCGGGTGCCTACCGAGATGGGACGGACACATACCGAGAGGGGCCACGCATATACAAGGAGGGATCGTGCGCATACTGTAAGGGGCCAGGCGCATACCGTGAACGGCCGGGCTCATACATGGAAGGACCGGGCGCATATTGTAAGAGGCCGGGCGCATACCGTGAACGACCACGCGCATACCGAGAGGGGCTGGGCACGTCCCCATCAGGTCGCGCACGCACTGATGATAGGGCGCGTTTGTGGTGGGATTACGGCGCATTTGTAGTGAAGGCTAAGCACGCAAGCTTGGAGCCTAGCACGTGGGGGGTCCGGCGTGCTCTTGACGGCTTACCATGCACATAATTAATATCGTGATGCGTATGAAATATGTTAATATTTTTATTTATCACGAGATGGGCAAAAGACACTATTACATTACAATGCTAGTATATATTGCAAAAGGATCAAAAAATTTCCTTGACTATCAAAACACTAAGCCAAAATTACTATATCTCATAGAGGAAGCAAGCGTCCAAAACTTCAAAGTTGAATGGTTTTGCCATTAGCTCGTCAACCGCTTTCGAGATTGCTAGATGTTTGATTGGATCTCGCTCCAGTAACTTATTGATCTTCACTTAAAAAATAACGTAGTTGATGATTGATTTGAAGAATGTTGAGTCAGATTCGTATGCCCAAATTGCTCTAGCCATCCACCCAACAGAGTATGAATTGGCGAGTTGGGTGTATTGGTGTCGTTGTTACATCACATCCAAGGCCAGTTCCGAATTTTGTGGGCCGAATTTGTAAAACAACCTTGGAGCCATCCAATGTTGTTTACGGCGTTAATTGTCAAGCTCCATCTTAGTCCAGAATCCATATTCTGATGGCTCATTGTGTGCTAAAGCGCTCGCAATTTCCTAGGCACAAACGCCATTGGAGACGTGCCGTGGTTTCTCTCGGAGAAAGTGGAGAAGCACGTTTGTGGGAGCGATTTCATTGTGAATGACATTTGCCTTGTGGACTTGGGGCCATGGTGCACATCAAAATCCAAAGAAGACTTGCTCTATTCTTCCAAAAAGCTAAGATCTGTACAATATCTTCCGCCGAAATGTATGAAGGTGAAAAGATTGAGTTGCTGAAAGCCACCAAATTTGCCTTTGAATCGGTGGTTCCTTAATGGGCCCAGCTACCACTATTCCACCACTAATGTGTACGCCTCCGTATTCTTCGTATTCACCGCCCAAAACTTTAAAACTCTTGGCTGTGCAACATGACATATCATGACCATTGAGACCGTTGTCTAAATTCCTCCTTTGGATGGGATGTCGTTGGCATTTTCTCGGCAAACTCCATGTATGCCGAAATGGCTTTCAGACCCACAATGTGGACCTTCCGAACCTTTCCATATCCACCAACGACGACATATCCAGAAAGTCCATAGACTCTGGTATCTTCTAGAAGGAATTGCACGTTGTTCAAAATATGCATCTCCATGGCCAATTTCATTGCTTCTTCATTCCAAGGCACGCCTCTCCTACATTCTTGTACAAGAGGTTGAAAACCTGCCGATTGTAGTCTTTACGCCTTCGAGGAACTTGTGGGGTTTCAATTCTTGAAGCATATGCTGGCCCCTACGATCGAATATATGGGATGCCTTTCTCTCTCCATGAATGAGGAATAGTAGTACATGGCGTATGCTTCCTTGTACGATTCAGGAACTCTCCAAAGTGCGGTCAAATTGTGATTGGAGGTCGGCTTGTAAGCTCATGATTGCGGACTATCACTTCTCCAAGTACACTTGACGGAATCGCACCACGTTAGTTGCACACTACCAACAATAATATTGTATTGCTACACCTCAAAGAAATGCACTGTTCTCGTTCGAAGGATATCCCGCATCCTTCTCATGTGTAGACATTTCCTCCTTTGCCCTTTCGGACGGTGCCTTTGGTTCATCGGAAGGATTGCAGCTCGACTTTGCAATGTTAGTAGGTGGAAGCTTAGATGCATCTGGAGCATCTAAATCAACATATGCGGGCCGCTTTCTAGTATTACGATTGATGGCCATTGCAATAATCGCAATCCTACACAAACTAGAATTTAAAGAGAAGGAAGAACCTCCCCTCCAAAATGAGTGGTAGCCCTCCTCTTAGTTCCTAGCAAAGTACAATTAGTACTAGGACAAGGAGCCACTTGACAGGAGCCTAATAAATTGAAAATAAATTTTGTCCCTTTTATGGTGGCTTGATTAAACCAACCCCTTGCATGCGCGCCCGCATGCGCCTCACCCTTGTATTCGTCCGCGCTCAACCCAAGAAACCCGTACGCGCCTACCCTATACTCGTATGTGCGTGCCCTCAGACGCTACGCACCTAGCCCAAATTGGCACGCGCCTCACCTAGACATGCAGGCGCCCGACACAAATTGGTACGCCCCTGGCCCAGCCTGCCACGTGTCCACCCAAGTTAATGATGCGCTCGATCCCATGCCTCGCGCGCACGTTCTTCTTATCCACGCGCTCGATCGCCCTATGTGCGCGCGCGACTTCAGATTCCAAGCGCCAATCTCCAAATTGTACCTACGCGATCGCAAGTCGTACACGCCCGGCCTCGAGCGAATGTGCTCGGTTCCCATATAGCACACGTCTGAACCCCAAATCGTAGCCTTAACTATCTTTTTAAGGTGGTTGATTGCGTGATCGGTAATTTTCTTTTGTTTTTCTTAGCTAGAGCTTAGCGTAGTTATGAGATATTTGGTAGATTTTTAAAAAAAATTGTACTATGGAAAGTGAGAGTAAGCCAGAAGCCCAGAAGCAACCACCAATGTCCACGCGCGCAAAGGAAGAGCGAGAAAGACAAGGATAGGCCAAGGCACGGGAATCTCCAAAAGAAGCGGATGCACGTGTTTAACAATTCAACGAAGGTTGCATTCCAGGGTTGAAAAGATGAGCCATCGCCATGGTCTCTCTTTACTTGCAAAGATTAAATGGAATAGAGGCACTTGTCAAGAATGTTTGCTCCACATTGCCACTTGATAAACTGTCGAACAAACAAGGCAAATTTGAAGTATTGCTCCAAGAAGCAGTTCCGTACTCGTGCCTTCCAAGCGCACCAATACTTATACAAGCATGAATTCATGCCCCGCAGTGACTGTCTCCTCTATCTTGCTCGCATGGTATATGCTGAGGTCATTCTCAATAAGTGAGTGGATTGGAAGACTGTGCGGAAAACTCCAAAAATGCCAAGGGTATGGATGCATTCCAATATTCCTAGGGAGCAGTAGCGAAGATTTCTGTTTGTGGCACTAGGTCCACAGAAAGCAGTTGGCCTAGAAGAAGTACCTCCACATGATTTAGACTCAGATGGAAAGCTAGGTTGGCGTTCATTGATGGTTGCAGTGGCGCGTGCTTCACGAAAAAAGCGGCAACGAGTAAAGCCCCATCAAGCAACACTTGCAATGATTCAAGCAAGTTGCCAAAAAGTTTTATCAATCGTAAACCCTTCTGGCCATGATGAACCCATAGTCCGCCTTGGGGATGTTGGAGATGAAGAACCTCTCTATATTATGGATGAAATGCCAATGTTGGATGTTGTAATCACCACTTCCAACTTGAGGCATGCAGCATCAAGGTCCGGAAGTACGGCCGTCGATGCTCATTGTGAATTATTGGACACTATAAGCTTGAAAGGACAAGATAATTTAACATCTCCAAGAAGAGATTCAAAACCTCAAGCTGCATTCAGTGAAAAAGGATAATATTATCATCAAGCAAGCAGCCGAGATAAAAGAGTTGCGTCATCGATGTCCACATTTTTTGTGAGCAAAACTTAGAGGAGCTCCAGATATTTGTGGCCATTCTCAAGTTGTTGCAAGCCAGGCAAATTATGGCGCTATTGCTCAAAGTTCAAACGGAACAATTCTCAACAACTTGGTTGACAACATTACTAGCTGCTTGCTAAAGACCCCGCCGAGACCACAACCTCAACGCTTTGCCAGCCCTCCATCTATTTTTCTACCACCAGTGATTCTAATAGCGTAGCCATTTGTAGACTCCAGCGGCACTGAATGCATAGATTCCTTGTTATTTTCCTTGCCCAATCCAAGCATGGATTTAGTTCACCTTTGCATGGCAAAAGAAATCCTTCGAAAAATGATTGAATCAATGAGCGAGCAATATTATCAATGGAAGGTGGCATGCATCTTGAATGTTGACCATGCGAGACAAGTGGCAATAGAGTTCAAGAAGATTGACAACGAATACTTAACGTTCAGTACATGCCGTGACTTTGGACTGACATCTTGGGTACACATTGATGAGATGTTTTCAAGTGAACTACTAGTGCGTGATGATAGATCTATTGATTGGGCAAAGTTGGGGTGGAACCACGCAGAGGCTATGTCTTCTCATGCCCTTTGACCAAGCAGAGACGTGGAAGTATGCAAGTTATGGCCAACACCAGCAAGTTTCACGCAAAACGGAGATGATTGCTTAGTTTGCTTAAATCCTTTAGGACCACTAGGTGCATATGCCCTTGCCACGTGCCGGTGTTTATACCATCCAATGAGCCTCCTCGGTGGTCTCTTGACACGTAGATTTTGCACAAAGTGTAGAGCACCATATCATGAGCGCTTGTATGATTTTTTTGGCCTCACCATCTACATGCCACCTAGTTGAGAGTTGAACCCAAAGACTGCACCTGGGACAACCTATGCTCATAGGTGGGCAAAAGATTTGGTGTGGAGTTGGTGTGCATTATCGCACCAACTAGAGAAGTCCAGCGTAAGCCCGCAAATCGGTTGAAAAAATGACCATGGAGGAATCGTACGAGTTTGCAAGAAGCTCATACCGTGAACCACTACCGCGGATGTTGGTAGACGGCACTTCTTCTACCAAGTCATGGGCGGATATTGAGATGCTACAAGCAAGCTATTCCAATTTGGGCAACATCCAGATGGGAAACTATGGAATAATTTGGGACGTTTGGTGTCAGATTTGGGAGAGGCCACCAATCTTGACCTTTGCAATGCCTTGCAATGGGAGAAATCGCCGTGGAAGGAGGCTTGGAAGGAGAAAGCAATTGACTTCCTTCTTGGAGAACATAGTCCGGATACTATGAGGACACTCAAAGCACTTACTTCGGGACTCCAAAATGTTACGTGCTTTGATAAACTCGGATGGGCCTCACCGGAGGATGCGAGCGGCTCTTAGATTGCTTGGTGATGGGGCTCCAACAACTGGAAGTGGTGATCCGGGTACAACCAAAATTGGTGGAGCCAAAGGAAGTGGAACTAAAGCTTAGGAAGGTAGAACGAGTGGGAACATGGTGGGGTACGGTGAGCATAGGCAAGTAGAGTTCAAAATGAAGCAGCATTTGTATACATTTTGTATGTTGCGGCATTGTCAAAGGCAATTAAAATACACCTTTATAGCTTGATTCCATTTCCGGCAGCTCTCTTTATAACACCAAAATGATTTTGTAACATTTAATTCCCTCAATTTTCAAAAGAAATACTTTACGTGGATATTACGCACCCGACCTAGGGGCGCGCGCATACGTACACGCCTGACAGGCACGGTTGGGCGTGCACGTATGCGCCCGAGCCAGGGTCGCGCGCATACGTGCGTGCCTAACCTTGTCTATTGTGCGCCCGACCCTTAATGCACGCGCCCAACCATATGTAGGCACGGGCTCAGCCCAATGTGGGCACGCGCCCAACCCCTATTTGTACGCGCCCAACTCTAATACGTACGCGCTTGGCCACAATGAATATTTGCGCCCAGTCATGATTGGGACGAGCCCATCCTATCTCGTACGCGCGCGGCCTAGGTTTGCATGCGCCCCTCACTATAAGTTCAGGAATCGAAGCACAATAGGCCCACTTTCCAAGCGCTTTGGCTTGCATTTGCCACGTGGCGGCTGCTTGCTTGGCACTATTGGGAAGTGTTCTACGGTGTCTATTGACACCCTTTTACTCTCGGCACCCCTTCACGTCAGTTCTTAGTATGGATTCAAGTGGCCCTTCTTAGATGAGGGATACCGAGAAGAGAATGAAGAAACCACTAAGTGATGCGGGTGGGTTACCAACCACAAGCAGAGGAAATGCCTTCTCATATTCATTGATTATGAGTTGAAAGCATTTCGAGGCTGGGGAGATGTACCAAGTCCATGGACATTTACAGAGTGTGCAAAGTACATTGCATGGTGTCATTCGGGACGAATGTGGCTGCATTCGTGGTATTTGCAACTTCAGCATTTTGACAAGGGTAACGGGTAGAAGTCAGCTAGGGTTACTCACTTTTGGGCAAAAAAAATATACCCAAATGTATATTTTTTTGGCCAAAAAAACTTAATTTTGCCCAATTTAATGGAGAGAAAAGGGGTTTTTTTAGAAAAAATTATGTTTCAAGATGGATCTATGCATGATGTATCTGATTGGATAAGAAATCAAAGAAAAAATCAACATTGAGTCCTATTTTAGGAGTCTTGAAGAAAAATCTTGTTTTTTAGCAATAAAAGTGAAAATAAGTTTCCGATCTAGAATTTTCAATTATAATATATGAACACATTATGGCGTGAATGTGTTCCAAAACTTTTGGAGTGTTTAACTTCCTAGAACTCTCAAAATAAGTATATTTGGCAAATGTCATATACTTGTGACAGGTATATACTGATGAAAGATCTACCTATATTGGCCAAATCGTAAATCAAAACTCAACATTTTTGAGGTTCCTAGACTTTAAATCAAGGCAATTATCACATTCCATCAATAGAATTCCAAGATCAATCCCACATTTGTACTATGCAGCAAAAGAAGGTTGGTAACTCTTTCCAAAACCATTTGTGACACTATAAATATACCACCTTAGTGGACTTTCACCCTAACTTAAATTACTGCACCAGTGAAGTATACAAAGAACGATGCATCCAAGCGTACCAGCACATCTAGAAGAAGGCGAAGGTTCACCGCAACAAGGTGAATCTATCTGTTTTACGTATGGCGTACGCAGAAGTTATACTTGGAGTAGTAGTCGATTGGAGGACGATGGAAATACAGCCAAACTCCAAGATGACACCAGTATCCACGGCAACACTATAGATAGAGCACAAGTTTCTTGGCGAAGCTCTAGCAAAAATGGCAAAGGAGGTTGAAGTTCCAAACCAGGAAGTCGTGTGGTCTGATACTTCTAATGACGACTTGGATACTGGATGCGACCCATCTATTCGCAAGTAGATTGAAGACTTTATTTAATGCGAGTGGCTCAATCCGCACTTCAAGAAACATTGACATTTGGAGATGAATCCGGCAAGGAAGAAGATGCGATTGAGATGGACACGATTGCGTACGAGAACATCAATAAAAATGTACAGTCTTTGGATGATATTCAGCGAGGCTGCAAGGATCAATTGGCTGCGAGGTTCATCTTCAACTTCTTGCTAAATATGAGCAGAGTTTATAGAAAAACAAGAATCTAGTAGAAGAATTTTGCCACATCAAAGACGAACTTCAAAAATTACGCGCAAAACTCCAAGAAAAGGACGATCAACTTCAAGAATATGCAAAGTTGGTGTTTACTTTAAATTCGTAGAATTTGATAGCAATGGAAGTAGTGCCATGAATGATAAATGGGCAATTTTGTAACATTTTGAAATCATTGACCTTGAGAATTTTGTAATTTTCACTTCATTTGTAAATGGCTTGAATTCTTTACAATGTTGTTTATCTATGATGTTGATCAAGTTTTTATGGTTCAGCATGTTTTGGAATTTGTATCATGTAATAAAGTGATTGCCTTGTAAGATCTTGTATACAATTAAATTAAATATTTTATGACTATATATTGATCTTCCAAGATTGTACAACTTCATATTTTTCAATCAATAAATTAAACTCACTTTTGTCTATTATTATTTATTCAATTCACTATTTGTCATAATATGAGATCTTAGGCAACAATTGAAAATCTGCTATAGTAGGATATAAATAGTGTATATAAAGTAGTATGCATCGAGAATTTATTTGTAGTGGAATTTATATCATGTGTTGAAGAATAAAACTTCAATTTTGTCTCAAACATGTATGATTTGTACGTTTCTTTGTATAGACAATAAATCATTGAAAACTAAACAATAAAAATCATGTTACTAACTTGCATAATAAATGATTTGTGATGTATCCAATTTCTAATATTAATGCAACATTATTATTCTTGGTTGAATATTATATTATATGTAACTAATTGCTATGGTCTTCCAAAATGATAAGTGATGGCTTTCTACCATACAAATTATCCATCTCATATCTAAATATGAGTATAATTTTATCATACAAATCAATTTCCATGCAAATTGAAGGTACTAACTCTCAAAAAAAAATCAGTAAGAAAGTATAAGTATTGTGTTTGTAATGTTTTTAGAAGATGTTTCTAAAACATTGTAGTGTTTGACTATTTTCCTTAATATTTCAATAATATTGGATTAGTTATAAATTTTTTGTATGTAAATCAATTTCTCAGTATATGCTCATAAATTTCTGGAAGGTAAAAGTCAAATCATTCGAGCCAACCAAATAAATTCACTAAATTGTAATAGTGCCAAATTTATATAATATATCGTAACAGAAATGAATTTTTTTATTTACGAACCCAATTTATCCACTTTATGCAATGTTTACTTTTATAGAATTCATAGATACTGCAAATTAGTTCTAATTTTTAGATGACCCGTCATGTAAACTTGATTGCTATTGACATTGGCATTTCTACTTGATGAAAATGGAATTTTTGAATTTAGTTCATGTCAAGTCCTCCCGACTAGGTACATGCTTGACCCTAAGATCTGCGCGCCTGACCCTGCTCGTACGTGCCGAACCATGCTCGTACGCGACCGACCCCCCTCGCACGCGCTCGACTCTAAATCCGGAGAAGCCGACTCAAAATCCGTACGCGCGTAGCCTGTTCATGTACGCACACAGATCCCTTGCGTATGAGCATAGCTCCCTTGTGTACGGGTGCCTCTAGGTCGAATGTGTCCATCATAGGTTGCTCATTTTTATATAAATATGCGCTTTCATAATTTTGATCCCTACTTCCTAAGCGCTTTGGCATGCAACTGTCACTTGGCGGCTACTTGCTTGGCACTTTTGGGAAGTGTTTTACGGTGCCCATTGACACCCTTGTATTTCCTCCACCTCTTCACGCCAATTCAAACCATGGATTCTGGAGAGCCATCTACCACTTGCAATACACCCAAAAATGAAAATGTGATAAACAACACGCAAGCAAAAAGCAGATGAAGCACGTTCATGTTTTGATTAATGAAGAGCTGAAGGCATTTTCTAGTAAAGAGGTTGTTCCAAAACCGTGGACAATTGCACAATGTGCAAAATATATTGGATGGTGTCATTTTGGGCACATGTGGTCATACTCACAATATTTACTTAGGTGGCGTTCCAATATGGCCAACTTAGGCTGTTGCACCAATGAGATCTTCAAGGAGCGTTGCATCCGAGCGTACTAATAGATCTATGACGAGGCCAAAGTGCGCCGCAACTCAGTAAATATATCTATTTTACGTATGGTTTACGTAGAGGTGGTACTTGGCGTACCCGTTCATTGGAGGACAATGGAAATCCAAACCAACTCCTAGATGGCGCTGGTCATTGGATTGACAATACCGTATGTGCAGAAGTTTTCGGAGAAGGTCTCGGGAAAAAAAAACGAGGTTGAACTTCCGTATGACAAAGTCAAGTGGTCTGAAACTTCTACGGATGACTCAAATACTAGATGTGATCCATGCGTGCGTACGCAAAAAGAGGTATCCTTCAAATCAGGCTTGAACAAAGAGCCATCAATTTCAAAACAAGATGGTAAAGAAGGGGATGCCTCAAAGAGGGATGCGATACGTGAGGAGGGCGTGGATACAAATAAAAAATCCGTGGAGGGTGACTTGGTAAACCGTGACAATTATCTTCGAGTTCTAAATTGACTTGAGCAAAGTTCAAAGATAATCGAGGATCTAGCAGAAGAAGCTCAAGTAAAAGAAAATGAAGTTCTGGAATGCCATGAAGAAATTCAGGAACTGAAGAAACAAGTTCGGGACAAGGATCATCTTCTTGCATTTTCCACTGGCTATAGTGGCATTTAGAACTTTAATAGTGCTAGAAATGTACATAGATCAATGTTGAAACGTTTTGGAACAAGAGCCTTTGGCAAATTTATAAATGCCACTAAATACTGAGTGAAATTTTGTATATTTAATGACACCTTGTGTATTGGGTGGCATCATAGAAAATTGCCGAACAAAATTTGAGTAAAATCTTGTATATTAAGTGGAATTTTATAAGATTTTTGATATATCAAAATGTTAATTGTTGCAATGTTTCATTACATCGACAAATTAGTGCAAACCTTGAAGTAATTTGGAAGAATCTACACCGCGTGCTCCCGACTCTCAGAGTACATGCTCGACCCCACAGCGTGCGCGTCCGCCCTCACACACTCTTGCTCCAGCACTATATAAGAACCATATTTGATGTGCTTGACCTCCCTCACATCCTTGGCTTTGTGTCCTCAAACTCCTTAGTGGGCTCATTGCATGAATCTACAAGTTTGTGAGTGACCTTTGGGTCCACATTTTCTTTAAGCACACAATTTTCTATTACTTTTGGTGAATTATTTTTGGCACAATATTTTACCAATTTTATGGTGATGTCGTCCCAACAAAGGGCTTAAACAAAGGAGTCGGCCCCATGGTTCACATTCAACAAGAAGGATCAAGTGACATGTGTTTGGTGCAATTACACGTTTGCATTCAAACGTGGGAGGTGCATGTCACACTATGGGTATCCACAATGGACAAAGACTTCGTGCACTAAGGCCCCAACAGTTGTTAAGGCCCATTTTAAAAGATGCGGGAATATTATTCCTACTAGGATGACCGAGGCAGAGATCGTTGGCCTTCCGAGCGCACCAACAACATGTTCCATTGAACCTTGTTCTAGCCAATCGATCCAACAAGGTAGTGCCTCGGAAACTTGAAATGAGGATAAATACCCAATCCACAAATCCTCTAAGCCAAGCAGCATCATTGATGCCAAGATTTGTACATCAACAAAGCTTCCCGAAAGCTTACCAACTTGAAAAACGAAAAGAGTTGGACGAATTATGGGCACAATTTTTTTAATAAACAAACGTTGCATTTTACGTGGTTAGACATCCAACCTTTGTTAAGTCTACATTTGCAATGTCAAAGGCAGATTTTGATTATACACCGCCATTGTACAATGCCATGAGGACAACATACATTGAGCCCCTTAAAAAAAAGTCTAAGACCTTATTGACAAGAAGACTGATGTAGATATTGCCAAGTATAGGGCAACAATATGATTGGGCTGGTGGGACAATGTTACGCATCGTCCTTTCATGAATATTATGCTCGTATGTCCAATAGGTGATATCTTCTTGGAGTCTATAGACACACAAGTATGAAGAAATCTAAGGCATATATACGAGACCAATTGAAAAGTTTTGTCCAAAAGGTTGGACCATTGAATGTGGTCCAAGTGTGCACCGATAATGCAACAAACATGTTGGAGGCAATGAAGAAGGTAACCGATGACTACCCGCGCATATATACACAAGGATGTTGCGCGCATATTTAGGACCTCCTCCTTGAGGACTCGGGGAAAAAGACATACTTGCAGACCTTGTCCAAAAGTCAAAAGAGGTTGCATTGAAAATCCGGAACCACCATGTGCCCATGGCTCTTTTTCGATGATTTTCACCAAAGTTTTGTCTCTTGTGGCCGGCAGCACCAAGGTTTGCATGCAATTATATAATGATCCATCGACTCTTGGAAGTGAAGAATGCCATGGAGATGGTTGTGATAGACCTAGCATGGATAACCTATACATCCTCTCTTTTCGATAGGCAGAACGAGCACGGTGCCCAGGCAACGGTATTGCAGGTGAGGGCCACTATCCTAGACGAGACTTGCTGGCATCGGTGCACTATCTTTGATTTTGTAGTGGCACCAGTACGAAAGGCATTGTGGACTTTTGATGGAAAAATCCCAGCAATAGAAATGGCTTGGATAACCATGGACAAGCTAAAGGAGCACGTGTTGAAGCTATGCAATAAGTCGTTCGACATGCTGCCAAAAATTGCGACTCGCCTGGAAGGATCAATCCTTACCTGTTGGGCAAAGATGACAAAAGATCTTCATTATGCAAGGGCTTATTGAATCCTTCTCTAGCCAATAACTTGCATATTCAAAACAATGGTGAGGCCAAAAGGGCGCTGAATAGGGTTGTAATGAAGCTCTGTGTTCCACTTGGAGTGTCCTTTGAGGAAGTAATGATTGAAATCACGCAGTATGAAGAATTTTTAGGCCCATATCCACCATGGTAAGCTAGGAAGATAAAAAACAACAATATGTTGCCCCACCAATGGTGAAACCGCCTGGGTGGGCAATCATTGCCTCAAATTGCGAAGCGCATACTAGCACAAATTTGCTTGGCCTCATCTTCTGAGCGTAATTGGTGCATGTTTTTTTTCGTGCATAGTAAGAGCCGAACTTGTTTGAGAGTGAAGAAGGCGGAAGATTTGGTTTGCATCTACTGGAATAGTTGATTGCTCTGAGAACGTGCTCGGCCGGACCTAGTTTGATGGTATGACCATAATATACATTCGGAGGAGTCTCATCCAGATGGAGGACTTTTTTCAAACACAAAGGACGGTGGCTTGGAATCTGATAATGGGATTAATAATTGGATAGGTGGCAATTGGGAAGACCTTGCCGGTGACAACAACCCCTTGTCTAATTATTGTCCACCTAGGGACAACTCTGCAAACAATGAAGATGATGGACATGTACTACATGACCACTTTCACAACGTCCACGGTGATCCAGTGGATCCCTTTGCGTTTGACAAGTTTAGCGTAGAAGCAATCTATAATATAGTAGAATTAACAGATAAAAATGGTGCCCAGGAAGCTAGGGCAGAGAAAGATGGGTTGGCATTGAGGGGCAATCTTCATCGAGATGACAACATTTCGGAGAATCACTCTACCAAGTCTAAAGGCTCTAGCGCCACAAGCCCCTCTACTAGCTATGGCCTTGATCTCAACGGTCATGGCATTCGCATTGTAGTGCACAGTGCCACAATGGAATCCATTGAAGTTGTGAGGAGCACTGAAATTGAACCTCAAGCAATAAAATCAGACTCAGAGGAAGACATGCTAATACAAAGTTTTTTTCAGCGGCTACGTTCTTAAAGTATAGCTTTGGTTGGAAGAACTCTATTAAGTGTAAAAGAAAAGAGCTTTTCAACCATAGTCCGGCTACTCGTCCACCGTAGAGCACTTGGTCCAAATGGTAATGTGGAGCGCCCAATACTTACCCCTTAATATGCCTCTGCAAGGATTGAGTTATCCACTATGAGAAGCCATTTAGGGACACGTAAGGGATGAAACAATGGTCTTCTCCCTTTCTTCACAAGACCTTGGCGAAGCGGAACTTTGGAGAGAGTCATTGGGGCCAAAGACAATCGCTCTAAAAATATAGATGGAGTAACAGACAAGAGAAAGAATATCCGAGTTTAACAACTTGTGAACGCCACATCAACTACTAGAACCAAGCTACAATTGCGAAACTTGAATTTAGAGATAGAGGAGTACAAAGCACCAGTCTTGGAAAAGCCAACATAGAACTTTTCATCATCAAGCGATGATGCGGATGATAAGGATTGGGATGAGGTACCCGACGTCTATATAGTGGTGCTTTGCGGGCTCTTTGTTCCCAAAAAGATTTGCCGATCGAATCCGAAGAGGAAACTGAATGAAGATTTAGAGAACTTAGATGATTAGTAGATGATCAACACGAGGGTACTACAAGTTAAAAATATTATTAGTAGTGTGGTGATTGCATCGTACAATAGTACCGATGCTTAAAATATGTACTTGGAGTTGAAAGTGCCCATTCATGAAAGCACCACATTGAAATAAATAATTTAAAGGTTAGACCACCCTTGTATTGTACTTTTTCTAATATGTTCTACCTCAATCCTTTTGAGGCGCAAATGCTCCTTGCGAGCACGAGCGTCCGGCCTTTGTAAGATGCGTCCGGCCGCTAACTGCACGCGCCCAATAAGCAGGTGCGCACACGGCCCACAACAGTAGGAGCCAGGCCCGAAACATTGCACGCCCGGCCCTAACGGTATGCGCCTGACCTTGAGGATGCGCGCTCGCCTTGAGGGGTATATGCCCGACCCTGATTAATACGCGCCCGACCCTGATTGGTACGCGTCTTGCTTAGAATGCTGCGCGCGCGGCTTGAATGTGCGCGCCCGGTCCTATGACGTGCCGCGGAAAGTGGTCTGATATGTCATGACATGTATTTTACCAACATGTAAGTTGTAATTCGATTTAAGATTTGTACATTTTTTTATACGCAACTAGCCGCCAAAAAATGATGTCTATCAAGTTCGTCTGTCCGTTGTCTTTGGGCCCCTAACCGTCTATTCAGACAACCCCGACAATGTTGAATGAAAGATGTAACCAGAACTGACCAATGTGGTTAGACAAACCCATGTGGCGTGAACGGCCACTACCCCTGGCATAGAAGGGAGAAGGTGCAATTGCATGTGCGGTAGTCTGAGGACAAGTGGCAACTCCTACCACCACCTCCCATGAAGTGTCTTACAAATAGCAATCTAAGATTGAAGATAAGCCCTGATCTTTCACTTGAAATTGTGTGTCCACCACTTTCCTTAAAGAAGTCATCGCGCTCATCTGCTTTCTTTGCTCCGCCATTTTAGCCCAAAGAGACTTCACGACATCCAATTTAGGAGCCGAAGACCCGGGCTGCTTTCCCAGGTGAGGAGCAAAATAGTTCTCATCACTGTGCTCAATCTTGCCACAATAAGAATATGTCACGGACTTCTTCCCCTTCCCCCAGCCTTCTCTGCAGTCTTGGCCACCTCGATCTTGGGCTTGGCCTTGACATTGCGTGCCCCCTTCTTCTTCGAGCAATTGGGGCCCCTCTTGATGGGACGCGCCTCCCCACAAGCCCAACAATGCACAACATTTTCAGGTTGTGCCTCTACCAAGCTAGCCGTTGCGGTGGCAAGTTTCTTGGGCTTAAGAGCGTCCATCAGCGCCGTGACCATATTTGTAGCCTCCTTCATGCCCAACGATCTATTAAGCGCTTCTACCGCGGCAAACGCTTGTACCAAAGTGGGGTTCCCGTGATACCGAAAAAGAAGAGGTGTACTAATCAACTCCACCATCCGCTTATCTAGCTTGGAGATGAAGATCTTCACCAACTGACGCTCCGTAAATACATTACCGGCCTCTGCTGACAATCGTGTCAATTGAGTATACATAGTGCGAGGGGTATTGTCCTTCTCCCGGAGGAAATCCTGGATGTGTTGCATTCGATCGCGCTTGAGTCCCCCGTACTCCACCTCCAAGTGCACCATGAATTACGTCAAAGGATTGAAGGTTGGCGGATTGCAAACCGCCATTAATGCCGCACGTGTTGTCACGATTGAACGTGATATGGCTCCCATGCCAGACCCTTTCGACTACAATGGCAATGTCCTTGCCCCTAGAGTCGTCACGGAGGAAACCCTCTTCCACCTTGGCCTCCTTAGTGGAAGTCAAGAGTTGGGCAACCGCACTGTCCTCGAGCGCAGTTACCAACTCCATACGCTAGCGCCAGTACTCCTCAACGGGGCGCAATTGTGCGCCGTGCTGCGTGGTCCACCACCCGTATGACTAGAATGCCTCCAGCTCCAAATGCTAGCGCAAGAGCTCAAACGCATACCAATCGTTAAACAACGGCGTCCGCAAACGATTTTCCTTCATCCAGGTTTGAAATCGGAGCCGCCAATTGGCCAAGGAAATGCCTCCAACCCGTCTCGAGAACCTAACTCGTACAACATGACGGAGATTGTCCTTGATGTTGTCAAATGTGTCCACGCCCTAGACCCAAAGCCTAAGATCAATATCCAACGCCAAAACACGCTGAAAAGCCTCGTCGGTATCCGGCTTTGGCCCAAAGTCTGTGGTGGAAGCACTCTCCGAGTTGTCTAGTGAAGGGGAGCGGTGATGCCGACTTTGTGTACTCACCATAAACAACAACCACCTGAAGACCTATCTACAGGTACTATCTCAAAGGTAAGGGTACAAACAAGTGATCTGCACCTGCAAAACCACTAGACTTTGTGGTTCACCGGTCATCTCCTCCGGCTAGCACAAGTCCAACCACAACTTTGCACATAGAAAGGTCTTGCCGGCCATTAACTCAACTTCACCCCTACGGTACCCTATCACGATCCAGTACAACAAGAAATGGGGCCACTGGTAAACACCGGCAACAAGCTCGCAACAACAGCGGAGGTAGCACACAAGAATTCAGAAATCAAAACAGGATCGTCTCCCCCAACTATATAAAAGCAGAAAAGACAAGGGATTGGAGCCACTGGCACATGCATGTAGTGGATAGCTCGAGTCGCACACCTGCAATACAAAATGAAACACTAGAAGTGTTTCTCTAAAGTCTAGCACTAAGGAAATATTAGAACTTGTCTGCGGTTTTCAAAACACATACCCCTCAATGAAATGCAATTCAATGGGTGAGAACGCGACAAACGTCAATCCACTACTAAAATTAGACTAAATGGCGGAATTCCAAATTCTAGGTGCAAATTCACTCACATCCAAGTAACAATGCCCTTGTAATCTACTCCCAAAGTTTAGCACTAACTTTTTTTAAGGTTACATAAACATGTCACGAAAACTAGCCAAATATTTTTTTTTGTAAACTAGAAAATTTTTACAGTACTAGTCTAAGATTTTCCTCGCAAACTCAAATCCGCAATCAAAATTAAAAAATAAGTAATTACACAAAAGTTGAAAAATTAGGCTTTCATTCCAAGGACTTTCTGAAATTTACACAATAACTAAAGGTTTTAGGTTCCGTGGTGCGCACTTGGAAATCTGGCGGAATTAAGTACTTGAAGTGGCGGAATTAAGTACCTAAATTTTTCCAAAACTTCAAGCCTAATTTATAAGACACAAATTTGCACAAGCTCTTGTACAAATTAGAGCTAGAAAATTACATACTCTTCCTCTTCTCTCCTTTCACCTCTTCCACCAATTTCTAAATGCGGAAATGGTGGGAAAATAAAGGAAAAATAGAAGTCTTTGTCAAGTAAACAAATATCAAATCACTCGCGTAGTCAAGCGTCGCGCACTCTACGAAGGGAGAATCAACAAGTGCAAGTAGTATAAGAGAATGTGAAGCCTTTACTAATGATAAACAATCATTTACAAGCAAAGGTAATCACTCATACTCTCTAATCCACTCACAAAGCTTGACTTGACAAAGATGTCAAGTCAAGGACGTGTGCGGTGCTATACGCACACATGCAGCCCTAAGTAAATTAAAATCATCCACAATGAATGCAGTGCGCCGCCGTTCGTCCTTGAATACAAGTAGATTAGTAACAAACTAATCTACGCTAAATTATGGTATGGAGACGCCTTTGACGCCAGGTCTTGTGACAATCCTTTTGAGTCAATAGTGCCCTCAATCCCTTGATACTCTAGACTGTGCGTAACGAAGAGGATTGTGTAGCATCCGGACGCTGCAGTAGAGGTGTTGAACTGAGCTTCAGCTTCAAAGTACCAAACGCCTGCTGGTAATCTTGTCCTTAAGTCCATAGATGATCCATCTCGGTGTGAATAGTCAACGGCTTTGCAATCAAGCTAAAGCTTTTGACAAACCGGAAATAGTAATTTGCCAAGCCAAGAAAAGCTCAAAGTTATGGCACTTTGGTTGGGGCAAGAATCTTTTGCAACTCATCTACCTTGGCGTGCTTCACGTCAAGACTCTTTGGAATAATCATGTGTCCCAAATATGGCAACCGGTCATGGAAGACGTTGCACTTGCCATGGTGTAAGCACAATCCCCACTGCCATAACCTTTCAAACACCGCCTAAAGGTGCCTCACATGCTCCTATGGGCTCCTATAAAAATGATAAGATTATCAATGTAGCATCAGACAAATGGTAAACCGGCCAACACTTGGTCCATCACTCTTTAAAACTCAACGGGTGAGTCCTTGAGGCCAAATGGGAGAAACTTATATTGGTTGAGTTGATCTTTGCAATTGTGATCAACTCCCCTAAATGCAATCTTCACCGAGTCATCGACCATCGCTAGTAACTAGTAGTAAGAAGACCACAAATCCAGAATACTAAATACTCTACCGTGGCTCACTACATCAAAGATGCGTCTGACATGGATTTAGAATATCAGTCTGTCTTAGTCTTGCAATTGGCCGGCCTATAATCCCCACACATCCGCTTCTCTATCCAGATGCCGAAGATATCCTTCTTAGATGGTATAAATGTGGCACAAGCGTACTTGCCATTGGAGAGTTTAATCAAGCTTGCGGCCAACAACTCCTAACAACGACTTTGTACCTCAAATTTCTTCAAAATATTGAGCTTGTACAGTTGTCGGAAGATCAGGTGGTCATCCTTCAACTCAATGTAAATGGGCTTGCCCCAGTAGCCTTTTGAATCATGAAGGCTAAAGGCAAAACAGTTGGGATAGGAATGTATAAACACTCGTACCCTCCTTGTCTCAGCACTGATAACATGTGGCCCTAAATCCAAAGGCCAATTATCAAATTTTGTAGTCTCCTTCTCCACCTTAGAAGACTCACCATGTACCGCCACGGCCGATGATCTCTACTTAGTAGCAGAGAGGGCATGCATGCCCCTAGACTCCTCCCTCATGGGATCTACACAAAATCCTCTGTCGTTATGATAAAATCGGGAAAAGATATCCTAGGGCATCGTCTCTACCAAAGTCCTCAACCAAGGCTGCAAAGACACGTTGAGCACAAAGCTTCTCAGCTGCGTGCTTCTTCAAACAAAAAAAGGCTCGGCTTCCTTGATATATGTAAGATGTGGCACCACTGCCCGTGATCATTAGAGTCTGCCTCCAGCAACCATATATGGTCACGCAACCAATGCTAAACCACAAAACAGAGGCCACAAATCCAAACAAGAGAGTTGAGGTCAATGGCTTGACCCAATAAGAACAATGTTGGCCCTCAGGGAGATCCGATGCGGCGATTGTGCCTGTCAAAAATCCCACTACGTGTTCCCTCTCATCGGTAGAACGCTCCTTGTAAGTTCGGAAAGTTGAATCTCAAACCATGCCCGAGCCGCGTGTCCTAAAGGCAAAAGACATCGGGAAGCACATCAATGTGAAGAATGCCCCCAAGAGTGAAGCTGTTGCAGCTCACTACCGCCAATGGTGGTTCATCATTGTTGGTAACATCCGTAAAAACATGATGTTTGTCGAAGATGTCATCAACTCAATGACATGTGGGCCTCTACTCCTGAGCCAACATGTGGGCCTCTACTTCTAATCCACGTCCACTTCTTTCCCGTGAATGGCCTTTGCAAGGCCAATCAAAAATCACCAGGTCCACGTGACCTCACCGACGCAGATCAACCTTGCTCGTCAAGATCACATCACATGGCAACACGCCAAAACACCTACAAATAGCAGAAGATAGTTACTGCTCCTGGACACAATGCCAAAAGACGTTAAATGTAATGGTGAGCAACACGGTTGGCTGCAAAGCCACTATCCACGTGGATGTATCGCCATACCTTTAGTCCGACCTCTATCACAATTGCAAGCCTCGTACTGATAGCGGCAAATAGCTCCACGAGGGTAATACCGTCATTCAGTGGTTACCACTGAGTAGTGCGAGCCAACAACGGAGTGGAACAGTCTAGTGAGAGATGTGGAGCATCCAGAGCATCTAGAATCTTTCAGCTGCGATGAAAAACCTCTAACGGAGTCCCCCATGGAGGAAGTGGATCCTTGCAATGACATGCAGGGATCTCCACTAATTTAAGTTCATGTGATTCTCCTATCCCCGATATAAATGCATACATCTACTTCAAAAGCGTTGAACCACATGGCGCATCTAATGCCAACAACATAGCCGTTCAAACATAGTATCGGCCGTCAAAGTCACTCACTAGCTACAAAGACAATGAGGATAAACTCTTTTAAGCCATGGCCGGCAGACCATCCAAGCATAATCTAAGCCTCCTTCGTCTGATTATCCACACCGAAACGGAGTGGATAATGCGCCTGCTGAACCACCAAGATGTCATAGTTGGTGGCACCAGTCATAGCCCACTAGAGAGATACGCGAGAGAACAACGGTCCAAATTTCACACCAAACATCAACTGCAACAGGTGTTGAGTGTTAACCATGGCCTTCTCCGTGACCTCAATCAATGTAACAATCATAAATGAGCAAGGGTGGAGGTCCAAAGAACGAAGATCAAATCATAGGCTAGTTGCTTGCCAATCATTACTCGCTGAGCTCCGAAGTCCAACATGACACGGAGTGGGTAGCTTAAGTGGGGTTGTCGTCCGGACGGCCAACCACCATGACGTCGTCCTCATTCATCATATGTACCATCTTTGGTCGCACATTGCATTGCTCCTGTATGGATCAAGCCACAAAGTCAGACAAAAAATTCACTTCAAAGATCAATGAGCGATACCAAGGACACTGCTTTGTAGTTTTGGAAGTGGAATTAACGTCAAATGCGGATATTGCCTCCACCGCCAACTTGGCTTACATTGCCACCAAATCCTCCTCGGTAGGTAGAGCCATCATTGCTTGTGACACTTCCAACAATGGCATGGATATCTTGCCCTCCAACATATTATCTGCCAAGTGAAATAGACCAGATTGTTAAAAATCCGTGTCAAAAAGTCAACAACAGCAAACACCAACAACTACAACACCTAATATGCTAAGGTGTATGCGACATATCTACAAATGGAAGAAATTGGTGGGACTAGGTTCACAGTGGAAGCGGCAAAAGTAATAGCCGCATCTGCGATGCTGAAAGAAAGAGGTAGCCAAGATTGGCCAATGTGGTCCGACGAACCCGTGTGGCGTAGACAACCACTACTACTCAATACGGTTAAAGAAAGTGCCTTCGCCTCCATGCTATTCTGAGTACAAGTTGCAAGCATTGCTACAACCTCTTCTGAAACACCATACAAGTAGCGACCCAGGGCTAAAGATCTAGCTTTGATCTTTCACCGGCGGTTGTATATCTACCACTTGTCGTAAAGAGGCAAATGCACTCATTTGCTTCTTCAGCTCGGCTAGTTCGTCCTAAAGTGTCTTAATCACATCCAATACAGCGGGTGAAGACCCTGGGCGCTTCTAAAAACCTTAGCGGCTGAAGATCGTATCGAGTATTGCAATTTCTTCTATTGCTCTTGCCAGGGTTGTCTACATAGACGGACAGGGGCCCAAAGACAACGGACGGATGGAAAGTCAGACAGTCGGACAGGACGGACAGCACCCTTACCGAATAGATGCCTAGAATATTCCAGAGAATATGCCCCAAATCTATAAGAATTTTCCCGAATATACCCAAATATACCTGAATATTCTAGAATATTCTCTACTGGACGGATAGCAGCCTCTATCGGATAGACAGCCGGACGGATGGACGGACGTCGGAACAACCATGGCTCTTGCTCCTCATCTATACATATTTGCGCTTAGTTTTCAACATCCAATCTCAGTTGCTGATGAAATTGTGCATATTTCCTCAGTTTATATTGGCCACCTATTGCAACACCATTGCGGCCTGAGGAGTGAAAATGCATCGTTTTTCACAATCACCATGACAAGCTCTACATGTACACACCATCCAGTAAGAATTCAAAACAATATTTTCATCCATATCATTGTGTTGCTGTTGTACCGTGCAATGCATTATTTATTTTTTTAAATTGGTTATCACAATTATTGAAGTTCATATGTCTGTAATATTTTTATAATTCTCATGTATGTTAAAGACATTGGAAATTGCAATCAAACAGCTAAATCCCAAAACCTTAAATACTAAACCTGATGCAGACATCCGCGTGTAGACGTTGACATCCGCACCAAGAGGCCCAGACGTCCCCGCCTCAACAGTTAGACGCCCGTGCTCCGACACTGATGTTCCCACCGCAATGCTAACTTTTGCACCTAAACCTTCCATTTCCGCCATGCCTCAGGGCCATACCCCAGTAAAAAAATGGATTGACACATCACATTCCAACGTGTCATTTTTAGTAAAATTTCTTACATTGAAAAAATTACAAGGCCTACAAAATCCTAAATTGCCCGAGCTCTCCTGACCGTCCACCCGTCCAATCCAATTCGCCCGTTATACAACCTTGGTGCTTGTGTGGATGCTCATGTCAGACATTTGGCAATTGATTAGGATTTAGGTCTAGAGCACGGAACATTCTCAAGTCCATGAACGGCTACTCAATTGCTCCTATTTTGTACTTAATTAGTACTAGGACTAACCATCTTGCTAGAATGTTTTGGATGGAACCTAGAAAAGTGACACATTGGAGTATTGTAAAATCCATTGTGTGGAGAGCATCTAACAAAATGTACAATAGAAATACCTAAAATTTTACAGGATGAGACCGGAAGCACTTGACCATTTAGTTTATATGCTAACGCCCTATTTGAGATCACAATACAAGGATTATACTTGTATAAGCTTATAAGCTTATATTGTGATCTTATAAGATTATCCTTGTATAAGCTTATACAAGGATTTGAAAAGCCGCGTCATTTTGCAAACGCCATTGTGGATGTTGGAGGGACAAACTGCATACTATACTTGATTAATGATTTGACTTATGCATCTGGATTTTTTTGTAGAAGAAGTAGAAATTGCTTCCAAATAAAGGCAAGAAGAGGTTTGATCAATCCTTGAACTCTAGGAGGGTGGTGATAGAGAATGCCTTTGGATCTTTGAAAAATAGGTGGCATATTTTAAGGCACTTCAACTCTAGAGTTGATAAAGTAGCTAGAATCACTATTAGTTGTTGGTTACACAACTACTGTGAGGAGTGGGATATGCCTAAGCCTGGTGGATTTGGTGTTAGTTGTAGAGATCTGAAACAAGGATTTGGACATGTTAGACTTCTAATAATCTACAAGGGTGATCAAGCCAAAGCAGAGGGTGAGACCTTGAGACATAAGTTATTTGAACAATGGATCATCCAGAACCCTGGAAATTAAGATTTTTGTTTGATTAAAGTCCTTATATATAAAAGACACTATTTTGTGTGCTTTTGTGAGCTTTATTTTGTTAGAAATGTATTGTGAATGTTTCTTTGTTCAAATTGTTGATGTACAATGATTGTCTGTATTAATTGACTTCATAACTAATCGGTTCCCTGTCGCTTCAGGTTTCAATAAAAAGTCCGATTGGTTAATGTGATTTGTATGCTACCAATGCTGTACTTGATAAAGCCTTCCGTTTCATGCTTTGAAAACCGTGCAACAAGAAAAACATCATTACATTGCATTGTATCATCATGATTGATTGGAATTGAAAATTGATGCAATTATGATATAAACTTAATGATTCTACAATAAGCATAGAAGTGTTTGAGAACGAACTGCAACATCTTCAACTATAGGAAGTACTTGGACATATTTTTTGATAAAAAAAAAAAAAAGAGCAATTCGACATATTATTCTTCATCCCCTTCAAACAATGTGTAAATTTATTTATTTCCTTAAGAAAAGAATTATTAAAGAAAAAAAAATTGTTCCATTGTTTCAAAGGTATGTAGAAGGAAAATGTCACAATCTTGATATTGTATTTTTGGATGACCCAGATATGGTCTTAAAATATACTTAAGAGTAGAAAATAAAACATGCGGTGGCCATTTTTAAATCTCATCTCTTTGCCCAAATCATAAGAATATGCTACAACCCTAACCTAACTTTGAAAAATGTTGTCCAATTCATATAATCAAAATTTTAAAAAAGTTTAACTTAACATGTCATATTATTTTCACAAAAACATTCTACAATTACATTAAGATAAAAGTATATCTTCACAATTTTTTATAAGTGGAATAGATGTTCCTTTAAAATTTGTTGGTCATTTAGGAATTCATATAGATAGTAAAAATAGTATTTATGGCTTGGATTACAATCTCCTAAAGAATTGTATGTTTTTGCTTTTAGACCTTTTGTTTGATGAAGGTATTTTTCAAAATGTGCTAGTTATCTTTGCTCAGTCCATAAATTGATGTAAGACAATCCAATCCTTTAGTAAACGCAAAACTACTTTCTGGACTTTAAAATTTTTATTTCTTAACTTGTATAGGACAAATAGGCCCAATGTCATATCCATGTATGACATTTTACTTTAGAAATTTTAGGTCCAGTAGTCATTAATAGAAGCTTTGTGTGTGTACAATTTATTTTGTGGAATTGGCACTAATAATAACACAATAACTAAAGTCAAGCATTTTCACTCATTCTCACACATTGTTGGGGAATGTACACATGAAAAAAAATCCCTTTTCCCAAATTAAAATAAAGATTTTTGTACTTTCTCTATTTTTTCTCTATGCTATAAGATGTTGTAGCAACCTTTATATTGAATGTTTTGACTTCCATTCTAAAACAAATGTAGTTCACAAAAATAAAAAATATATATAAATGTATAATTTTTTTTGTCCTCTTCAATCATTGTACTAGAACAAGCTATTTTTTAGTGTTTCTTGCAAACAATATGTCTTTGACCTTTAGGGATTTATTCACATGCATATACCTTGATTATGGACCCCTTCCTAGTAGTAGGATTGTTTTGAATGTAGTGAATTCTTTTACTACATTTCAAATTCCGTGGACAACTACTTGACATTATTAGGTCAAATATTCCATTATGTCAAGAAAAGAAAGTATGTTGATCAAGGAAAACCTGAATGCATGTAAACTATCTAGAGTTATCTAAATTGTCCTATTAATCCGAATCATGTACAAGAATACAATAAAATTTACATTTTTTCTTACATTGTTTAGCAAGTTACAATAATTTGCAAGCCAATCCTTGTATATTTAAGAGTGATTGGTACTTTTTCTTAACAATTCATGAATATAGATTATCAAGTGTTAGAACCAAATGCTTAGGACATTTGTATATGTCGTGTTGAAATTGAATATCCAACAATGATATGTATATGTTGTAAGAGATTAATGAGTCTTTGTTTTCAAATCACAATCTTCATAAACAAATTGTGTTCTCTTAAATTCATTAAACATTATACATGAATTGAGTGTTATACAGAAGATTGAATTTCATTTGGTAGAATCCTAAACTAGAGTAATGAATTATATTAAGACTTACACCTTTGGACTTGAAGAATCCTCAAGTAACATTTGTTGTTTGGAGGTCATTTTTATATTTGAACCGTGTCATGCTCAAATACGGCACTAGGCATGTTGAAAACATGAACATGTTGCAATTTCTAAAGCATGTCATGGGTGTACCAATGGTGTAAATTTAATTATCATTTGTCTTTGACTTTTAGTCATTCAATAAATAATTCAAAAAAATTCATTCCAATTCTTAAAGTTCCATTCAAATCTCCATTTAGTTTTTGAGTCAATAATCAATTCTATAAGTTACAATTAACACTGAATTAACAAATTTCCATTCAATCTTGTCAATTCTACTTGGAAACATAACATATCATCAGAAATGTCACATTAACACTGAATAAATTTTTTAAATGTATATGTTCTGTAACAAGAAGTCAAATGTCTTTATGATTACACAATTTCTGAATCTCATGTCAACATAACAGAACACATTATGAAAGGAAATGAATGACTTAGCTAGCAATTTAAACTGAAATTTAACCAGAAAGTTTCAAAACTGAAAATGACCCAGAAATTTCAAACCCAAAAATGAACCAGAAATTACAAAACTGAAAAAGAACCAGAAATCACAAAACTTCACTTCACCCACAAATTGCAAAACTCCGCTTAAACCAGAAATTGCAAAACTGACATTGAACCAGAAATTGCAGAACTAAAATTGAACAAGAAATTGCAGAACTAAAATTGAACAAGAAATTGCAGAACTAAAATTGAACAAGAAATTGCAGAACTAAAATTGAACAAGAAATTGCAGAACTAAAATTGAACAAGAAATTGCAATAACGAAATTGAATGAGAAATTGCAAAACTTTGCTTGAACCTGAAATTGCAAAACTGAAATTCGACCAGAAATTCATGTAAGATTTACACCTTCAACTTCAAGAGAATTCAAGAAACATGCGTCCTTTGGATGTCAGTTCAGTATTTGAACCTTTTCATGCTGCAATATGACATACATACATGCTGAAAACATGACTTCCAAAATTTCGAGAGCATGTTGGAGGTGCAAGAATGAACCAATCGTAACTTTGCCAAATAGCACATTGATGTACAGTAGGGTGACATTCAAATCGGCGTTTGGGCAATTCCAGGGATGGTGTCCCACACTGCTGCCAACTTTGACGCCCTCCACAGGGCTGAAAAATTGTTCTTTTACCCTGAAATTTTGCGAACAGCATCACCTCTATGTTAAAAACATGCATACCAAATTTCAAGTCCAGAGGACTTATAAAACAAAAGATATTAAAAATTAACCACCATGGGGTAGCTGTGAGAAAAGTTTCTCAACCGCCAACTTTGACACCATCCCAAGGATTGAGGAAATTTTTTTTGCCCATGGAATTTTTGGAGTGAGAACACCTTTTTGTTGATTACATGTGTGGAAATTTTCAAGTCCAAAAAATGCACAAAAAAAATCACATCCCAAATCTACCAACATGTGTAATTGTGAGAAAAAAAGGGAAAAACCATTTTACTACTTCCAACTTTGACACCCTCCCTAGGATTAAGGTTTGTTATTTCAACATGAAATTTTTGACACATGGTAACCTTTATGTTGATAACATGTGGGAAAATTTTCAAGGCCAAAAAATGTATTCAAAAGAAGATATTCAAAATCTACTAACATGGGGGTTAGTTGTGAGAAAAGTTTCACAACTGCCCACTTTGACACCCTCCCAAGAATTCAAAAAAATTTATTTGTCCATGAAATTTTGGGTATGAAGTCACCTTCACGTCAAATACAAGTGTGGAAAATTTCAAAATCCAAAAGATTTACACAAAAAAACATATACCAAGTCTACCAACATGTATTGTTGTGACAAACAAAGGGGAAAGTTTACCACTACTTCCAACTTCAACACCCTTCCTAGGATTGAGTTTTTGTTGATACATAATGAAATTTTGGCCACAAGATCATCTCTATATTGGTAACATATGAGATAGATTTCAAAGCCAAAAGATGTATATACAAAAAAAAATTATTCCATATCTACCAACGTGTATGTCCTCCATTAGCATCAATCACCGCTTGTAACCTTGAGGGCATAGAATGACATAGTTGAAGGAGCTTTGTACCACTAACCAAATTCCACTCTTTTTCAAGAACTACCTTCATCACTTCTAAGTTTCTAGGGCATTCTTTGCCATGTTGCACAACATCTTTTAGCATCCTCCAGACATTCTCGATTGGATTGAGATCGGGAGAGTTTGCAGGCCAATTGAGCTTTTCGAGTTGGTGGGTTTGTCTCCATTCTTCACATGTTTTGCTACGATGAACAGGTGCACCATCTTCCATTAGCACTCCTTCTGGAAGTCTACTCAAGAAATGAATCAATTCGCCATCGTAGACCATTTGGACAAAATCTTTAGCAGAACGTTGAGTTTTTGGCATTCATCAAACATATCCGTCCACTTTTAAAAGTAGGAACTATACAACTTGATGAATAACGCTCATATGCACTTCTCCAAACATGAATTTGCCGAGAAATTTTTCCAATCTCAAAAGTAGATTCATCTGTCCAAACAATACGCTCCCACTCTTTTGGACTCCATCCATGGTACTTCCGAGCAAAAGCTAACCGTTGAGACATGTGATGGGATGTCAAGAAAGGTTTTTTGATTGCAATTCGACTATAAATACCACTTTTATGTAATACCCTTTGAATAGTACGTCTACACACTTGAGTACGGCACATATTAGTAATCTCTGAGACCGAGGAACGACGATGAGTTTTTGCATAACGCACAATATTATTCACATCTCTCTCACTAAGTTTTTTAGCGTGACTTCCACCGCAAGGTTTGCGCTTATAAGTTCCATCTTCTTTAAACGTTTTTACTAACCTCTGAACTGTTCTAACAGAAACTCCAGTTATGGCTGCAATTTGAACTCCTGTATTTCCTCCCTCACTCAAACCTATAATGCGAGCACGGATTTCATCTGAAATTGCCATTATAGACTATTTTTTATGATGTTGATACAATACTAAATGCTCTTCAATAAGTAATCAATATAACACTCAACCTATGGCAATTGGATTATATAATTCAGTAAACACAAAGGACTCAGCTTATGGCATGTGCACTAAATAAATCAATCAACAACATAACACTCACATTGGCATGTGCATTAGGTGATAACCATGGCATGTGCATTAGGTGATAACCATGGCATGTGCATTAGATGATAACCATGGCATGTGCATCAATTGAGTGAACCAAAAAATACTCTTGGACATACTCATGCCACATGTGATTTGTCAACACTCAGTAAACTAGTCAACAACACTCAACAAAAAAATATATATATCCACTCAATAAATCAGCCCATATGTGATATGCCCACTCAATGGATCAACCCATATGTGATTTGTCTACTCAATCAGTCAACAACACTCAGCCCATATCTAATATGTCCACTCAATACCATCTCAACATTCACTCTATTACAAATCACATGACAAAATACATACAACATTTCCTTTACATAGTGCTCAACAGATATTTGGAGGAGAAAACTCGACATACGTGCATAATGCACACCAAACCTTATGACAAGTGGATTCTTCTACACAAAACAACTCTGCAATTCTACATGTAGATTTCATTGATCTTTTCAAGATGCATTTATGTTTGGTAGCTTAGTCACATGAATAAAATCAATGAAGAGTACGAGGTGTCAAAGATAATTTGACATTCTCAATATGCCCCTTCAATATAGTTTCTCATTGTTACAAACATTGGTAGATATGGAATAATTTTTTTTGTATATACATCTTTTGGCTTTGAAATCTATCTCATATGTTACCAATATAGAGATGATCTTGTGGCCAAAATTTCATTATGTATCAACAAAAACTCAATCCTAGGAAGGGTGTTGAAGTTGGAAGTAGTGGTAAACTTTCCCCTTTGTTTGTCACAACAATACATGTTGGTAGACTTGGTATATGTTTTTTTGTGTAAATCTTTTGGATTTTGAAATTTTCCACACTTGTATTTGACGTGAAGGTGACTTCATACCCAAAATTTCATGGACAAATAAATTTTTTTGAATTCTTGGGAGGGTGTCAAAGTGGGCAGTTGTGAAACTTTTCTCACAACTAACCCCCATGTTAGTAGATTTTGAATATCTTCTTTTGAATACATTTTTTGGCCTTGAAAATTTTCCCACATGTTATCAACATAAAGGTTACCATGTGTCAAAAATTTCATGTTGAAATAACAAACCTTAATCCTAGGGAGGGTGTCAAAGTTGGAAGTAGTAAAATGGTTTTTCCCTTTTTTTCTCACAATTACACATGTTGGTAGATTTGGGATGTGATTTTTTTTGTGCATTTTTTGGACTTGAAAATTTCCACACATGTAATCAACAAAAAGGTGTTCTCACTCCAAAAATTCCATGGGCAAAAAAAATTTCCTCAATCCTTGGGATGGTGTCAAAGTTGGCGGTTGAGAAACTTTTCTCACAGCTACCCCATGGTGGTTAATTTTTAATATCTTTTGTTTTATAAGTCCTCTGGACTTGAAATTTGGTATGCATGTTTTTAACATAGAGGTGATGCTGTTCGCAAAATTTCAGGGTAAAAGAACAATTTTTCAACCCTGTGGAGGGTGTCAAAGTTGGCAGCAGTGTGGGACACCATCCCTGGAATTGCCCAAACGCCAATTTGAATGTCACCCTACTGTACAAGGAGGTAAACAAAACCTTCACCTTCAAATGATCTACAAGAAAATTAAAAAGACATGCTCATGAACAAGTCACAGTTTCTAGAGCAAAAAGATTTTCTAAACAATCTTGACAAGTGAGCAAGCAGTCAAGAAATTCATTAGAGAGTCATACTTTTATTCCTATTTTTTACTAAAGTAGTATGTCCCCATGCACAACCACAACACACAGTTGAAGTTAGTACGTAGACGAGGTGTCTTAAGGTCTTCCCATAGTTGTTATCCTCTTCACGTGTGCTATCAAACAAACACCCAAACATGTAAAACATATTTGCAATCAAAAACCTAGTATATACATAAACTTCTGAACCTGAGACAAATCAGCTAGTTGAGACATTGCTTGGACAATAGGCGTATCAATGTCAATTGTGCTCATCAGCAAAACCTCTTTTTCTACTATCATGTAACCACACCAATGGATCACGTTGTTTCAATCTTCACAACGTAGCCTCCTGTCCACCGCCATTGACACAAGTAGGAATGTCACCTATGTGTGTCTGTGCACATGAACACCTTCAGAGTGCTTCGCTTAGTGTTTTGAATCCTATGACCGTGGTGTACCCTATGACCAAACTTGCAATCAAAGAGTTTATTTCAGCCATCAATTGGAAGGATTTGATTTGATTTGATTTGGCGTTATCACAAGAAGATGTGATTCCATATTGATGAAATGTAGGTGAGCTCACAGTAATATGTGATCTCCATATCATTGAAATGTAGGTGAGCTAATTGGAATAAACATGAAGCAACTGTCATATAAATTGTCACTTCATTGGAATAGAAAGAATGAAAACAACCCTACTTCATGTCATTATGTTCAAATTCATACATTCACTAGAATAGTGTATGGTATGTTTACTCGATTTGACATGTAGTTAGTGGTTTAAGGCACAAAGTTCAAGGCCTATCTTTTTCGACTAATTAACTAGTAATTCAACTATCCATTCATAGTTCCATTATACAACTTCCCTTCAATAGTGTAGAGGAGGGAGGGTGGGACTTAAAATCGTCTACTTTTGGATAGAAATACGGTTTATGTTGTGAGTTTTTTTCCAAAACGTCACACAAATGATTAAGAATAGCTTCTTATATCTTTAGTATAAGAAGTTTTAATATCATATCAACCAGATTGTCTAATCTTAATACTTTGTTGCATATGTTGCTCAACATAATGCAAAAAAAAAAACAAAAAAAAAACCCTAAATCTAATCTATATGACAAACATGGTTTTGAAAAAAATGAGAGTTAGGTAGCAAATCCCCCCAATAAAATAAAAACAAAAAATAAAAAATATGAAGTATAGAATTGCAAGAGTCTTTCATCCAAAATCCAATTCATATCCAAACTTATGGGATGTTTGCATAAATACAATGCTATCTCTAGAACATAAAAACATTGCACTAAATATGCCAAGAAATATTAGTGACCTTCAACCTCAAGGTGGAGCTTTGCCTTTTAGGGCCTCCTCGAACAAAATAGTCGTCTGTAGTTGCCCCTGCAATAAGAGATCTTTACCATGTTTTTCATTGTGTAAGACATCTATAGCCATCTAAACTATCATTTTTTTGGTTTCTAGAATCCCTACAGGAAATTTGCCAATTGCCGTTGCAATTATGCAATGACCCGTGCTAACTCCCTTTTGATGCCTCTCTGCACTCTTATTGATGTGCCCACCAATGTGGGGTTGCTTCATGGCACAAGATGTGGGGGCTAACGGGTGTTTGAAGTCTTCGTAGAAGACGTGACGTTTGGAGTGAACTCGGTTTTGTCATGAGAGAGATTAATAGTCTCCTTGTGGAGCAATTGCGTCCCTTGATCTTTGCTATTAGGTACTCTTACACAACAAATGTAGCAGAGTATTGAAAATTTACAAGACAAATATAAATATGATACATTTAAGAATACAAAAACAAACTTACCTTCAATTTCAGCGATATCGGCAAACATGATGTCAAAGAATTCAAAACAAAGCCACTTAGAGGGTGCAACACTATTTGTCTCGTGCTTGTCCTTCAATTTTTTGCACGTTTTATGCATTTTTGTACATGTCTTTGCATTGTTGCTAAGTACGGGTTTGTTCGTTAGAAAAGCATCATTTTCCTTGTGGGCAAATCCAACTCAATTTTTGTGTCTAAATTGATCACGATCAACCTCCCAGTTCTTCTTAGAGAGCAAGTTTAAAAAAATGCACACAAACCACTAGTTCACTTTTTCCAGACTCTATTACTCCTCCACTTTCAATAGACCACTCTTTCACTTTTTTCTCTACAATACACTCTTCTTGAGACACTTGCAACACTTGCGGAGAACCATCCTGAAGCAACAAATCCAAAAGACCATCCACTAGGGTAGCTTTGTTTGTACTACTACAAAAATCCTAAAACAGAAACATAGAGAGTAAGAGATAGAGAGGAACGCGATGAAGGTGGAAAGGTAATAGCACTCCTACTCAAGTTGATAACGTTAGATGGGAAGTTACAAAAATTAAAACTAAGAAGTTGGTTTATCCCTTGCGTACGAGTTTAGTTGCTAATCCCATAAGTTCTAGGGGCTGGCACATCGGGTTTGGTGGGGTGTCGAGCTCGGTCCAAGAACTGCGGGTTGAGCATGGAGAAGTGTCGTTTGCACATCATGTGCGTTGGCCTAATGTGCATGTCTAATTTTGAGTCGTTTGTGCCTATGGAAGATCATTCTATTTTTAAAAGGAAATAATTTACGGTGAACCGTCTCATAATTGACAAGTTAAGCAATGTGCATATATAGAGAGAATGAATAATATTGCATTTATTACCAGTAATAGCCTATAAAAATATCAATTCCAATCCAAGTGACTTCATATTTTTCCAATGAAATGTGATTTAGTTATGAATTTTAAAAGTGTGTTGCCATCTTAAGCAAGTGGCTTCAAATAGGTACCTCTAAGCGCCAACCAAAAGTCTTAACTAATGGCAAACCTCCCTTTGGATGGGTGGATGGTTGGTAATGGGATGAAAATGGATTGAATATACTCAATTTTATAGGTGTCGGTTATAGGTTAGGGTTGGTTACTAGGGTTTTACCTTTGAGTTTGACAATTATCTAATTGTCCAACAAATTTGTGAAAAGCTTGAGTCTGCATAACATACAATATTTCCATGACTACTTTCTTCTCTACTTTGGATCACACGTGTTGGAACAATGGTCTTGGACAAAGCTTGAGCACTACTGCATACTATTTTGTCTTTAAAAGCACCCCTTTATTGACTATAAAAGATTTGGATTGGCATCTTGCACCAATGTTTGTTGTGGTGGTATTAAATCTCAAGTTGAATCTAAATGATTGTTTTGCCCAATGCCACAAGAGTTGGCGTAGGATATGCGGTCCTCATTTAGCCCCTAAAGGACCAAGTAGACCTATGGGGTACAAAAATATTTACTTAAATTGTTATTAACTTTCAATCCAAAATTCAATAAGTTCTTACCACATCATCTCATATTAGTTGGAAACAAGACCCTATAGTTACTTCCTCAACAGTTGACCTTGGCAGATTTTAATTAAGTATAATTTTTTCTAATCTACTTATGATATTTTAATAATTTCACCTTCTATGATATCACAAAATTCTATACACATAATATATATAAGAACATGATCTTCAATTAATCAAAGCATCATATAAAACAATATCAAATATCAAATAAATTTTTTAGAAATATAAATTAAATTTTAAGAGAAATGTAGAGATTTCGATTAAACCAACATTGTGTCTACAGCACACAAAATTCCCTAGTCTTCTATATATATAAGAGAAATGGTTTCTGTGATTGCGTGGATGTGATCATGCTTGTCTACGCTTTTGGAGAAATTTGCACCTTTACTTTGATAAAGCTTTATTTTAAACTTTCACTTTGGAACTCTTACCCAGTTGGAAATGACCGGGGTTCTACTGATTTATATATATATATGTATATATATATATATATATATATATATATATATATATATATATATACATATATATATATATATATAAAAGCGGGCACCTTGTTGACTTGAAGGAATCAAGGATAATCCCATGCTTAGTAAATGCATGCCCATTATTTGCTTTAGCTAATAATTATTTACTTATATATATGTATATATATATATATGATATATATCCAAGTTGTGGAGATATAGATACTCATTATTAACTTTAAATATTTGTTTCATATCCAATTTGCCTAGGCACCACGGCCTTGGTGTGTGGTTTGGCTTATTGCACACAGGTGAGGTGGTTGTGAATTCAAGTCCCCCTATTGACATAATACCTACCACCATAGTCCACCTAATTGTCTTAAGAGCTCTTTGCATGGGTACTCAAAAAGCCTTTGGGCGGATGACATGACAGTTGTCTATCATGCACTTAATGTAAAAAAGCAATTACCTTCAAAATGGAGAAATAGTTTTGAAAGACTAATCTACGTTCCAAAAATATATTTTAGCAAAAAAATGTTGAGACCATTGCTAAAAAATAATAAATGAGACCATTGCTAAAAAAACCTCTATATTTTAGCTGAAAGTTATTCAAATGTGATTTTCATTCTAACACGTTTGAGCTCCCCTAAACTATTCTACCATTTGTAATCAAAATTGAATCTTATTTTATTTAAGTCAATATACCAAAATTAAAATAATAAATGAATGATTGGTTTAATTATGATGATAACAGATAGCTTCACATACTTAATCCTAGAATTCTTTGACTATGCCTCATCAACATTACTTCAAAACTATCATTGTAATGCAAAGAGCAAAGAATCTCAAAAATGGTATTTTATCTTGTTTTAACAATAGGTTCTTCATATAATCTATCAAAATCCGTGTTCAAAAATTTTCAAAAAAATTTGAGTGTTTGGTTTGGTAAATTCTAGTGTTTGAAATTTAAAAAATGAATATTTTTTCATTGCATAAAGAAAATTATTAGACTTTGATTTCACATTCTGCCAAAATTCACACAACACATGGCTTCAGTTTACAACCATCTTGTTTTACATTGTTGTATCCTGCTCACCATTTTTTAATATAAAATAATTCCATAAGATATTCTTTATACATCAATTTTAGACCACAAAGATAAACCACATCATATTGACTCAATGGCATCGAGAAAAATATAGATGTAGATAATAGACAATAATATTCTTTATGCCAAACGACAACCACATGGCATGACTAAGGAACTTATATCGACAACATATCTTTTCTCAATCTACTAGCAAAGACTACAATATCAATATTATACAACATAGTAAAACACACCAACTAGAAGACACTAGGTCTAGAAGCTCTCTTCGAACATGTATGAATATAATCTAGAGATAAATGTGAATATCCAATTGCCTAGTACACAAATCCAGAAAAACAAAGCACATATGTACAAAAACAAGGGCAAACAAATCAACATAATATCCATAGACAAACTAAAATGGCTATGGAATCAATAGCTTTGAACATCTGACACTACATTGGGCTTTTATCAAACAACAAATAAATATTAAAAAATAATTATATTTAACATTTACTATTGAACCACCCAAGCACAATCCACTTAGGTTTGTACACTGACTCTACCGTTCACAGTTCTAAATTTATCACCACAATATTCAACTGTAAACATACATAATTTTCAATCTAATAAATATGCTCGAGACAACTAACTAAATTATTTTCACTATTGAATAAGAAAAGGGAAAAGTTTAACAAAACCTAGGTAACAATATTTTGTTTGAGATTGTAAGGAGAAACTAATCTGTAATTGTATGAAACTTTCACTCCAAGATGAGTTTAGACAAGTTTTCTCACCTTTTTGAACAAGGTGCACAAAACAAGATTCATTTCATTATAAAAATTAGAGATCTTATTTTTTCCTAACTTCATTCTATTGGCATAAAAAAAAGCATGAGCATCAGTTTTAATCATTTAGATTTTCAAACTACATTGAAAGAAATGAGTTAAAATTAAATATTCGTGTGGAGATTTTGGAACCTCTCTTTATCGCTTTACCTTTTTTCTTTTAAATTATTTATTTCTCCAATACCTCTAAAAATTGGTGTGCAAAGAAGTAATATTGCTTGTGTTGTGATGGTCTTAAATTTTTATTTTTTTAAATGCAACATCCAACACTAAGTGAGGTCAAAGTCTGTTGATCCTTTATTAGTACTAGGGAAGAGGAAGAATCTTTTTCTTCACTTCAAAGATCAATACTATAACTATTATTTTCTATTTGGTGTTGTATTAAATATAATTCTACAAATCACCTTTTGAGATGTTCAAAAAAAAATTAACCATTTCCATTCTACAACTATGAAGTTTTGCAAAATATCATGTCACCTTTGTATCATTTTTTACTAGCATTCTACTATCACCATGGTATCCTCTTTCAATTGTCCTACTATTACAAGTTATCAAATATAAATGTAAAGAGTGCGGAATATTATGTTCATCTCTATGATCATGCATGATTATGGTTTTGGCTCCAATTTCTAGATGAGATTTAAATAATGAATATAATGACAAATGTGGTAAGTATTTGATCCCTCATCATTTAAGCCGGTTTCATGTTAGGTGACTAACTTATGCAAAAAATATCCCCATATTGAGGAAGCAATGCGTAAGTTAGAATATATATATATATAATTTATTTTTATTTTTATTTTTATTTTTATAATTGATAATGTACACAAACATGGTAGTTGAATCAATCATATGCTGAGATGATTAAGGTTAAGAGTTTTCATGTTTATTCTCCTAAAAATTCTTTTATTTTATTTTTGTATTTTCCTTAGATTTTTAATTACAAAATTAAACGTAAGTATAGTTTATATATTCCTTGTCCAATCATTATATTAGTTTGAAATGCTCTTGTATTAGCCTGAATAATTTAATTAAAACTCTTCATTTGAGATAATAATGTGGTCCTTGAATAATGTGTCGTGTATATGGAGGAGCTTTATTTGATAAACATACCATACCAAGGGTCAGATTTGGCAAAAAAAAAATTCTGAAATAGGTGGATTTTTTGAATTATATTTTGAAAACATCAATTCTTCAACTTGGTGAATTATTTTTTTTGAAGATAATACTCTTGTTAGAAATTTTTCAAAATTCCACTTTTAGAAATAAATAAATATTCGGCACAGTGCAAAATCCAACCATATTTCTGTATATGTATTAGAAGTTAATTTTCAATCCAAAAATCGGTTGTTGCCAATGATGGAATTAAGTAATAACTGTGGGCACAAGGCAATAAAAGTGCCATTCAGGGTGGGTTCAATTCATACCTTCAATTATGTTTTAAGGAAGTTCCTGCATCATTGTTCTTGTTATTTACTTTCTGCTGAATTTATGCTCTGATTCAAAGAAATGGTTATTATTTTTTAAAGCTGGAGAGTATTGGTCTTTAAAAAAAATCATTTGTGGATTCAACTCTTAAAGGTAAGTGGAGCACCATTTATACGGTCACGTATTTTACTCTTAGTTGATAAATAAATGTATTAAAATCTAGCAAGACATACAACTTTGAATTGAAGATTCTTTAACAATCATCTTTCATTTCAAGGTCATTTCAGATTTGAACCTTATCATGCTCAAATACAACACCATATATGTAGAATACATGTCCATTTTGCATCTTCTCAAATATGTAGCAGGTGCAATAATGATCTAAATTGAAATTGTCATGTGTCATTGGATTGGGCTCAACACATGTACAAACTTTTGTAACTATTGTCTATATCAATTCTTTCAAATTGTATATTAAATACACAAAAACACCATGTTGCAACCCAAATTTGGCTTCTTTGGCCTTTGAGGGTCAAACACATGAGGCAAATTGCAATAGATACTTGTGTAAAAAGTGTTAGATGTAAAAGTTTTGCACTAAGTTTTTTTTTCCTTGAAAGTCTTTCCCAAAGAGAAGAGAAAGGTAGGGTGAGAATCTTTTATGGACCAAAATAAAGTATTTTATGTTTTCATGCTTCTTCTTTCTGCACCAATGAAATGCATGAGTAGTGATGGCATTCAATGCTCTTGAATCTTACTCTTGCAAGCTTAAAGCTCCTCCATTATACCTCAAGTTCCTAGAGAACTAACGTATGGTTCCCCACACCTTTCCAAAGCAAGTCATCTTATCCATGTGGTCCTAGATATTAACATAAGACCATAAATAGAGCATGATATGCAGGGTCACCACCCTTTACTTTCAAGAAATCTCTAATAATTTGAAGACTTTTTTTCTATAGCTTTTTGTCCTTCGGTATTTCAATTTGACTTGTTGTGCAAGATCTTCATGGATGTGATCAAAGATTGCTTTGTGGTGAGGTTTTGAAAGGAAGTAGGTAGGGTCAAGGTATCCAAAATGGAGAATGCATCTTAAACCGCTAAAGATATGCACCCTTCCTTCATTTCAAGGTAGCAAAGTAGCTTTATAGCTACATAGCTATGTTTCCACCCAAAAAATAGAGCATGTTCGTGGAGCTCCATTTTTACTTTAAATAAAGGAAGGACACAAATATTAGCACTTTCAGGTGTATTCTTAAGTTAAAGTACATCTACCAAGTTTGTGTCTGAGTCTTGGAGGAATTCAAATTCTATTATGAGGTTCTAAAGCATCCCTATACATCATGTGAATTTTTTAAAATTTTGTTTAAAAGGGTCCTTCAAATTTAGTATGTATGATTCACATTTGCAAACTCAATCAAAATTAGATGACAATGAGTTAAAATTCATCATACAAATAACAAAAGAAAAATAATCTATATTCAGGATGAAATCTTACGCATATATAGATCTAGCATGCCTTTTGACCGCTTTTTGTTAGTATGTCAACTATATTTATTAGAAGAGTTGTATGATTCTTCATAAAAATTTGGCACTTCATTCTCAATGTCTAGGTTCATATTGTAATGGTCCTCTTAGTTTTGATGTCCATGAGGATTGATGGTCTATATTATGTTTGTGTGGACCTTGGTTTTACTCAAAAATAGCTAATCAAAGATTAAATGATTATGGTAGGTTGTTGAACCAACACTAATCCCATTAGCATGATAAAGCATTGGCTTGAAACCACCATAGATATGTCCTATTTGAGTGATTTTTTCTTATCTTATGTTGAATAATGTGTCTTTAGCCTTGAGTATAAAGAAAGGCCACCTATATGTAGAATTTTTCTCTTAATATAATGAATGCACTTCCTAATGAAATAAAACTACAATAAAATAAAAGAATGTCCTCTTTGACAACAACTTTGTTGTTGACCTCAATTCATAACTTTGGCAATGTCTAGAGACTTCTTATGTGATCTTGCAAATCAAAGCTTATCAAAATTTATTTATGATAGATATTAATAGAAATGACAACAGACATTTCAAAGGGAGAATATGTTTTTTTGAAAAAATTGCATATTGCCAAGCTTTGGTATCTTGAGGAAAAAAATGGTTGTTCAAAAATGAAAATGGATGAAAAAAGAAGATGACAAATACTATTAGGAAAAAGGCAAGAAAGAAAGTTCATGAATCATTATAGAGCTACATTGGTCATGAAATAATCAATCTCAACAAGTTTATAACAATGACTTTAAAATTGATGAACTGACTTGGCTTTTTAATCCCACTCCTGGCAAATAACACTTATGGTTAGTTAAACCCTATAACGCCATGGAAATTCCGGAGCAGTGCTAGAAAAGCCCGTTTTAGGTCTCTCCTGCGGTAAAAGATCAATAAGAGGATGTAAAATTGTCTATGCATTATTAATATCATGCAACATTGTACAAAGCATCAAGGTATACATAAATTGATATTCTCATTGACATGATTTTAAATCAGACTCTTAGTGGTCAATACAACCACAAAGTTTTAGCATAAGGAAGTTGCCTTACAATGTAATGTTTTTTAAGACTTTATACTTTAGAAGTTTTGCCAATTCACATTTTCTACTTTAGGTTGCACTTTTTCAAACTTTAATAGGATTTTGATTTACATGCCAATTTTTTTTAAATATAAAAATATAAAATATAAAAAACATACATCATTTTATTTTATTTTATTTTATTTTAATTTTGTCCCCACCATATATATGTTTGAATGATTAAGTTGGTGATTTTTGAGCAACTATTGTTGGTCTTAAGGTCTTCTAGTTCCAAATATAAATTGACAATTTGTGACCTTCCTACTTTTGAGCAATTTGTTTTTGAAAGTTTTACACATGTTTGTTACTTCTAAATACTACATTAAAGGTGGTATTTTGTGTTCACAACACTAATATCAAACTTAAATGCTAAATGTCAATTACTCTACTAATGTAACAACATTAAATGTCAATTTAATCACTAATAGTCAACTAATTTAATTTTTGGTTGTCGTTACACTTTAATATGTTGACATTTAAATTGTTGGTGAAGTAACAATTTATTGCAAGTCACCTCAATCTTGCCACATGTCAAAGGCAAATTTCCTTCCATCTTTCAAGAGTGTTTTACCCAAGAAATTCTAAAATGCATAATGCTCAAAACCAAACCCATTGTAATTTGAACTATAGAGCATGCCATGGGAGATTTGATGTTGCAGAGATTTCAAAGACTACATCATACTCTTGATCTGAGCGGACATGATATAGTTGATATAAAAAGCTAGCTAGCCATTTGAGGTCTTTAGCATTTTTAGCCTAGATGACAGAGCAATAGATCACTCGCGTTGACAAGCTAGGGCTTCAAATTCCTTTAGCTGCTCAAAAAAGAGCGTAGTCTGTACTCAGTACGCAAAAAAAAAGACTATTAGGAGTAATATTAGGTTGTGAAACAAAGCACAAGCTACAAGGCCGCTAATGCCAAGCGTTAAAGCAAGTGTCGAGCCACCAAACAAAGTGGACGGGCTGGCGGCGCTACTACATCCTCCGCAACAAACTCCTCTGTTGGCAGGTCGTAGCATCAACGCCCTTTGATGCTTCTTCGGAATCTCATCTCTTTTCGCAAGAGAAATAGTCAAAAATTGCAAAGAATGCCAACATCATGCCACTCGCGGCTTTCCAAGACAACATTATGCCTTCAGAAAGAATTATAAAACAAGTACCACAATCAGAGTAATATCGTATCAACCTATGTAGGCGTCCAAGGGCTCTATTGAATATGCATCCATAACCTACTCCGGCACCTTGTTGTTTGTGAACTCCACTGCTCCTCCATCCTTCCCCTTACTTACGCTCCTCATCCTTGTGACCCTCCCCTCCTCTAATTGCCTCGTCATCTCTAAATTCTCCTCCACAAACATCCTCTCTCCTTTGATACAACCTCACGTCAACCTCTTTATACCGCACAAAATCCTCGCTGCAGGCACAAAACCTTGGCAAACACTAATTGTCAACAATTTGACATATAGTGTTAGTCAAGCCATAGGGGTAATTACACTATTGGTCCTATAACATTAAATTTATTATCTGTAGTGAAGTGGAAATGGAACACTAAGATCATCTATATTGTAATTGTAACAAACTTAGACCATTGACACCAAAAGCAGCAAAGAAACATCTAATCACTATATCTAAGAATGAAAGCATCATTTTTTTACTTCAAATACTAAAAATTTCTAATCCATTTAGTTAAGTTTTATGAAATCTTGAAAAAATGCTTTTTTAATATTTAGTGTTTTAATGATACAATACATGTTTTTATATAAATGAAAATGTTTGTTTTCTTACCGCAAATACAATCATCTTGTAAACATTTTTACTCAATTAAACCATTTGAATCCATTCTACTTGTTCAATTGAGTATATTACTAGTTTATATACTATTATAACGATAGAATATATATTGAGTTTTCAACGACAATGGAGTTTAGTTGGTTCTAAATTGAAACATTTTCAAATATATGTTTGTAAAAATCGGCATGTCATACTATGAATGTTTCAAATCTTTCCAAAATAAACATTTATTAAAATGAAACTAATTACATGGTGACTTGATTATATATGAAGAATGAAGGTTGAAATAATAATTTTTTAAAGAAAAGGTCATAGATCCAAAATTAGTTATATGATGTCACACCACACTACAATGTAGTCAAACTTTTGGGCCATGTCTAACCTATAATTTAGTTGAATATTTCTATACAAAACTCAAACACATGTACATTATATGGGTTCTTGTAATACAAGGATTTTAACTATGCGTTGTCGATAATGTGGACTTTCAAAATGATTTAAGGTTAAAAATAGTGTGATTTGCAATTTGTGATGTATGGTAAACATCCATTTTAACTTGAAAATGTCATTCTCTAAATCATGATTCCATAATAGAACACGAAATTCAAATATTTGTTTTTCTTTTCTTCTTTTTGCAAAAAACAACTAATTTTGAAGTTTTTTTGGCAAGATGATTTTAAGAAACTAAAGGATCTAAAGGAAGACCCATATATCAATGGCTGATAGACTTAACATAAGATATAAGATAGAAAATTTGGCCAAAAGTTATACATGTTGAGCACTCTTGCTTTAAGCCTTAAGAAGTGTTCAAATTTAACTATGAAGTACTTGAAGGTTATATATTTAATATCATTCTTTGTAAAATTTTCATCTTGTATATGCTTCCACAATTAGGTTTATTTTCTTCTCGACGGACCTAGATATGTGGTTATATGTAATCCTCAAATGCAAAAACCATCACATACACTCCCTAATTGTCAAAAGGCACGATAAAGTAGCCTGGGAAATCCAAAAACTAATTATATCCTTGAATAAATCACAATACTTTATACTTATGAACGTTGGAACCTTCAACAATAATCCACAAGAAAACCTGGTCTTCCATAGCTACTTCCATGCACATGTGGAATTCAAAGATGTCGTTGTAATGCCAAATATATACCAAACATACTATGCGTCAAAGGATTACCATATAAAGACCCCCCACCGGACCACATTAACACAAACCTTACTATCCAATTTATCAAATTCAAATATTGTAATAACAGATTTTTCCCAGAAGCAATCGGAAACAAAATTAATAAATACCAACCACTTATTAATGACATTGGTGGTCTTGGATGGAAAGTTGACCCCCTTATTGTCATTACCGCCGGAGCTAGAGCTACTACCTTTATCCCCTCCAGGAAAAGTCTTGAAAAAACATTTAATATCCCCATTAACTCAATAAAAACGACATTCACAAAAATTTAACACCATTGCTATCCAACATGCAATGTCCATACTCCTACACAAACGAAATATTGAAAATAACCAACCTCTCTGAGAATTAAATGACACTCCTTAAGACCTATCAAAAGTACGCATGCAACCTTTAAAAATAATTTCTTCAAATTGAGCCATGTGGCTCCAATTGGTTCCTGGTCACTCGATACTGGTTATTGCATACTGGGTACTAGGAACAGGTTACGTGGTGTCTACCCTCGAGAGGCGGGAGTAGTTCTATACTACTAAACCTTTGTTTGGTGGACACTGGTTTAGTGCCGGAACAAACAGACACTCTGTTCACTTTGGCCTTTTATAGAGGAGCGGAGTTTTTATTTTCATTTTTTTATATAAATTTTTTTCTAATAAAATTTTTTAAAGTTATGTAATACAAAATTTATCCATGGAGGTAATTCTATTACAGCTAAGAAGAATTAAAGTAAAATTCTTGGTCTCAAAATTTTGACCACAAAATGTCTCTTATAGTGTAAATTTGTACTCTTGGGACAAACATATATATTTACTCTTAAGTTAATTTTTGTAATAATTGACTATTTTTCACCAAGATCATTGTAGTGCACGAATCTTCTCCAAATGCTTCTTTTCCATTTTCTACTAAATTTATTTGTGAAATGAGACAAAACACCACAAGTTTTGGTCTCTTTTTTTCATTTTTTACTATCAAATTCAACCTTAATAGCTTAAATAATGAAAATTAGTTCATAGAAAAATGAAATGACCAAAATTTATTGTACAACATGACACCTTCTTTACACTCAAAGATTGTTAAAGTTTTGATAACTTGAATTTATAGATCATCAAATTGTTCTATATTCAATAAAGACTATAGTTGACATACCTTTAAGTTCTTTTATAATTGATAGTTATTATGAGTGAAAAATATTGGTATTCATCCTTTAAGGATCAATTTCCCCTAGAGGATGTTTTCCATTTTGGACAAGTTTCTATGGTCTCACTTTTGATCATGAACTTTTGAAAGTTTTGAAGAAAATGTTATGAAAATTCTCTTTAACACTGGAACTTTAGTAAAAGTATTATACTATTGTAAATTTACAATTGGGAACTCAAGGTGGCTCCAAAGTTTTTCTACAAGTTTCTATTGGCATTGAAGTCTATTTTTACAGATGAATTGAATATTCTTAGATACTATAAAAAAAAATCTTGTCTTTAGTGTGGAAAAACATATATCCCATGTCAAACATTTCTAAACATTGTCTGACTAGGTACTTTAAACTACTTCTTCTCCACATAAAAACTACTAATCTTACCTTTTTTTTTGGAGTGTAAACCACTTTATTGACCATTTGGATTTTCATTCCAAACATATCATGTTCACAAAAAAATGTAACGTGAACTAGCAATATTTGAACCTCCAATCCTTGCACATGTGTTTTGCATATACTACACCCCTATTCTACCTCTAAAAATTGGTGTACAAAGAACTAATATTATACATAATATGATGATAATGAATTAAGACCTTGTTTAGTGCAAAAATTTGACACCAAGTGAAGTCAAAGTCTATTGATCCACTCAACTTAGGGAAGAAGATAACCCCTTTTTTTTACTTCAAACACTACAATCTCTCAATTTGTGTGGTCAATTTATGTAAAGTTTATAATTACATTATTTGATAAGTCTTAACCAAGGTCCTACGGTTAAAATTTAAAAAAATGATTTTGTTTGATTCTCTTATATGTTCAATAGAATCAAGAGTTTTGTAACAATTTTGGTGTGAGATTGTCTAGTACTTAACCCTTAAATGCCAGAGCGACCAAAAAAGTGGCTTCTCAGATGACATTTTGAGAATGACTATTGCTTTCAATGGTCATTTTTCATCCAATTTATTTTTTGTAGAGTGTTCATTAAATGTGTAAGTATAACATGATGATGAAACTTGCCTCATAGAGGTAATCATGCTATATCTAAAGAAGTAATAGTTTGTGACATGGATCTCAACGTAGTGAATTTTAAAAACTTCTTATTGTAGCTCTTAATCTAAATTTAAGTCATTAAATAATATTTCTTGATTTTGAGTTCAAATAATGAATTAAAGTTCATAAAGCCTAATTTCCATTCTAATTTGAAAATTTGAAAAATCAAATAAAAATGAATAAGTTATTGCAATTTGTACTTTGGGTCTTTAGCCGTGGTTGACCGATTTTTTTATTTTAGCTGAATATGGAAGATTCTTTTACACCACAAGTTTTGACCGTACAAAGTACACCTTTGGTGAAATTTTCAAATTTTTAAGCATACTTTATATTTGATATGAATTTTCTTCAATTTTTCTTCAAAGAACGACAACAATTTCAAATTTTCATAAAAAAAGTGTGATTTTTGTGACATAGACAAAACATGTAATCTCATATCTAAAAAATGAAATAAAAAATTTCCACTTATTTTTAATGAAAAATTAGAGCACATAGTATGGAAATTGGGATTGATGGCACAAAGGGTTAAGGAGAGGATCTTATGAAGATTTTAGGTGACTCTATAAATAATTTCATCATAGCACGTTTAGCAAGACCTAAAGGAACATGCAAAAAATACTATCAAACTTAACTTCAAATACAATGAAGAGGTTTTCATTACTATCGTACATGGAGAGGACACATAGGCTTTGACTTGGTGTCAAAGTTTTGTACTACACAAGGTTCAAATCAGATACCATCATGCATTGGGCTAATCTGGATATTGAGATGTTTACAGGACTTACTACTGTTAATGCAGACCTACATTGAATATAATAGCAATTCGTAATGAATATGTACTGCTTTGTAGGTTAGTAGTAAGCTTCAATACTGGTAATATTCAAATGATAAGTTGTTGCTTGTGATAGAATTATGTAGACATTGCATGGTCAAAGATATATAATACACCTTTTTTTTGGCTTGCTCCAATTCCTTCTCCAAATGCTCGAGTTGCTGCAATCCCAAAGAATCCATGTTTTGAAGATAATGCTCAGGAATCATGGACTTGACCTTTCTGCTGGAAGCCGGTTCAAGCATTACCCCACATTGTTCCATGGTGAAATGTCACCACCGCCCTCAACCTCAATTTACTATCTACAAATCTACACACCGTCTACCACCGAAATTGCATAATGTTCAATCTCCACGAGGCCAAAAATAAAATTATTCTCCTGGGTAACAAAACGAGACACTTTATTTTAGTCACCAAATTCTTGAGAATGTTTCCAATTTCCTCGATGCTATCACGACACTGAAATTATGAAGGAATTATTTTTAAATGTCTATTTCCAGGTGCGACACAGCACGCAATGGTAAACTGTAGATGCCGCAAAAGTCAATGTTCCAATTTGAGCCACATTTGATAACGGTTTTCTAAAGGACAGTCGACTACACATTAGCATATTACAATCAGGAGGATGCAGAGGCAAGTGAGGTACACAAGTGTGTAGTGGCTGCATCCATGTGAAGATCTCCGGAACATCGATAGAGCGACGACGACGAGGGGCTTCAACAGGCATTCTCCTCCAAGCAACCATTTCCATAACTGTCTACTTCCCAACCGTTTCCAGTGTGATAGTTCTCAAAATACTAGTGGGATACCCGTGTCCTTTGAGGAAACGTCTTCTTCGAAAAGTGAATACAAATGGTCAAAAGTCTCAACAACTCCTTCATGTCTGCCAATACATCAGGACCACGCAATTGCTGCGTGTTGTCCCCATCAAAAACACTTGCGATAATCAATTGCCCCTGTCACAAAGCCACCAAAACCTAGTTCAGATAACAGGGCTTCTTTCAACATCTAGAGTAAAGGACACTATTCCCGTCCTAAGAATGATCTCCATAAAAACGAAAAACATCCACAGATAGAACTCAAATCCGTTTCTTGATGACTTATCCTGAAGTAAATCCTTGCACATATCCTAATTTCAAACTCATCAGAATAACTTAAGCGATCAAGTGGTAGGACTATGAAATCACGAACCTGTCGACGTAAGAGATAGTTGATTCCAAAAGCCAGATCACCGATGGGCCACTTCCCAACAGTTTCAGAGTACGTGAAGCGCAAAGTCTCGGAAATGGTCGCGAGAGCTTCAAACCAAGTCGAGGGAGGTCTGGAGGTGCTCACGCTCAATCTTTTGTGGCTTCCATGCAGAAGCGACTCAGCTTCACCAGGCCTGTTGGGATCCCTGGGAAGCCCGCCCCAGAGATTCATCCACCCTGCAATCCGGTAGTTGTACAGAAGCCATGCTGTTCCTACGGCCACACCCATGTACGTCGCCATGCGATCGGGTCATCCAGTAAAACACCTACAGATGATGCGCATCATTCCAATCCTGTCAAACATAGCAATCAAACAAATCATAAGTATATATGTATCTATGGAATGGAAAGGTTATTTTCATGGCTCAGAAACGTGGTGGAATGTGGAGATGTGGAGATGAGCGTTACCTTGTTAAACACAACGCCTGAAAATTTCAGAGCTGGGTCGAAGGTGGTGTAACCTCGGATGATGGCAGCCACGCTCCGCGCTACAGTCCAGCAGTCAAGTACCAACAACACAGGTGCAGAGAGAAGCTTCGCCATCTCTGCTGTGCTGCCGACGTCGGATCTGCCGTCTCGGCCATAGAACAGGCCCATCACTCCCTCCACAATGGCTATGTCCGTGTCGGCCTCCCGGGACCTGAAGCACGCCAGATTCGCATCCCTGGACGCCACCATCCCATGTTCAAGAGACAGATACTTCACAACATGTTGAAAAGACAGAATTTACATGTGTAAAATACAGGATGTGCACCGGTAAAAAATGCAATTACCTGCTCAGCATCCAGCCATCCAAGTTGTAGGAGTTGCGACCTGTGGCTGCATTGTGGTGCATGGGATCCAAAAAATCTGTCTTTCCCAAACGCAGCAGAAGAGTACATTTCAGTGTCGGAAGATGACTGAGTCATGTTGGATCCCAATGCATGAATGGAGTGGAGACAAAATGTGCACACACCTGGTCCGATTTTGAAAGCCTGGACTTGTAACTCTCGGCTGGTGTAGGCCGCCATGAGCCCCACGGCAATGGAAGTCTTGCCAACTCCACTGCACGTGCCTGCACCACAATGGTCCTCATTCGATCTAACTGTGCTATACCCGCTTACAATGCATTTGTATCAATCTCTAAGACCCCTGGAGCCTCCAAGTAGCTCCGTATTTTCCACAAGCTAGTGCAAACGTGTTTGATTTCCCAGACCCAGAATCCAGAATCCAGATGCTGCTGCACAGAAAAGCCTCCATCGGCTCCTCACTCAGGCAGCTCCAACAGAAAATCCTATTCCAGGCTCACAACTGCAACAGCCTACACCATTCATGTCTGAAACTCTCAAGCGTCTCCTCCTGGAGAGTGTTCCCTTACAATGCACCCTCCGATATCGCGTTCATCCATCCAATACAGAGGCCCAAGGTGCTCAATCACAAACCCATCCTAGTCGAAAATTCTAAATTTTGAAAAGAAAACATCTGCTTAACCTACAGAAGCTATCTGACAAAACCCAGAAGCTAATGAGTTGGAAGTGAACAGCCCGCTCACCTCCAGGATTGTCTCCTCTGCGCTCATCAGGTTCTTGACCTTCAACACCGACAACAACCCGCGCTTGTTTCCCTTCGCCTCCGTCACCGTGCTGTTCCATACCACCTCAATCTTAGGGTTCGCCAGCATGATCCTGCTCGCCCGAAACGTGTCCCACCGATGAATCAGATACACCTTCGACGCAATAATTCGCCTACTCCATCGCCGAGTCCCCCCACCACATACCGCCAGCAGCTTATTCCAAAAGATGGGCGCAACGCCGTCGCACACATCACAAGCCGAAATCCCGCGATTCCAATAGCCCACGTCATCCTCTCCGGACCCTGGAAAGTTGAGCCGCTTCGCCACGGCGCCCGTCGCAATAAACACCGTCTGCGACCCAATCTCCTTACTTCCCGCCCGTGAACAGCTTGAACGGGCGCGACGAAAAGTCCACGCGCTCCACCGTCTCAGAGTACACTCTCGTCCCGAACCTGATGCTCTGCGCGCGAAACTTGTCCGTGAGCTCATGCCCGAGAATACCCTCGGGAAACCATGGATAATTCTCCACGTCCGTCGTGGTCGTCAAATGCCCGCCCACCGCGATCCCGTTCGCCAGCCACCCCTCCAACATCACGGGCTGCAGCTCCGCCCGCGCGCAGTACACGGCCGCCGTGTGCGCCGCCGGCTCCGAATCCACAATCCCGACTTGCGTCTCCAACACCTCCAACTCCATCGCCGCCGAACTACTCAAAACCCGCCGAACAACTCAAAACCCTAATCGCAATCTCGCTCAAAATCACCATCGCTCCTCCACTTCACTTACTGCCGAGCAGCTGCCGTACAAAGCTGGATTTTCGTTTTTCCTTGACGCACCACTTTTTCATCCAAACTCGACGCGTTCATCCATTGACGCGTTCATCCACTTGACGTGTTCTTCATCCTGAATTCTTTTATAGATATAGACTAGTGAGGTACCCGTGTCTTCCGGACACAACATTTTTTTGTGTTGAATCCCCACCTCCCCGTCCCCTAGCCTTTTCCCTCCAATCCATCGTCCCCCCGTCCTTGTCCCCTTGTCCTCCGTCCCCCGTCCCCCCCGTCCTTGTTCCCTTGTCCCCCGTCCTTGTTCCCTTGTCCCCGTCCCCGCCCCGTCCCCGCCCCCATCCCCGTCCTCGTCCCCGTCTCGGTCCTTTTATCCAAAACCCTAACTTTTAGCTTTTCATTTTATCCAAAACCCTAACTTTAGCTTTTCATTTTATCCAAAACCCTAACTTTAGCTTTTCATTTTATCCAAAACCCTAACTTTAACTTTGAGCTTTTAGCGTTCTTCATCAACGCGTCTCTTTTTCCAAGAAGAGTAGTAGAAAATCAACAACAAAACCAAAGGCCATCATGATTCACAGAGTGTTGGGTTGATTGCTCGCTAAAACACGCAAACAACTCAAATGGTTTGAATGTATTGGAAATAACAATGAACCTGCAAGAGTATGGTTTTCTTTTGTCTGAAACAACAGAGAAAATGACTTTGTGCAACCAATCAAAAGGTGAACCCTAAGCTATGAGAGAACAATGAAAATAGAGGGAATTGGCTCCGAAATCATCAGGTCTTTATCACGGTCTTCTCCTCGGAGAGAAATTTATTCAATTTTATCCAGTACTCCAAATCCAGTACTCGGATCTGTCTGTGATCGCCATGGTGATGAACTTAGAAAGCTGCATTCCATGTCGAGGCGTTCGCCGAGCAATTGAAGTTCCCGGGAGTGATGTGCTTTCCAGCAAAGAACGCCACTACCGCGGCCCGGTTCACAGCGTGGCTCGGGTGCATGCCGTCCTAGCTCACATGCGCCTTCGAGTTCGAGCGCGCCGCAGTCGTCAAGTTCACGGCCTGGTTCCCAATTTTCCCGACCACCGAGCACGTCACCTCCTTGTTGAAGTTGTACGCGCCCGTCCCACAACACTCCTTTAGCGTCTCCGTGATTGCAGCCAATAACATTGATAGTTTGTTGTTGATTTTTGGTGAGTTTGGGTACACGAACTATAGTTTTGAGGCGTTTTGAGGCGTTTTGAGGTTGCTTGTTTAGAAGGCGCCGAGCCAGAAGGTCGTGTTGGAGTAGCTCTTGCGCGGGGAGACGACCTCTTGTTCGAGTGCTGCGTTGTGCGCGACGCTGAACTTGTCGATGCTGGCGGGGTATAGGGTGAGCAGCGCCGGGAAGATGCTGGCGGGGTACAACATCTTGGGGATCCTGGCCAAGTGTCTCGTGATCGATTGGTGGATGCTCGTTCCGTTGCTCAAGCGTACGGGTCGTACTGCACTCTGCCACTCGCTGCCGCTCACGGTCACGGTTTCTTTCTTGGTCATCATTGCCAAATGCTTGTCGCCGCTGAGCACGCCTGAGCCATTGGGCAGCATTATCTGCCTCACGCTGAGCCGCAGTCCGCTCCGCACGTCGCTTGCGATCAAGACGATTTCTTCGCGATCGCGGGCTCTCGTTGACCGCTTCTGTTTCACATTGCCAATTAAGTTATTAAGAGAAGGGCAGTTAAATAAAAGCAAAGTGACTCCACCATACCTTGTACTACTGTTGCCTCTTCCTCGGTTTGAGCAAGCCTTTCAGCCCCAAGTGCCTCGTGATCGATTCGTGGATGCTCATTCCGTTGCTCAAGCGTATAGGTCGTACTGCACTCTGCCACCCGCTGCCGCTCACGATCACGGTTTCCTTCTTGGTCATCATTGTCAAGTGTTTGTCACCGTTGAGCACGCCTGAGTCGTTGGGCAGCATTATTTGCCTCACGCTGAGCCGCAGTCCGATCCGCACGTCGCTCGCGATCAAGACGATTTTTTCGCGACCGATGGCTCTCGTTGATTACATCCATCTGAATAAAAAATATATAATCAAGATACATATTTAAATTTTCACACATTATATGTATTTATATGATTCTACTAAGCTATAAAAAATAAAAGGCAAAAGTATAAGTAAAAAGTAAAAGATAAAAATGAAGACCGATGGCTCTTGTTGTTTACATACATTTGAATATGACCCAGCAAAAACTATACACACATTCACACATTATATGTATTTATATGATTAAAAAGTAAAAGGCAAAATTAGAAGCAAAAAGTAAAAGATAAAAAAGAAGATATTGACCTATGTGTGTCTTACAACAACCTGTGATGATGAATTGGTTTCTTAACCTTAAGAAAGAGTTTGCATAAAATCAGTTGCCTACTCTCCTTTGAGCTGAATATTATCGGTATCTGAGAACTATTTAGAGATGATGATTTTAATCCTCCAATTCAGCTTTTAAGTTAGAATAGCCCACTTGTACCCCCTAATTCGCATGTGTGATGTGATATTTGAACATGATAAGGTTGGTTGAGATATTGAAATGACCTCCAAATGAAAGATGTTGATTGAAGAATCTTCAATGCAAAGGTGTAAGTCTTGCCAAACTTTAATACATATTTTGTGTTTAGCAGAGTAAAATACAATCATCAAAACAACGAAACTTCTTAATTTTCTCAAGGTACAAAGTAAAGGTCCCCGAATTCAGATTCCGGCAGGCTGCAACCCTTTCGCTCATGCGTGGTACTGAAGCAGGTAAACTTCGATTCTCAAAACCGAAGCATTATCAATGCAACCATTCAAACTCCTCTTTCTCAGCAAAAGATGACATGAAAACTAAATTCATAAAAATTACACCTCAAATCCGAGGTGGTACAACTCTGTAAAACGTGAAGACTCCTCTTTTTCAAATTCTAAATCTAGCGCTACACCTTCACCTGAAAATCCACCACCGTGTTCACGTCAACCCTGCAAACATGATGATGCAGGAAAATCCATATGTGGAACCACGGCTAGAACCAAAACTGCATCTTCATCATTGAGGGCACAATGGTCCCTCGCAGGCTCTAGCCGGGTTCCTCCAGCCGGGCATCGATGTCCGAAACTCCCAGGTTCGCCACCACTTTCTCGATTCGCCCCCACTTTCTCGATGGTCTCCATGACCATCCGAATACTTCTAGCGGTCGCATTTCCTGCCTGTCGCTCCAAGCATTTCCTGCCTATCGCTCCAAAGTGTTCACAAAGACACAATTATAAGCAAAAACGGCTCATGTGTGGTGTCTCTCGCTCTACCTTCTGCTCATACTTTGAAGTCTACGCTCTCGAGCAACTGTAGCATACTCGACATCAAAGATGAACTTCATTCTAAAACGCTGTAAAATGAGCTTGTCGAAGATCACTCTGTGTCTGTGGTTCGACGGGAACGCGGAGGAAGCCGCCAACTTCTACGTGACGCTTGGATTCTGTCCATGAAAAAGACGCGCTCTCCGCACCACGCCATCGGGGAGCGGCTGAGGTGCACACTGCTGTGCAGAGGCGTCCCGAGGAGCCAGCGCTGCACGGTGGGGTCGTAGAGCGTGACGGTTCTCGCGGCGGCGTTGATGGTGGGGATCTTGTAGGAGTTCGTCGCGGGAGAGAAGTGCATGCCCAAGTGGTCCACGGTTTTCTCCGGATGCGGGTGCAGGCGGCGGAAGTCGCACGTGATCGGGTTGCAAATGTAGAGATGCTCCGTGGACGTGAGCTCGCCCCAGCGGAAGATCCTCACCAATCCCCAAACCCTAACGACCATCACCATCACCAATTCTCAGCCATGGCAGAAACCATTCGAGTAAACTATCTGTGCTCTCCGAAGTCATCACAAATTCATTCACATCGGAATTCAGTAATGGAGTGCTCACCTTCTGTCGAGATCCTCCTGCAACATCGCCGTAGAGAGAGAGTTGTGGAGATTAGAATTCTCTTCGTCTGATGATTGTGGCATGAGGATGCTTGCTATCGAGAAGGTTTTTCGGTTGTGCGCGCGCGTTTCTTAGGGTTTACGTCAATTGCAAGGCTGAGATTTTTACGTGAATTCCAATCTCCACAACTCCAGCGTAAAAAACCCATCACCAACTTCCCAACTCCAGAAAAAGCACGTGTTGAGGGAGAGTGCTGCCACAGAGAGCGAGACGCGACTTTTCATCGGCGCGTTCATCCATCCGACGTGTTTTACATCCGACGTGTTCTTCATCCTAAATTCTTTTATTATATAGGATTCACCCAGAATGAACCATCAGACTATAAACCCCCCCCTTTTTTTAACCCTCGTCCACACCTTCTAATGCTGATGAAGAAAAAAACAAATATATTCTACACTAGTATTGGTACCTATCGTTCCGACCACGGAAGGTTTTTTTTATTAGTGCTCCTCACAATAAAATTTGATATTTTAGATAGCAATTTGCATCTCTCGGAATGTCCTGCATTGATCCGCAAAACGTCGTTATTCCGTGCGGCAAGGATGGCACGACCGCTAAAGTACTCGCGTGCATTTGCTTTGACGTCAGCAATTCCTCCATAGACAACAATGATCAAGCCGTTCAAGGTGTAATTGCCGACAATCATCGCCCGTGGACACCTGATCATGTCATCTTTCACCTTCTCTAGCTTGTCCTCCCCCAACACTAGGAGCCAATCTAGAAATGTACAATTGCCCAGATCCGCACGGCGTTCGCCAACAACAGCGCAAATGTTCCAGCAAAATCTTAGGCTTAGGGTTTAGGATTTTAGAGTTTTAAGAGTTGTTAGGGTTTTTAGGGTTAGGTTTAGGGAACGGCGGACAGACAGACTGTTGCCTATTATACAGGTAGATGCTCGCGGTGACATGAAAGAATCCATGAAAATGATTCAACAAGCCTCTAGCCCATTCCACACGAGCAATTTCAGCACCATTAAGACGCCCTGCAATTTGTATTTTAATACCTTTTTGTACTTAGATATACAATATGAAGCAACAGAATTATAATTTTCTTAGAATACTTCTAAAAATATGGAGAATATGCGGAAGCTTCACAAAATTACTATGAATCTATGCGCTTAGAGATTTATGTTTTTTATTTCTTGGCGTGGATACTGGCATGTGTTTATTGAAACCGGGAACAATAAAACATTATAGGATCTTTCTGTCAAGTTGTTTTTTTTGTGTTTATAAAAAATGATATTAAAAGGGTCGGGGTATAAATCGATTTTGGGCAGGTTCCTTAAAATCCATTTTCTGAAGATAACTTCTGGAAATTTTTAGTGAGAAAAGAAATAAGGGTTATCTTTTCTTTTTGTTTTTGGACTTATAGGGAAAAAATTATGGTGCTTCAAACATAAGAAGCATGTTCCTTTTGACAGTTGGGCAGGGTATTATAGAGATGAATAGTGCTACTGTAGAGTTGACAATTACACTTTTTTTAGGCGCATAGTAGTATAAGAAAGTTTTTGGCAACCTTCACTGTTTTCACTTATAAACGCATAGAAATTAAGGATTTTTTTTGGAAAATATTTTTGTCTATAGTGTGAATAATTCATGATAGTTCTGTTCACCATTTGGATTTTAGATCCAAAAATTATTTCTCTATTTAAACATTAAAATTGCTTTCCTAAGTAAAGGGCCACTTTCTATACCCCTAGTTGTTGTTTGTCGATTTTTCTTATCATAAATACCTCCAATACTTGTAATTTTTTGCGTGCGATGACCTTACACATGGTAGAACATAAATCTATTGAGCTTATGCAATGTGTAGTAGAAAAATATGGCATTACCTTAAGTCAAAGTACGCTAGCCCTGTCCGGGGACAATAGAAAAACCATTTTGTGCTTTTCAAATGCATGTATCTTACAATCCGCACCGTTAGCTTTTAGAGAATTTTTTGGGTGTCTTTTTTTAGCAATTATTTGAATATTCTATCGTTAAAAATATTAAATGTATTTTTTAATTAGTCTAATAATATCTCATATCAAAGTGGCACTTTTGGTGTAGTTTTGGTGAAGCACATTGCCCGGTCCTTAGGAGATAAGGACAATGGTGTATCTTATGTGGCGTATACACTTTTTTCTAAAAGCATCGATGGTCTGATGCGGGATTCCTCTGGTGGGTGGAAAAAACTTATCCACATATACCGCATGTAGATGGCCCACCTAGGAAAGTCAACAACCACAAATTAAAAAACATTTTCTATGTGGAAATATGGTGGAAATACCTCTCCGCATGCAACAAATCTCTTATCCTTGAGAATCCATCAAATTGTGGCTGAGTGTCTCATTGCATTGTCGGAAGCATGTACATCTATAAAAGTTTTTGCACTTTCTGGATTTGGCAGCAATTGACCATCAATAAAGCTATTTGTAGATTACTTCATAAATGACCACCTATGTATTTGTTAGCCTTAAAGGATTAAGAAGAAATAGAAGTACATGAGAGGCTAAATGAGTGACATTGTGAAAGTTAGCAATTTCGCTATCAACCTACTATACCTTTTGTAATACCCATGTGCCCAAACTTGATTAGCAACTCACTTAAGGCTTTTTGTCTTCTTTCCATCCACAATAAAGAATCACTTCCCTCCATGCAAATTTTATAACAAAGAACCCTTTTCTATTGGATTTCAGAAAAGTCTATACATGTGAAATATGGTCTATAATTGGCTTGGATCTATCAGCCTTTATTGGATATGTAGTCCATATGCAATATTTAAGTTAATTCCAACTTTAGAATGAATTATAGACTTTGGAATATTTCAATTAATGTAGGATTAATCCTACAGATTAGCAAGGATTGCAACTTTCATATAGGGACGAAGTATAAAAAGGCATCAAACGACGTAGTCGAATGTGGTGATCCAAGATACATAGCTTATATAGTGGGATTCTACAATCTAATGACACATGTAGGACAATTAATGTGGTACACATCAAACAAATAAATATCCAAATAGGCATGGAGAATGAGGATGATAATTATTGACAACTTTACTAATAGAATATACCAAATGATTACTAGTGACTAAAGAATTCTATGTAGAGAACCGACTACGCACAACCCACAATCAAGCATTTTTTGTACTTAGCCAAGTGCATTGATCGGCACTTAAAAAAAACTAGATTTTCCTCAAAATTTTAAAAAAAAATTCAAAATTTGTAGTATCTCTTTGGTACTGAATTTACATGTTTTTTGCGTTAAACATTGGCTTTTCATCTGCATGTAAGAGATATTTATTCTCTATTTGATTGGATTTATAGAAAATATATGACTGTTAATATGATTTTTACCAATTGAGGTTTAATCCTTGAAGATCAGTAGGAGAGCAAAAATATAGTCACGTTTTAACTCTTAATATACAAAAAGAATATTAAATCTTAGCAAGACATACACTTTTGGATGGAAGATTTTTGAACTAACATCTTTCGTTTGGAGGTCATTTCACTTTCCAAACGGTATCATGCTCAAATACGACACCATACATATAAGATACATGACTATTTTGCAACTTTTCAAGCATGGAATAGGTGCAGTCCTAATTGCTCAGTATCAGAATTACAGTTATTGTCTACCAAAAGTACGATACACCTAATACTATTTTAACAACAAGCTATTCAAAATTAGGGTGCCTACAAAAATGCACTTCTCTAGTAGAGCTCTATCTAGACACTATACAACTCATGTATGGGACCTCACCAACTAGTCGGTTACATTAGAGGAAATTGATGGCTTACTCTTGTCTCCTCTATCCTAATATCATATAGAAATCTCAATCATGGTCAATTGTCTTAACTACCTCCATCGATGGCCGCTCCCTTACATCCTCAATTATAGACTCTACTCACAATCAATCAAAGGTATGAACAGATCATCTTGTCAATGTAGAAACTTTGTCTATCGGAAAATTTGCCATGTAGAAGATGGAACAGTCCAGGGATATTTTGCAAAATTAGACGAGGTTCGAGTGTCAGAAGGTAGGACAATTTCTTTAGCATTCATTGGTCAACTCATTCAAGAGGTGTGTGGCCGAACACCCTTAGAGCAAGAAGCCTACCTTCCAAACCAAACCCAACTTTACGTACTTCAGTTTGTAGATTGCAGGTCACATGTCAAAGTTGCAGATTGAAGGTTGTAGGTGGAGGTCGCAAATTGAAGGTCTTAGATCGAGGTTGCACACCAAAGGTTGTAGGTCGAGGTTGTAGATTGAAGGTCGTAGATCGCAAACCCTACTTCACCTACATTAGTTTGCAGATTGCACATTTAGCTCTAGTTCGCAGATTGCAGCTTCATGTCTGTGCACTAGCATATCAGCTTCACCATTGTAGGTGTGCACTCCACGGTGCCGACTTGAGCTTTCGCACTAATCTCGTCTGTGCACTAAGGCTCACTCCTTTTAGGATCCCGAAGCCCACATGATCGCATCTCGTATGCTCCGCTACTCTAAGAATCTTGTATGATCGCTACTCTAAGGGTTGCAAGCTCTAAGTCTCATTTGTTGGTGATCACATCTCGTCTCGCAGGTGAGCTATAGGACAAGACTAGGTGAGGTCGAGACAAAATCACTTGCAGTTGAGTTTTGCAAATGTGAGCTTCACGTCTATGCACATTGTAGGTGTGCACAAAAAGGCGTAAACATTAAGCTTGGTGTGCTCAATCGTATATGCACGGATGTGTGTGCTTCAAGGTGATATCCGAGTAGGGGTTTAAGGTATGAAATAAGGTTCTTTGGCGTTCATACTCTAACTAATCTCAAGGATGTGCACTTGTACACTTGCTAGATACATGAGCTAGGATTATCAAAGGCGGCAGTGGCGGTGCTAAGGTTAGTGCAATAGTAAGTCAAGATTGATGCTTACTTCCATGACATGTTTTTTCAATTGCTCCTTTATTTGTTGCATGGTAGAGGTTGCCCTTGCATGATGATTCACAAACATAAAGGATTTGTTATTGAAAGTGAATTATTTTCTTACAAAAAATAGAATCTTTGGAAACGCCCAGAAGCTAGAGTTCATACCCTATAGTAAAAATAATAATTAAGCAACATTAGGAATATAAATAACTTGTTTCATGAATGCCATATACCAAAGGTTTATTTGCACATGGAAGTATAAAGTGCTATTTAGGTCGATGAGATGGAGATAGGAATTGATGCGTCTGCATGAGAAATATTGGTAAGAAAATACATGACATGGCATCCTACATGGTGGATGAAATCATGACAAAGATTGTGGAGGTAGACTAGAGGTAGCTTAGAGGTTGCTTGGAGGTAGGAATTATTTGTGCAATTTCTTGATAAGTCATAATTCTTTTGAAAATGAACATGTGTACCTTTAATATCTACAAGTCATTGCAATAATGACAAAGATATGAAAAATATGCATGAACTGACACTATAGTTATTTGTTAAGTGGCTTGGTGCGTAAACACGATTTTCTATTGTTGTAAATCCTTGATTACTTGTTAATAAATGGAACTATTTTCTCTTTTCCATTGAGAAATCATTTCATTTTATGTGGTTTCCTCAGATATAGGGAGTTTGCATAGATGTATAAACCTCGAAGTGCAAACAAACCCTAGTAGTGGTATAATTGGCACATGGAGGTTTTCAACACACCATTCTTAAGAATTATGCACCATTACAATGTTAAAGAGTTCTTTATGTATGTCAACATTGCATTTGTTGATGCTCTCAATTACTTGTTATGGATCCAAAACTAAGCCTATTGGAAATATTAATTTATTCAATCAATATTCACCCCTATACTAGACTCAATTCTAGGAGAACTTTTCTTTGAAAATGATAAGAATAGAGAGCCTTTAGGGTTTCTTCCGTTTATATATTGTTTTCTATGTGAAATATCTTCCAATCAATTGGCAATCGTTGCATTTTGTATACTTATTGTTGATTGCTTATCATTGTATAGTACAATCTTGATAATCTTTCTTCCTTACAATCCTTATAGATGCACAATTCAACTAATTTTGGACTATGAGCTAAATTTTGGACTATGCACTAAAATAAAGATCCGGAGGAATGCGGGATAAATGATAGTATAGCATAAATTTGATTAGTTTAGAGTACTTTTCAAGCATTAAATGCATCACTAATGACAAGTAAGAAGGAAAAAATGGCTAGAACAACCAAATGTGAGGTTAGACTTTACTTGAGTCCCCAACATGCAGTCGGATATCTCCGGTTCAATGTCAAAGTAGGCTTCAGATGAAGAATTGAGTCCTCAGAACAAAATTTGTTGGACATACTGTACATCACACGGTTGCCCATACATGAAATCACATGTGACCTTGGGAAAACTAGGAGAAAGATGGCGGCATAAATTACTCCTAGTTGATCTGTACAAATTCTAAATTCAGAGAATTGTGTTGGCCAGTGAAACATGCAACTGGAAATCTCCCGATGAATTCAGAGTAACAGTTCCGTAGTTGACCATTTCATTATTAAAAAATGTCATACAATAAATATAGGGTGACTGTTGTTAAGAGCCGCGTGTAATCTACAGAGAATTGGTAGAAGTATCTACATATATAAAAGGCATCAGTTTGTCTGTCCGCCGCTCCCGGTCACGTGACCTTTGGATTTGCCATTTGAATCAAATGTGCCCTTTGAATTGAATGTGAACTTTGAAAGAATCCTCCATATGTGCCCTTTGGAGGAATCCTTTATAATGCCATTTTATTCAAATTTGGCTCATTGAGTTCGACCGCCTCCATGAGCCTTTCTAGACGCTTAGAGCACCAAATCCCAACATTGAAATACCGCAGTAGTACTCGAATAACATCTTCCGTGTCATCAAAGGAAGGCAGCTGCGTGGAGCCGGACTTGGCTAAGTCTAGAACCTGGTCGGAGCAGAGAGGACCGCGGAGAGATATGACTATGACCTCCAAATTGCAAGCCACAACCATAGAATTAGAAATTAAACATGGGAATCAAGGCAAAAAATGGTGTGAGGTTGCCAAATGAAAGGAATCGACCGGAGATCTCCGGGTGCCCCTCCTAGATATAGGTTCCGCAGTCCCAAAGGTCACGCAAATACTCAATTGTGTTCAAGGATATTGAAGTATGAAGTTTGGGGGCGAGACACTAACAATAACAATTCAAAGGAAGGACCTCAACAAATTCATATTCACAAAAATATTTATCTTCAAAATTAAAAGGTCAATATTTCACAAACATTCTTGAATTGACATTTACAAAGAATATAGTGTAGAATATCCAGGTTATTTCAATGTTCTAAGGCGCCGGAATTCTACCTCCCACCACGGCGAGGATCGTAGGGGCAGATTTGTCTACTGCTGCATAGCTACTTCAAAGGAAATTCCGTCTAACATAGTTGGGGACATCTTCATTTGACGCTAGCAACCCGGTGAGCAAAGGCTAAAACATGGAGTCCAAGAAGGTGTCATTCAAAATCCCAGTCCAAGATAGCGAATGAACTGCGCTGAAAGGATCGTTAAGTGCGTGGAGTATCGTCCACAACCAAGACATCTCTGGGAGACCTAGGCATCCCCTTGGTGTTGTAAACTGTCAGGTCCTTTAGAAAAATTGGCTTCTTTAGATGGTTTGCGAGCACAAACATTGATTTATGGCATGTGGCCTGCATTAGGATTGTGACGTCTTCCAGAATGAAAACACTGTTTTTGTGCAACTTTTTAATAATATCCACCATATTTCTCCATCACATAGCTCCAGAATGAGATAGTAGCCTTCTGCCCAACGAAGTTAAGAAGGTCTAAACAAGCCTTACCTTGATGTCCCTCGGTTGTCCCACTTTAAATTCTCCCCTATACATAAGAACTCCATTTTTGTCAAACACGACATGATAAATCCATTGTGTTGCTACCTAATCCACGTTTCTAGGCTCTCGGACGTTGCTAGTAAGCATGTTCGGACTTGAACCCAAAATACGAGTATGTAGTATGAAATGAGGAACTTGTACAACTTAGAAGAACTACAAATATACATACAAAAGTGTTCCGCACTGACAATCCTCAAATGCTCGGTGGAAGATTGAGCACTATACAGACGATGGCACGTAAGTATGAATGTACACATTAGGCACCTGGGACAGTAGGTGGAGTAACCCTAGAGGTCTGAGCTACACCAGCGACTTCTACAGTCTCTGCGGGGTTTCTGTCACCGACATCGTTTGATTGTGTTGATCCTGCCAAAACCTGAATACTAATAATGAAGTAGTCAGAATACGGTCTGCATAGAGTAAACTGTCCTGAGAACAAGCAAGAAGGTTTGATCAACAAGTATTTCCTCACTTTATCTTTTTGGGCCTTTGTCTGAACAACAACTCGATGTGGAGATACCCTTGACCCTGGATTCCTCACGATTGTTTTTTTTTTTTTTTTTTCAGGCAGCTATCCTTGGCAACGCGGAGGACTACACAAAGGGCTACACATAGGGCTAAAGACTTGTAATTCAAGCATTGTTTGTTCCATGGATACTTCATCCATTGTGTATTGTGTGTCACGCATCGCCAGGTCCTCGACACTCTTGAACACAACCTCCTGTTCACGAGGTGTCGTTAGAGGCACAACGTGCGGGAGAACTCAGGCTGCTCTGTGGTTGTCGTCGAAGTTCAGGGGATCGGACATTGCGGCGTCATCGAGGAGTTCTTGTGCTACGAAACGCTGCCCCTCTATATGCAAATTGACTTCTTCTGGACAAGGACACATTCGTGCATCGGGACTACGTTCGCTTGTCAAACTATGCTCGGCACCACTGTAAGGATGAGGAAGTTTAGTATTGCACTCCATGGGGTCGCTTTGAGTGCCCAAATCCATGATCTGCAGAGCCGCGGCCAAGGACTCAAATTTGAAGTTGTTAGACGATGAAGGAATCTCTGGGACTTTCAGTTCTTCTTCAAACACCGAGTTAGTAGCCATTTGCGTCACAATGATCAAGTTGGTATGAAAGAAATAAAGATGCATTAAATTAGGAATTGGCATCATACACACGGAGATCTCCGGTTCAACGTAGTCCATGTCTTCACGGCATACTAAATTCAAACGTTGCAATGAATGAAATGAGTCCCAAAGCATCAAGGGCGTCCAAAACGAATGATCAACCGGAGATCTCCGGCTTATAAAGATGCCGTAGGCGTCATACCTCTATGGTGTAATTCAACCTTGACATTGCCTATGTTTGAATCCCTTTGCCTTGGGTTGACTCATTGATGTCAACTGCCTGTACGTCCTCGACAGTGCCCTCTTTAGCGTCGAGTTCAATATTCAGGTGGTACTTAAATATCTCTTCCGCTTCAAAGTCAGCTTTCACTTTGCCTACTTTGTTGTTTACAATCTTAAGAACCCACGTGTCGTGCGTCCGCAAAGAAGACACTTCAACTATGGCGACATCTCAAAAATATACGACTGATTATAGACACAAAATTCATGGAAAATGGATAGCTTGGGAAGGATGTTGTGCTTACCAAGCTTGGATATGTTGAATGTGGTCCCACATTAACACTTACGACCACCATATCCTCTCTGGCGTACTCCGTGAACAGATGATCGAGGACCGAGATCCTTAGCTGCGGAGCACTTAGCTGCGGAGCACCGGGCCTTTGCGAATTCTTAATGGATTTGGCACGTACGGCGATTTAAATAAAGGCCGGCATTTTTTTGGAGTGGCCTTTAGAGAGCCTCTTGAATGATTGAGCTAGCGTCTTCTTTGCATCATATTCATATAAGAATATACAATATACTGTGGTCCTCACACCGATATCTAGGGTTGAAAACCCATCAGCTTGGCCGGGGAAGTAGTAGACCACATGCGTTGACCATAATCTTGCCTTGGTCTTGGAGTGTCTCTGCCGAGTTGCAATGTGCATGTTTATCTGAAAGAATCATGCTCTGTCTGTGATGAGAACCGACGGTGATCCAACTCTCGTCCCCTCCTCCTGTATGTCCACTTTGAGATGGTTATAAATTTCATAGCACTCGAGAGATCTAGGACCTCAGCATGGCATTTTGAGTCTCTCACACGATAGAGGAATGAAAAGTATAGGTGGATGTTGTCGTTATTACGCCATGCCTGTATGTTCGGCTGAATAAGTACCTCGGCGACCTCGCCCCTGTTGTCTGGCACAACCTTGCAGATGTATTGGAAGTCGAACAACAACGTGTCATTGCTAGAGGTGGCTTCGACGGCTCCATGTGGAATGTGTTGTTTCCTAATAGACAGAAGGACGTCTAGGGTGGCGTCAATCTCCTTGTTAATTGCCTTCAATCGGCCATCAAGCCAAGCTTTATCCTTGGCCGAGTGATTTGCAATGTCCACCCTAGACTCGAGCTTGGCCCATCCAATCCTCTTCTCTGCCGCAAATTCGTCCCACTGCTCTTTCGTGTAAGAGACGAAGTTCGCAGACTTTGAGGGAAGGGGGCGGTGTAGAAGTCAGCTAGGGTTACTCACTTTTGGGCAAAAAAAATATACTTGAATGTATATTTTTTCGGACAAAAAAACTTGATTTTGCCCAATTTAATGGAAAAAAGGTTTTTCTTCAGAAAAAAGTATGTTTCTAGATGTATCTAAGCATGATGTATCTGATTGGATAAGAAATCAAAGAAAAAATCAACATTGATTCCTACTTTAGGAGCCTTGAAGAAACATCTCATTTTTTAGCAATAGAAGTGAAAATAAGTTTTCGATCTAGAATTCTCAATTATATTATATGAACACATTATGGCGTGAATGTGTTCCAAAACTTTTGAAGTATTTAACTTCCTAGAACTCTCAAAACAAGTGTATTTGGCAAATGTCATATACTTGTAACAGGTATATACTGATGAAAGATATACCTATATTGGCCAAACCGTAAGCCAGAACTCAACATTTATGGGGTTCCTAGACTTTAAATCAAGGAAATTATCACATTCCATCAATAGAATTCGAAGATCGGTCCCACATTTGCACTATGCAATAAAACAAGGTTCGTGACTCTTTCCAAAACCATTTGTGACACTATAAATATACCACTTTAGTGGACTTTCACTCGGCGACCTTTGTATTTCAACATGAGTTCACTCTTCATGCTTGGATTATCTTCTCCCGATTGGCAGCATTCTCGAGAGTCTCGGCCTGCCCGAGCTTAGTACCTTGGTTCGCCGCTTTGAAAGACTTCACACAGACCTTCTTTGCGACCACTAAGTCCGCAGGGTAGTCGAGGTCCTCTGCGCGCATTTTATAAAGTGGCTTGAAGTCGTTTTGCACCAGAGGTTTACGCTTCAGCTTAGCAGGGTCGCCCGTCACCCCGTTTGAATTTGGAAGGACTCCAGCGATGTACATCTTGTCAATGTTGATCGACTTCTGGACAACAACGTCATCCATTTCGAATAGTAGAGGGACCTTTGCATCTTTGGGGTCCGTTCAACCAAGGTGCATGAAAACTGTACACACTATTTCCGGTTGGAACGCCTGCAATAAGATAAAATACAGTGAGAGAACAACCAAAGATCTTCGGTTGATTGATTTGGTTGTTGTCCAAAAAGAGTGCATCGATTGAATACTGTTAAGATTGAGGACTATATCTTACCAAAAATGCCTCAGGTTGAAGACGACCATAAAGTTTGGGGGCAGATTTTCTAAATTTATACCACTTTACTCTGCACGTTTGCAGCTACTGTGTCAAACTTTGCTCCTTCCGTACACTCGTCAAGTCTTCGGTGGGAGCGCGCGAGAGTTGTAGCAGGGTCATGGCTTTGAGGTCTGGTTTTGTCTAAACCGGGTTGAGAGAGAAGTGGGAGATCTCTTCTAGCAACCACATAGCTGGCAATTCGTTTGCCAAAATTTTGTGCGCCTCTACGGTGTGCTGACCACCAATTATGTAAAAGTACGTCGTGTCCTTCAGATAGTCCTCTTTTGTCGGCTTGGTTTCAAAGAACTCCGCCTAATTTCTGTTCAATTTTTTTTTAGCGGCATGACTCGAATGTGAATCTCTGGTGCCGTTGCCTTTGAAGACGCGCAAACTCCGTTGATGATTCCCTCAAGCCATTTTTTCTAGATACCCCTGTATATTAGTCCTCCCGAGGGGGCCCTGTCCACGTGGTTGAAATGAACAAGCTTCACGACATCCTTCTTCATGACATGGTCTTCTATTGTCAAGGATTTATTCTTGTGTATGAAAACCATTTTGAACACGTTGTTGAGAACCTTGCCAATAGCTTCCATTTTAGTTCACTTCATTTTGATGAGGTCAGCCTGTGTGAAGTTCAGGCACTTTTCAATCGTGAGGCCTAGTAGATCCGCCTTCACTTTCTTCCCCTTTTCTGTCCGCGACGAGGAACTAGGGGTCGCAGTCTCCAAGGTGGACTTGCGTTTTCTATCCGATGCCGATGTTGGAGTCTGAGACAATATGGTAGTAGAGGCCTAAACGGGTTTTTGGGCTTTTGCTTGTTGTACCTCTGCCATCCACTACCACTGCTCCCTAATGTACTCGGACATCCAAATCTCACCCGTAGGAGAGGGGAATAGAAGGTTTTCATTCTGCTAGGTCTCCACCAAATTGTCTAATATTTTTGATGTGTCTAGGATCAAGCCGTATATGAGAGTATTGGTGGCAAAGTCCGTGTTCTCCTAAATGACAAGTAGACCAACCTCGTCATCAAGACCCTGCATCTCTAGAACTTGGAGACCAATGTTGGGGTGTTCTTGTCTTTCAATCCTAAGCTGAGGGACAAATTTCCAGGTTCCTTCAAAGGTTACATTTAGCTTGATGCCTCAATTGGTCATGCTCAGACGACATCCGTATATGTAGCTGATATTGTGTATCCCTCAATAGACGAACTCAGGAAGCTAGTACTCCACAAACGCCCCAAGTTTCCCAGGACGGCTTTCTGTCGGAAGTGTGGTTGACCATGTTTCCTTGCAAGAAGGTTACAAAACAGCACACCGGTAGGTAAAGAATATAAACGAACACGTAGGTATAAATGTAGATGTTCCAATACCCGTTGATAGCCGTTTAATGGTTTGGTAAAACGAGGTCCCGGAATCCTGTTTTCGTTATCTGCGACTAACGCTACAACTTAGTAACATCCGGAGATCTCCGGCTATGTTCTTAGACTGGTAATATATGGAAAGGGCTTCTAGTTCTATGTCACATAGACAACAAACGGAGATCTCTGGTCGATTCGTGAATCTACAGAAACTTGTGCTCCTCATGATCTCTAATCATTTGAAATTTCCAACTCGCGCTATAGCCAGAGATCTATAGTTCTAAACCCCAAAATTGAGGTTCACGAATTTTGACGTTGTCATCAGGGCATATCTCCACTACTTTGTACCATCCGGAGATCTCCGGCTATGTGTCAGAATCAAAACATCATGGAAGGGGCTTTCAATTCTATGAGACAACAAAAGACATTTGGAGATCTCCGGCTAATTAGTGCAACTCTGGAAACTCGTCCTAGTAAGTACCCCTTATCACAAGAAAAATCCAGTTCAGACAAAAACCGGAGGTCTCCGATTCATGGTCCCAAAATTGAGGTTCACAAATCTTGACATCGTCATCACGACGTATCTCTACTACTTTGTAACATCCAGAGATATCCGGCTATGTGTCAGAATCTACACATCATGGAAAAGGCTTTTAGTTCCAGAAGACAATGAAAACATCCGGAGATCTCCGGGTTGATTAATAGAACTCCAAAAACTCCTCCTAATAAGTACCTCTAATCTCTAGAAATATCCACTTCAGGCATCAACCGGAGATCTCCGGTTGCAGCGTGACTGACTTTAAATTGCAACAATCGCATGAGATTCACGCATGAATTCATAACCATTCACAGAAAACTTCGACATATGATTCAGTAAAATGCCGGAATGGAACTACTCTACATGGATTACTTTATTGACGCATTGAGAGGTTTAGGTCAAACATCAAAGGCCTCAACACCAAGATCTCTATTCCAAAATTTGGGGAGAATCATCATACCATCAAGTGTGAATTCATAATCATTTTCGGTATATTTGGACAAATGATTCAATGAAATGCCAAAATGTAACAATTCCACATGGATTAATCTTCTACACATTCAGAGTGGACCGGAATCGAAGGACTGAATATGGAGAATTTCATTTGAACATTCAGGGGAATCCAAAATCAAACGCCTCTACATGGATAAATTTATAAAAATGTTCACGGGACAACAAAAAACCAATCCACTATACAAAAACTCTTTTTTGTATTCTAGTATGGAATTTTTGATCTTCTTCATATTCATGCAAGTGTTCAACATTGTTATACACCCCGTCGGTAACAATAGAACCAATTCTAAACCGGCAGAAGACAAGAAATCCCACACGGCCACACAAAATGAGCATAAACAATTACAATTGGACTATGTACCGGTTACCCTGCCACGACGATCCACTCGACGTCCTTGCCGAAGTAGTTATTTTCCCACTGCCTCCTCCAACTGCTCTGCAACAACGTCCAAGCGACTCTACATTACATCAAAAATTCCACAACTCAGCACTACAATTTCAACAGTAACTCCGACGCCGTAAAATTTGAGCTACAAATCTTGTTGAAGTTAATTCTTTGGAATGAATCACAGCACAACATAAAATGCTCATATAAAGCCCTAAAGAACTGAATATACAGAACACCTAAATCTATACCCTAAACCCTACAAATCCAATCAAACGACAAACAACATTTGTACTAACCGTGATAGAGCCCACAAACCCTACACCCTCTCCCGTGAATTCTCTAAGCACTCCGGAGCGAATGCAAAGTTTGGTGACCCTAATTCCTACAATTCTGCTTATCAAAGACATCACTGACCTCTTTAGTTGCCAAAATCGCACACCCCTACATCGTGTCCGTTTGTGCCAACGTCACCCTCTCACGCAGCCTCATTCCCTCTCCTCTGGTGAACCAACCGCGCTCTACTAAATTCTTCCAAGTTCAATCGCTCTCTTCCAATCCTGCTCTCCAACTTTCAAACGCTCTCTAGCAAACAACCTAAGCGCTCCCCTAACGACTACCGCGAGCGCTTTGTCAATCTCTCTCACAATTTACCACAAGAATATCTTGACGTCGCCCTCAATGCCGGCATTCAAAACCATCTACCGTCTTCCTAAACCAAAGTGGACATGCTGGACTGCTTAAAGGAGTGACGGCTCATGATGACAGAGGAAGAAGTCACAATCGACAAAAATCAAGTACATATACAACATGTAGATTTCACAATCATGACATTGTGAATGTCATGAGCATGCGTGACAAGACGTATTGATACCACGCATTAGCGGGTATTAAAAATGACTATAGTAGATACTCGGGTTAACCGGGTATTAAAGTAATCACTATATTTGAATTTAAAACAACATAAGTAAAAAAGCTATACTAACACAGATTAAAGAGTTGTAACCTATACCACACAATAAATTTATGTACGTCATTACTATCATTTATAATTCTATTCCATGGGGAATATTTTCCATCCATATTTGGCATATCTATTTATGAAGTCATCCATTTTATTCATCCAGAATAGATGTATTCAACACTGATTCTCATTTCATGCCATATAATTTACCATAAACTTTAATGGATTGTCCGTGACAACCTCATTGTTTTTATTCATCATCCATAAACCAGAGATCTCCTACAGAATAATATTAGATTTGTTGTTCTGGTGTATACTATATTATAATGTTTCAAGTTTTAAATAGTTATTGTTCAATTGTCGCTAAACCATATCTAATCTTCTTCTCCCAAATTAATATTTTAAAGTATCCCTCACTACCCCATGTACTCTCCCTCTTCTTTATGATTTTTATTTAATTGTCCCACACTACCTCATCTACCGTCTTCCTACTCTCTTTTTAGTTCATTATCCCTTACTACCATTCTAAATTTGTAAGGATTAACCCTAACCACCTCTTTGTTTTTATTGAAGTTCCATGATCTGGAGATCTCATAGAGAGGAATATTAGATATGTTGTTTCCGTGTACATTATATTATAATGTATCAAGTTTTAAATAGTTATTGTTTGATTCTTGCTAATTCAAATCTAATCTTCCTCTCCTAAATTAAAATTTTAAAGTATCCCTCACTACCTCATGTACTCTCCCTCTTGTTTATGATTTTTAATTTATTGTCCCACAGTACCTCATTTACCGTCTTCCTATCTTTTCAATTAATTTTCCCTTACTACCATTCTATTTTATGGATTATCGGTAACCACCTCTTTTATATTTAGATTTTCCATCAACGGGAGATCTCATGCATACAGATATTATATATGTTGTTTTTATTTTTGATATACACTATTGTATCAAGTTTATTGTTACATTTATGGTTATTGATAAATTTAAGGTTATAGTTTATAGTTATTGATTAATTTTGATTTATTGATTTACGGGTAACATAAGCCCTGAACCTTCAATCATGAATCCTGAACCTTCTACCGTGAACTCCGAACCCTAAACCATGAATCTCAAACCCTAAACCGTGAACCGTGAACCGTAAACCCTGAACCCTAAACCATAATCCTAACTTTTGAACCCTAAAATCTAAACCATGATGCGTGATTCAACCTAAATACGAAAGCTGAACCCGAATTCATAGTACCGGCTTGTTGTAATATGTTGTATTTAACTATTTCTGGACTTTGCAAAGTCCAGAAATAAGGAAGAAGGATTTTAGTGTAGTAAAATAGTGGCACCAAAGAAATTGAAAGGGATACACAGTTAATATATCTTAATCATTGAGCCGGATATCTCCGGATGATTTCAGTAATTCGATACAAATCGATTACAGTGATAAGACAAGCGTGAAATTTCGTTAGTCGTGATCGACAAAATGATAACAACTTTCAAGCTAACACGTTTATAAAACATAGCATGTAATATGGTGTAGTGTACATTTCTGTGATAGTAAAGTGGAGAAGGACCAAAAATCATGGGACGCTGTCCAATGTCCTTCCTATGAACAATGATATGCAAAGCTGTACAAGAAGACTATAGTACATTTTAAAGTTGGACGCATTGACATGTCAAGAATGCCGTTCTGCCATCCGGAGATATCTGGTCGGAAGTAGGAAAATCAAAAAACATTTGCTTAGTTGTTCAAAAACGATATTGCTTCTTCGGAAGAGAGTCTCTTTACAATAGCGTCTGATACAAGACCAAATCTACGAGACTGCTTTGACTGGTCTCAACGAAACTCCTGGATCAAAGAACAATATCTATCCTGGCACTACCTGTGAAGACCTCTAACGATCCTTCCTGTGCGCCAGTGCGTACATGTCCAAATCAACATCAGACCCTGCATCACACCCAGTTTGAAATGGGCTGCAGCCGCCCTCCGAAAAAGATTCCTCCTCGTCTTCATACCACGGATCGTCCTCCTCCTCTTCTTCAACCGAAACACCTCCACTGAGGGTCTCATCCATATCGGAATCAATCTCCTTCTCGTCCTCCGCATCATAGTCAATGCCGTCGTCCTCCTCTTGAACATACTTGATCTCCTCGTCGTCCTCCACTTCGTCCAGAACACGCCGATCGGAACAGATCTCCCTTGTGTACCGGACTTGTAAGAGAAGCACTCTTCCTTTCTCTGCCACCTGAGCCTCGCTCACCATCCTTCGTGAAACTCTCTTGTCTACCGAATCAGAGTCTTCCCTCTCCCTCTTCCTACTTGCGAAAGCCATCTCCACCTCTCTCCACCGTGGCTATGGACTAACAAAACTTATGATTGAAAGGCAAAACATATGGATTGCTGCAGTCGTGAACCCTCTCTTATACTATCCTTTCTACCCACCCATTAATTACACTTCTCGAGCGTAGGTAAAAGAAGCATCATTGATTTGAGTCGCCATAACACCAAGATTGATAGAATTAAAGGTAGATTCCAGAGTCATGACTAAACAACATGGTAGGCCACGCGTCAAGTGTCCTGTCGTAATGTGATGTGGGAAGTACAATCTCCGCTGCCAACCATCAGCATCACTTGAATCATAAGAAGGAACTCGGATGACTGATATGAACTGTGTAATTGACCACCCATTTTCATTTTAGCAGTGGCATGTTATAAATCTAAGAAGGAACCAGCTAGGAGAAAGCCCAAAAGGTCTCTATTATTTTGAAACAAGTTCCATCGTCAGATAAATTGCAGTATCTTAGTCAGTGAAGATCTACGGATATGATACAATATTCTTCGAAACACCTCGGTACGCTCAAAATTGGGCAATGTAGACCCCATTGTTGAGAATGGTGGATGTGAATTTCCTATCGGGAGATCTCCGACTAGATCTCACCGACTTGAACATGGCAATACATGAACATCCTTCCGTCGACGTAATTTGAAGAGAACATCTAGCCTTAAAACAGCCGATGTTAGCAATGGAAGTCGTGGGGAAACGGTCTTTCAACTGAATACACAGCCGGAGATCTCCGGTAAGCTTTCTGAGAGACGTGTGGGTCTGAAAATATTCCGGTGGCATAAACCAGTCAATAGTGATTCTGTCACCACTCTATCTCTATATATAATAGACGACAGTCTGTCTGTCCGCCGCTTCCGGTCATGTGACCTTTGGAATCGCTATTTGAATCAAATGTGCCTTTTGAATTGAATGTGAACTTTGAAAGAATCCTCCATATGTGCCCTTTGGAAGAATCCTTTATAGTGCCCTTTTATTCAAATTTGGCTTATTGAATTTTAAAATTGTATTATGTATCAAAAACAGGAAATTAAAACCATAATTTCCAACATATTGAAACTACACAATATACTACCTCGAGTACATAAAATAAATGATAGTTATCTAAAGACAATAACACGTGTATGAAATAAATAATGGGTATTTAAAGTGAAGAGTAGGTATATATAGTACATAATGCATATATAATGGGTAAATTTTATTTTTGCATTTACATATGTTTATTTAACTTGGAATTGCCCGGTCAGTTGATGACAGCGGGGAATGTACTTGATATGATTTAGATTCGATTTGAGCTTATAGGTTTTAAAATACAAAACAGACAAACGTAAATTTAACACACCACCCTGTGCTCTCCCCGTCGGGACGACAGGTACCAACCCTAGTGTATCCTAAGTACAGTGAATAGAAGAGCACAAATCCGGTTCTCTACACGATGACTTGCGAGAGTTGAAAGGAGGGATGTCGAACTTGGAACCAAATTTTAATCGTCTTCACAGCCGGAGATCTCCGGTGCTCTTCCGTGTGGACGTAGAGACTCTACGAGATTTTTCACAAACAATATTTTACACAACAGAATTTTAGATTTTGGGACTAATCACCGTATTAGGGATCATCAACATTTGCTTTCTCTAAATTCACAAGCGCTGCTTCCTTCATTTTACGTGGAATGGACCTCGTAACTTGGTTTACTTTGCTTGACCAAGTCGCAAACAACACAGAACTCATATGACACCAAACATACTTTTCTTGGTCCGGAACCCATGTGGCTTCCCAACACTCCTGGTACTTCTTCTTCAGATTCTTCTGCTTGTTATCAGGCTCCCAATACTTAACGAGGAATTTTCCGTGGTTGACATTACCCTCATCCCTGACGACGTCCGAAACTGCTCTACCCTACTAGACAAGATAGATGTCTGGATCAGTAGGTCTTCCTGAAATCCAGGACCCGAGACGAATGTCACGCCAAGGATTAAATGTGGACTTTGGTGCTTCATTGGCGGGTCCACAATAAGGCTCGAGAATCTCATCTTCGGGAGTGACATCCAATGGTTGTGGAAGCGACCCTAGCGGATTTTCACCTCCCTCATAAGGGCCACTCCAATCACGGGCAGGCCAGAATCCCTCTTCGAATTCGGAGGGCGATTGAGGAAGTGGCTTGTTAAGCTCGTCGATGACGTCCTTCCAATACTGAAGGTATGGGCGGATGGAGTGTGCATACCCTGCGCACTTAGACATTCCGGATGCCTAGTAGTCCACGTACTTCCGAAGCCCCGTCTTTACGAAGTTTTTGTTCTCCGTCGCTTTTCAGGCCTTGTCTCTCGCAACATCTTGGTTTTCGACCAAGTTTTTCTCCTCATTACCTCAAATGGGCTTGAAAGGGACGGGCTTGGGAGATCCTGTTGGAAGCATGGGACGTCCGCTATCATCTACCTTCCAGAGTTTTATCGGCTCTCTGTTCATGGGTAACCACTCTGCGTCGATGGCAGATTTCTTGAACTTCATGACTGGAACACTGTCATTGACAACGTAGAACTTGAAAAGATGCATATCACTTAGTCCCACCAGACGTGCCGCGCCGCTGTATAGGTAGCCATCAATGTACGATTTAAAGTTGGCCCCTCTTGGATAACTTCCGGCATGAAGGCTAGTTTCTGTGACTTCATGAATGCCTTCATCAGATCCGCTAGAATATATGTATTGTTTTTCTTCAGTTCTTTTGATAGATTACTAAAGTAAGCATCAATATCTTCATGTGTATGACCGACCACCAAGAAGCCAACCTGAATCTCCTTGAAAACACCTCGAGCAGTTAGCAGTGATAAGAATGTCATCAAGTATTGGTTTTTATTGTCCTTCGCTGAGTTGTCGAGCTGCAGAAACAATTTCGGTGGCAACGGTTTCGGTCCCTTAAGAGCACTCGGCTCCACGGACTCTAAAGCGTAGAGACACCTGCTATTTTTCTTCATGAGCGCTGCAAACATTGAGTTCCGAAGTAGGTGCTCGTAGAATGCGTCCGTCTCATGTAATGGTGCTCCCTCAAGCCGCCTAAAAAGTTTTGCTAGAGAGGAGATGGTGGCATTTGAATCTCCAAGCTATAAAGTAGGAGCATAAAGTGCATATGCTCCGTCGACATGACCGTGTGCCACCATTCTGGTGACATTCCAGGGAAGCTGTCCGAGACCAGATGTCGCCTTTGTTGCCTTCCACATACGTGGAAGGGCTGTCTTCGCAGTGTCCATCTTGTTGTGAATGACACAATGAAAGGCCAGCGGCTTTGCCTTCGACTCCTCTCTCCATGTCGCGTAAAGCTTCCGCTATGATTCTTGGTGATTCAAATGAGCCTGCTTGTTGCTATAGAATTGCTCGTACGTGGGCGTTCCCTTCGGAGTCGTCAATAAGAATGGATTGAACTCATCGCAAGTACTACATTTTGCGAAGGTGCTTCGAGATGGCTTAATAGCAACATTCCCGAAGAATTCCTTTCTTACCCTGCTAACGTGGACTGACTTACAGGAGGGAGGGCGTAGTCAAGGGCATCAAATGCCTCACCAAATGCGGAGAAATCCGGGAGAGGCACGCCATGATCATGGCCGTCCTAGAGGCAGTAGGACTGGAGGACACCACTCACCTCATCGCCCAGCTCAGAGAGATGAAGGAGAAGCACGGTTCCGTCACAAGACTGGAGCAGGAGAACGCCACCATAACCAAGGTTAACACCCGGCTCTGGGGTCAGGTCGGGCAGGTGGAAGCTGCATGGGATGCAACACAGCATGCCCGAGTGATGGCAGAAACGAAGGTCCGGGCAGCTTCACAGACACTGACCGATATCCGCACAGCGTTGGATTTCCCGGCGGATACGGTCAACCGGGCATTGCTCTACACAGAGAGCTTGGAGAAGAACGAGAAGCTCAACAGGGGGCAGGTTATCCGGTTCCTGGTGGATCACAGCTGGAAAATGGAGAGCACCTGGTCCAAGATGCAAGAGCTAGCGAGGGATCTCGTGGCGGCCACCTCAACAGGACCAGGACCTCCACCTCCAGTTCCGGCACCACCTGCTCCAGACGCTGCGGGACCATCCGGAACCCAGGCAGATCCGTCCAGAACCACTAAAGGTCCGTCCGGATCTCCATCCGGTCCGGCAGCTACTTCTCCACCCCAACCTCCGGCCGGCTCTTCACCCAGACTTGCATCTGGAACACCGAAGTCGCTCACTAGACAGTTCAATGACCTCGTGGGAACGCCGGATTTCAGCTCTCTTCTGAGTTGGAATGGGGTGGCCTTCCCAAGCACGGAGAATATGCAGAAGTGGGAACAGGTGCCAGGGAGTCATACAGTACCACCCTTGCCCTTCCGAATTCCCTCAGAGTCTCCCTCTCCGGGGCCACTAGTGATGGACCCTTTATCCGGAAGCTCGGCAGCGACACCCATAGTGGTCAGCCCCAGCGGTAGCTTCCGGGACCTTCCGGACGTCGAAGACCGTGGAGATGCAACATCCGGTCGGACGGTCACAACAGAGGACCCGGATGCACCATCCGGACCAGGGATGTCGACGCCGACCACCTCACCGGAGCCACCAGCAGCCATTCCGGCGCAACCCGAGGCCGGCACCGCTCCAGCAGAGGTTACCCCTTCACGCCGTAGCAGTTGGAGGCGGAACCAAGTAACTCCGTAGATTAGAATCGTTAGGGCTAAAAGTATGATAGCGATTAACGATGGGGCTCAAGTTTGCACCCGGCTATCATGCGGTAAGACTAAAGACAGCCCTGCTTTAAGTTTTGAGTTAGATCCGTAGAAACCGGATCTCAGATCCAAAACTTTCGGATCTGAGTTTGAATTCCGGATTTCTAGGGATAAGATCCCTTTCACTTTTAGGATAGGATTTTCCGGATTTTTAGCTTCTCTTGGGCCAACATCATCCGGTTTCACCTAGACCAAGCGGAGAAGATGGATCGGACCTAGGAACAAATGAAGATGTTGGTCGACAACGTCACCGTGGAGCTTTCGAAAGACCCAGCAGCACCCGGGCCGGACAGCACCACGACACCAACTCGGATCACAGCCCCTCCGGAACCTCCGGTCAAGTGAACACCAGCTCCGGGCACCTCGGCAAATCCGGAGTCTCTCGACACTCCGTCACCTTTGACGCCAACGGAGGGCGTTGTGCTTCCCAATCAGAGTACGAGTGAGATCCTGAAGACCCTTTCGGATATTTTGTCGCCGCCCAACATGCGCCTGCCAGACCCTCCGGTGGAAGATGACCCACCGGCACAAACAAAGTCCGTGTCTTGGAGGTTGGCGCCCAGGCCGAGGAGCCCATCCGGAAGCTACAGAGACATGGTCTAGGAGACCAGGTCAGCTTCCGCGACGGAAACGCCAGCACCCCTGGTCCCGGAAGGATCACCAGAACAACCTCCTCCACCGCCGGACGCTAGGACTCTGGTGGTTGTTGTCCTTCCAATAGCCGGACCGTCGACCCAGAAGACCAACCTTTCGCCTGCAACGTCAAAGAAGGCAAAGGGCAAGTCGCGCGTTCCGGTGGAGATCTCCCCCTCCCACCGGAGTGGGAGAAATCGGGGCCCAGGTGCTCCGACTTAGTTAAGTTAGGCTTTGGATTTCCTTTTCTTATTTCTTGGGCTTGGATTCCAGATCAACAGCGATTAACGATGGGGTCCCAAGTGCACCCGGCTGCTAACGCAATCAACTGCCCATTTTTGTAATTAGAATAGGAATTCCGGACACGGAATTGTTCCGTGATTTGTGGATCTGAGATTCGATCTGGAACTTTTCCGGATTTCTCAAATCTTTTAGATAAGATCTAGCGGGCTACCTCTAGATGGCAAGAAGGAAGGCTAAGTTTAGAAAGACTTAGTTACTACTTAGTGGTGAGGTTTTGGCAAAAACCTTTCATCTTGTTCTTCTTACTTGGAAATATACGTTACCTATTTGCACTAGATTTGCTACCTTGTGTCTGGATGGGACGTGTGGAACTTGTGAGCAACGAACTCATTCTTGAGGGTGTGGTTGTATGAGTGATTCTTCTGGAATAGTGTAACTTAGTTGTTTTGCCGGAGGGGGAAGCTATCTAGATCGGTGTCGGGAGATCGCCCGGGTTGTTCGGCCGTCCGTCCGTCCGGATGTCCGTCCGGAAGAAGCTATTGTCCGTCCGATAAGGGTCAACCCTAGTTTGACCATGACTCGAGGTAAATCAATTTACCCACTGCCACGAAGGCGACTACGTGGCACACACGTCGTCAATAGGGTTGCGCGCATGCAGACAAGGGGGCGGGCGCGTGAAGAGGTCAGGCGCGTACGGAGATGGGCCGGGCCCATATTGAAGGGGCCGGGCGCATGTGGATATGGGCCGGACGTGCACTGAAGGGGCCGAGCGCAGACAGGGGAGGACCGGGCGCGTATCGTGTTGGGCCGGGCGCGTACATGGGTGGACCAGGCGCGTACTGTGAGGGGTTGGGCGCGTGCAGGGAGGACCGCACGCGTACCGCAAGTATCCGGGCGCGCGCAGTGAAGGGCCGGGCGCATATTTGGAGGGGTTGGCGCGTCCGGCCAAGGTCGCGCCCGTTCGTAGAGGGGCTGCGCGCGTTTGTGGGGAAGGACTGGGCGCGTTCGTGGAGGGTGTTGGGCCTGGCGCGTGGTCTTTGGGGTCGCGCGCGTACGGGTATTGAATTCAAGGGTCGCGCGCGCTCTCTCACTTCGTAACATGCATGAGCTTCATGTCGCAATGTGTATGAAAAATGTTAATCTTTTATTTATTACGAGATGGGCAAAAAGCACCGTTACATCACAATGCTAGTACGTATTGCAAAGTGATCAACAATTGAAACCTTCACTATCAATACGCTTAGTCAAAATATCTATATCTCATAGCGGAAGCAAGCGTCCGGAACTTCAAAGTTGAATGGTTTAGCCATTAGCTCGTCAACCACTTTGCAGAGTGTTGGACGTTTGACGGGATCTCGCTCCGGTAATTTCTCGATCTTCACTTGAAAAGCTGCGTGGTTGACGGTTGAATTGAAGAATGTTGAATTAGATTCTTTCTCCCAAATTGCTCTAGCCATCCATCCAACGGAGTACAAATCGGCGAGCAGGGTGTATTGGTGTCGCCGCTGCATCACATCCAATGCCGTTTCCGAATCTGGTGGGCCGAATTTGTACAACAACTCTGGAGCTACCCAATGTCGTCTACGGCGTTGATTGTCCAGCTCCATTTTGGTCTGGAATCCATATTTTGATGGCTCTTCGTGTGATACTCGGCTCGCAATTCCCCAATTACAAACGCGAATGAAGACGGATCCTGGTTTCTCTGGAGGAAAGTGGAGAAGCACATTTGTGGGAGCGATGTCATTGTGAATGACATTTGCCTTGTGGACTTGGGCCATGGTGCACATCAAAGCCCAAGCAAGTCTTGCTCTATTCTTCCATTAGGCTAAGATTTGTGTTGTATCCTCCGCCGAAATATATGGAGCTGAAAGGATTGAGTTGCTCGAAGCTGCCGGATTTGCCTTTGAATCAACGGTTTTAAAATGGGCCCAGCTACCACCATTCCACCACAATGTGTACGCCTCCATATTCTTCGTATTCACCGCCCAAAATTTTATAACTCCTGGGTGTGCAACATGACATATCATGGCCTCGTGAGATCGTTGTCTAAATTTCTCCTTCGGATGAGACGCCGTTGGCATTTTCCCGGCACACTCCATGTATGCCGAAATGGCTTGCACACCCACGATGCGGACCTCCCGAACCTTTCCGTATCCACCAACGGCGTCATATCCGGAAAATCCATAAACTTCGATATCTTCTGGAAGAAATTGCACGCTGTCCAACATATGCGCCTCCATGGCTGACTTCATCGCTTGTTCATTCCAAGGCAAACCTCTCGTACGAGAGCTTGCAAAACCTGCCGATGGTGGTCTTCACACCTTTGAGGAACTTGCGGAGTTCCAAGTCTCCTGGCTGATGCTGGCCCCTGCGAGGATTTTTCACCTCACAATCAAATATATGCGATACATTACTCGTACATTGAGTGATTACTCTCTCCATGAATGAGGCATAGTGATACATGCCATATGCATCCTTGAACGATTCAGAACTCTCTAGAGCGTGCTCGAATTTCGACTGGAGGTCGGCCTGTAAGCACATGATTCCTGGCTCTCCCTTCTCCAACTAAACTTGACGGAATCGCACCACGTCAGTTTCACACCATCGACGGTAGTATTGTATTGCCACACCTCGAAGAAATGCGGTATACTCCTTTGGTGGATAACCGGCATCCTTCTCATGCGCAGACATTTTTTGCTTCGCCCTCTTCGACGGTGCCTTCGGTGCATCAGAAGGATTGCGGCTCGACTCCGCAACGCTAGTAGGTGGAAGCTCCGATGCATCTCGAGCATCTAAATCAACATACGAGGGCCGCTGTCCAGTATTACGATCAGTGGCCATTGCAATAATCACAACCCTACACAAACTAAAATTTAAAAAAAAAATCAAAACCTTCCCCGAACCCAATGTGTAGTGGCCCCCCTCTTAGTTCCTAGCAAAGTACGAATAGTACTAGGACAAGGAGCCACTTGAGAGGAGCCTATGTGATTGATATTAGAATCTGTTCCATTTATAGTGAAATGGAAAACCCTGGCCTCGCATGGACCAAGACGCCACGCGCCCGGCCCTCCAGAGAATGCGCCCGGCCCTCCAGTGTACGCGCCCGGCCCTCCAGAGAACGCGCCCGGCCCTCCAGCGTACGCGCCCGGCCCTCCAGCGAATGCGCCTGGCCCACCAACGTACGCGCCCGGCCCTCCAACGTACGCCCCCAGCCCTCCAGCGTACGCGCCCGGCACTCCAGCGAACGTGCCCGGCCCTCTAGCGTACGTGCCTGGCCCGTAACCAAATAGAGCCTATTCCCCCATGAATAGAGCATTTCCCCCACGAATAGAGCCTGTTCCCTCATGGATAGAGCTCGTTCCTACACGCGTCTAATCCGTTCCCGTTCGTGCCTGGCCTGTTCCCACACGCGTCCGGCTTGTTTCCGCACGCGCCTGGCCCGTTCCTGCACGTGCCCGACCGTGGATCCTACGCGCAAGGCCTCAAACCCTACGCCCGAGACCCCGAAACGTACGCGCGAGATCCCAGCGTACGAGCCCGGTCCCCATACGGCATGCGCGCGTTTCCCATGCCACGTGCTCGCTTGGCCCACTAGTATAAATGGTCACGCGCGCCCAGCCCATCTCACAACCTCCAATTGGAAATCATGGCCTTTAACTATCTTTTTAAGGTGGCTGATTGCGTGATCTTCGATTGGGGCTCCAAATTTGCACACATCCATACGACGTATTGCATCACCGCATCGATCACCGTTCTAATTAATCAACATCGCTACCTTGGATTATTTTGAAATCCAAGGTGGTAATTTTTGTTAGTTTTTTTTCCGATAGAACTTAGCGTAGTTAACGAACATTTTGGTAGATTTTTTTTAGAGTGTTCGGCTATAGAGAGTGAGAGTAAGTCGGATGCCCAACAACAGCCACCAATGTCGACCGCGCAGAGGAAGAGGGAGAAAGACAGAGATAGGGCGAGGCATGGGAAGCTCCAGAAGAAGTGGATGCACGTGTTCAACAATTCAACGAAGATTGCATTTGTGGGTTCGCAAGATGAGCCATCGCCGTGGTCGTCTGTCACTTGCGAGGATTACATCGAGTGGTGCCATCTGTCGAAGATGTTTCCTCCACATCGCCATTTAATAAATCATCGCGCAAACAAGGCGAATTTGAAGTATTGCATCAATGAGGCGTTTCGAGCTCGTGCCGTCCAAGTGCACCAATACTTATACGAGCTTGAATTCATGCCCCGTAATGATTGTCCCCTCTATCTTGCTGGCATGGTATATGCGGAGGTCGTTCTCAATAAGCGAGTGGATTGGGGGACTGTGCGGAAAACTCCCAAAATGCCGAGGGTGTGGATGCATGCTGATGTGCCTAGGGAGCAACATCCAATGTTTCCTTTTACGGCACTAGGGCCACAGAAAACGGATGGCCGAGAAGAAGTAGCTCCAGTAGAGTCAAATTCATCACCGGATTCAGACTCAGATGGACGTGTAGGTCGGCATTCATTGACTTCTCTAGTGGCGTGTGCGTCACGGAAAAAGCGCCAACGAGTGAAGCTCCATCAAGCAGGACGTCTATTGGTTCAAGGAGGTGGCCAAGTAGATTTACCAATCGTAAATCTTATTGGCGATGATGAACCCGCCGCGAGGCTTGAGGGTGTTGGAGATGAAGAACCCATCCATGTTGTGGATGAAATGCCAATGATGGATGTCGTAGTCACCACTTCCGACACCAGGCATGTAGCATCAGGGTCTGGAAGTACGACCGTCGATGCTCACCAGGAGTTATTGGACACTATCAGCTTGAAGGATGAGATGATTCAACGTCTCCAAGAAGAGATTGAAAACCTCAAACTGCAATCCAGTGGAAAGGGTGATATTATCACCAAGCAAGAAGCCGAAATAGAAGAGTTGCGTCCAGAACGTGTTGCCAACCAGGCTGATAATGGCAAAGTTGCTCGAGGTGTGGACGAGACAATGATC
>OZ020514.1:26927662-27066357 GCA_963971425.1 Bryoerythrophyllum caledonicum
AACTCGACGGTCATGGCATTGGCATTGCAGCAAACGATACATTTCCTCACGATGGAAACGAAGTGAGCAGTGGTGGAAACGATATTGAATCCCATGAGCCAATGGCCACCACGGGGTCCATTGAAGTTGTGAGAAGCTCTCCGGTTTTGCCTCAAGCGATAGAACCGGACTCAGAGGAAGACATGCCACTACAAGATTTGTTTCGGCGGCCACGTGCTCAAAGTACTGCATCGATCAGAATAACTCTTTTACGTGTAAAGAAAAAGACCTCTCCAATAATAGTTCGGCCACCCGTCCACCGTAGCGCACTCGGCCCAAATGGTGGTGTGGAGCGTGCGATACTAACCCCACAACTTCCCTCCGCGAGGGTTGGGTCCTCTACTATGAGCAGCCATTTAGGGACACGGAGGGGCGAGAACAATGGTACTCTCCCTTTCTTCACGGGACCTTGGTGAGGTGGAACCTCGGAGAGAGTCATTGGAGCCAAAGGCAATCGCTCCAAAAACATGGATGGAGTAATAGACAAAAGGAAGAATATCCGAGTAAAACGACTTGTGAACGCCGCATCAACTACTGGAGCCGAGCTACAACTACGAAACTTGGCCTCGGAGATTGAGGAGTACTTGGCACGTGTCTTGGAAAATGGAGCCGAGAACTTCTCATCATCAGGCGATGATGCAGACGATGAGGATTGCGATGAGGTACCTGGCGACAATACGGTGGTGCTTCGCGGGCTTTTTCTTCCCCAGAATGTTCGCCGATCAAAACGGAAGCGAAAACACAATAAAGTATCCTCAAGCTCAGATGGTTAAAAGATGATGGACATGAGGGTACTACAAGTTAAAAGTGACTTTAGTGGTGTGGTGGTAGCATGGTACAATAGCACCGCGGTTTTAAAATATGTACTTGTTGTTGAGAGTGCCCATTCATGAAAGCACCACATTGAAATAAATAATTTTAATGTTAGAGCACCCTGGTACAATTGAATTCTTTCAAATTCTCTAAACCTCAGCCCTTTTGAGGGGCAGACGCAGTGTTCGATCACGCGCGCTCGGCCCCTAACCGCGCGCGTCCGATAGGCAGGTGCGCACGCGACCCACAATGGTACGCGCCAGGCCCGTGACGCTGCGCGCCTGGTCGTTAACGGTATGCGCCCAACCTTGACGGTACGCGCCCCGCCCAGAAATGCACGCGCGAGGTCCTTAGGGGTACGCGCCCGGCCGTGTATGCACGCGCCCGGCCCTAAATCGTACGTGCCCGGCCCTAATTGGATCGCGCCCGGCCCTATATGAACGCGTCCGGTAAAGATTAGTACGCGCCCGGCCCCAAATGCTGCGCGTGCGGTCCGAAGGCATGCGCCCGCCCCTTGATGTGACGTGGAAAGCCGTCTGTCGTGTCGTGCACACGTGTTTTACTAGGGGGTAAGTTGAAAATTTGATTTAGGGTTTGTAATTTATTTTTTTACACGCAACTGTCCGCCAAAAAGTGTTGTCCGTCCTGTCTGTCCATCCTACTGTCCGTCCGTCTGCTGTCTTTGGGCCCCTGTCCGTCTATGTAGACAACCCTAGAGATCGCCTGGAGAGCTGGAGAGCTATTGCAAAGGTGTTCCTGGTAGTATTTAGGGTCCGGAAGCAGCCAGGAGGGGAAGAGATAAACTGCAGAGGTGTTCCTGGTAATCTCTAGTTCACGGCAGAATCCGTGTTAAACTGGATTCCGGTCAATACCAGAGTTTTCCGCGAAGATAGGAAAATGCCTGGCACCAATATCTAGACGGAATACCCATAGTGAACAGTGAGCCCCTATTCCGGAGAATTGCAACGATACCTACCAGAATGTTGTTGTAGTCCGGACCTGTCTCTGTGTGACCGCATCAGGAAGGCCTTCCGGATGTCTTGAGAGTCTACGTCCAGCATTAGCAATTAAATCACCTGTTAGCAGAATAGGGAGAGTGGTGTTCGGTCACTATAAGTTCCGGTCAGTGGGTGCCTAGCCACTCAAAGTCACTTGGCAGTGGGAAATCCAGCCACTTACACGAAACAGGATTAGTGGACTCCGGCCACTCGCTTAAAAACTCCAGGAGACTCGCTGAGGAGGAACAGAGATAAATTAAACTACCCTTCCTCGGTCCAGAAATTGCATTCCGGAGACCGTTGTACAACATTCGGACTCTAGAAGGATCCGGACCTCATCTACGTAAGTAAAGACGATAGCTAACTAGTAAACGAATTGCTGTGATAAGTTTAGTATTCCGGAGTATTTGGAAAATAACATTAGGTCTCTGTGGGAACAAAACCGGAGCGGTTACTTTGGAAAGCACTTAGTGACGTTTTAGTGCATTCCGGAGGGATACTATCTCTACGAACTGCAACACTGGCGTCCACCGTCCGCATGTCGCGGCGGACGGCCCTCTTACTACATCTCCCCCGTCCGCTATTAGATTGACAATCTATCGTATCTTAACGGTCAGAATCACCGTGACTATAAAGAATACAGCACATGGAGGTTCTCTTCACTTCTGAACTTTTGTTTCCCAAGAGCTTTGAGCTGCATTATGTATCCATTGCTTGGTAGTCATCGAGTTCGGAAGTCTTGAATATCAAAGTTTCTTTCGGAACTCCTGATATTTGTTCCACATACTACCTATCACGTTCGTTCATTTCTCGATACTACACCCATCAGAATGGCCACCAAACCTTGGTCTCCTTGGTATATCAAAAACACTGAAGTACAAGGCAGGAAGACCGACTCCCTCCAATGCAATCTTTGTCACCGCATTTTTGCAAGAAGGCTAGAATGATAGCTAAGTCATCTCGGGTACGAAGAAATCCTTGGCAAGCACAACAGTAGTGTTGGCCTCTGCACCAAATTGACAACCCGCGTACAGACTTTATTTTAAAATTGTCGTGGCCACTACCCGAAACACAATGGAGAACTTTTCTCCGAACATTGCCACACCCCACCATTGAAATCTGCGCCTGCCTGAGAATATAGCACGCCCAAGTCCACTAGTGGAGATTCTCGTGTAGGGTCCACTCAAACCCCTCCCCCCCCCCCGGTGATTTTACCATCAACCATGGTTGAACCGACCCCCACCTTCCACGACTTCACCGAACAAGGGAGTGTAGGTGCGACCTTCCCAGATTAGTGAGGCAATCCGTGCTTGAAGAGGGCTTTCAAGAAGTGGAGCGGCGGGAGCTAGACAAAGTGTGGGCAAAGTTTTTCTACGAAGCAAACGTGCGGTTTGCTATAGCACGGAATGTTGCGTTCAAGGAAGCCATGATGAAGACTACCTCTTTCAAAAAACCATTTGTCCCACCTTCTTACCATAACATTCGGACAAGGTTGTTGGGACAAGCGAAGGTTGATTTGGAAGCACAACTCAATAGAAGACTGTTCGAGAATATTCAGAAGTTTGGAGGAACTCTAGCCATAGATGGGTGGACATCTGTGACTAGTCGCCCTTTGTGCAATGCTATGCTTGTGTCTCCCGCTGGAGAACTCCTCTTGGAAGCCGTAGATACTCGTTGTAGTTTGTGGAGACAGTATCCCTTCGGAATGCACCAAATCGTCACTAAGTGCTTCCCAAAGTAACCGCTCCGGTTTCGTTCCCATAGAGACCTAATGTTATTTTCCAAATACTCCGGAATACTAAATTTATCTCAACAATTCGTTTACTAGTTAGCTATCGTCGTTACTTACGTAGATTAGGTCCGGATGCTTCTAGAGTCTGGATGTTGTTCAACCGTGCCCGGAATGTAATTTCCGGACCGGGGAAGGGTAGTTTAATTTATCTCTGTTCCTTCTCAGAGAGTCTCCTGGAGTTTTTAAGCGAGTGGCCGGAGTCCACTAATCCTGTTTTGTGTAAGTGGCTGGATTTCCCACTGCCCTGTGACTTTAAGTGGTTAGGCACCCACTGTCCGGAACTTATAGTGACCGAACACCACTCTCCCTACTCTGCTAACTGATGATTTGATTGCTGATGCCAGACGTAGGCTCTCACGATATCCGGAAGGCCCTCCGGATGCGGTCACACACAGACAAGCCCGGACTACAACGACATTCCGGTGGGTACGGTTGGAGTTCTCCGGAACAGAGGGTCACCGTTCACTATGGTTATTGCGTCTAGATATTGATATCAGGCTTTTTTCCTATCTCAGGGAAGGACTCCGGTATTGACCGGAATCCAATTTAACACGGATCCTACCGTGTTCTAGAGATTACCAGGAACACCTCTGCAGTTCATCTCTTCCCCTCCTGGCTACTTCCGGACCCTAGAGACTACCAGGAACACCTCTGTAATAGCTCTCTCCAGCTCTCCCAGGCGATCTCCTAACACCATCCTAGATAGCTTCCCCCTCCGGCAACACAATTAAGTTACACTACTCTGGAAGAACTACCTACACAACTATACCCACAAGAACGGATCCGTCCCTCACTAAGTTCCACACACCACCCACAAGCACGAGATAGCAAGAGTGGTACAAAAGGGAAGTGTATATTTCTAAGTGAGAAGCCAAGATAAAGGTTTTTGCCCAAAATTTCACTACTAAGTACTAGCTAAGTTCCTTCTAAACTTAGCTTGTACTCTAGCTATCCTACGGGCAGTCCCCTAGATCTTATCTAAAAGATCCGAGGAATCCGGAAAAGTTCTAGATCGAATCTCAAATCCACAAATCACAGAAGAGTTCCGTCTCCGGAATTCCTACTCTAACTACAAAACAGGCTGTTGATTCCAGTAGCAGCCGGGTGCACTTGGGGTCCCATCGTTAATCGTTGCTGATCCGGAATCTAACCCTGAGAAAAGAAGAAAAAGAATTTCAAAGCCTAACTAGTTCTAATTTGGGGCTCCGGGGCCCCGATTTCTCCCTCTCCGGCGGGAGAGGGAGATCTCCACCGAAACACGCGACTTGCCTTTCGCCTTCTTTGACGTTGCAAACGAAAGGTTGGTCTTCCGAGACAACGGTCCGGCTGTTGGCGAAACAACAACCACCGGAGTCGTGGCATCCGGTGGAGGAGGGCTCTGTTCCGGTGACCCTTCCGGGACCGAAGGTGCTGGCGTTTCCGTCGCGGAAGCTGACCTAGTCTCTTGGACCAAGTCTCTGTAACTTCCGGACGGACTCCTTGGTCCGGGCGGCAACCTCCGGGACACAGACTTTGGGGGTACCGGAAGATTGCCTTTTGCCCAAGGATTTGGCACATGCATGTTTGGTGGCGACAAGAGATCCGGAAGGGTATTTAGAATCTCACTCATACTTGGATTGGGAAGTACGATTCCCTTCGTTGGTGTCCAAGGAGACGGAGTGTCGAGAGACTCCCGATTTGCTGAAGTGCCTAGAGCTGGTGTTGACTTGGCCGGAGGTTCCGGAGGGGCTGCGGTCCGTGTTGGTGTCGTGGTGTTGTCCGGCCCAGGTGCTGCCGGGTCTTCCGGAATCTCCACAGTGACGTTGTCAACCAACATCTTCATCTGTTCGTAGGTCCGACCCATCTTCTCCGCTTAGTCTAGGAGAAACCGGATGATGTTGGCCGTGGTGACCTTCTCCTTTTTCTCCACCAGTTTGGTGAAGAGCCGGCTCCGGTTGATCACGTCGACCGGGAATTGCAGGGCCGCCCGGACCTCCGTTAGGGCCGCTGCGGAAGCCATGGCCTTTGCCTCGGCCAGCTTCCAGGCCGTCACCGCCAGGGCTGCTTCGGCGAGGTAATGCTTCATTTTCCTCTCCATATCCATACCGGCCTTGTACATGGTAAAGATTTGTGTATGCAGCGCCTTCGCATCCGTCTCCCGGTTCCGGAGTTCCTCCACCCTATTGATGGCGTCCTCCAACCGGTCAACGTCCGGACTCCGGAACATTTGCTCGACGCTGGTGGTGATGATGTAGTTGGTCTCCTTAAGGAGCCCAACTTTCCAGCCAACATCCCGGGTGAACTCATCCATCAGTTTGAGCTGACCCTTGGAATCCTCTTTGTCGACCTGTGTCCTCTTCCGGCTGGTTCCTTCTGAAGGTCCGGACTCGTCTTCTACGAATGATGCGGAGGAGCAGCGAATGTCCGGACTCTCCGTCTCGGGTTCCTTCCCCCGAGGTCTCTTTGGAGCCTTCCCGCCTTCCGGAATGCCTGTGGTTGCTGCTTCCGGCACAATCTCCTTCCCTCCGGACTCCTCTTCCTCCAACTCGCCCCCTCCATACCTCTGGAAGTTAAGGATTTCATCGAACTGCCACATTTCCATCTGGGTCAGCTGCTGGTGGTGAGCATATAGGTGTACCACATATGAGGCTAGAGGTGTTGCTGATTTCTTCACCTTCTGGAGATAAGCCACGAGCCGATTGATCATGTCGGTCATCAGCGTTCCCCAGTCGACGACAATCTTCCCTCGAAGTGCTTCGAGGAATGTGCAGGCCCACTTCGCCACCACCCGCTTCGGCTTTTTTGGATGGAAAATAGGATTTAAAAACCCTAGCACGAGCTGGGCATCCAGGTGGCGAAGGTCTTGGAGGTTGTAGCCATCCTTCGGGTTTGCTGGTCCTCCAAATTCCTCCGCCAGAAATTCGTCCCGCCGTTCCACCACCATAGTGCGGCTGGCTCGGAAGTCGTACGCCTGAGTCCACTCCGGGACTCCCCAAACTTCCGGATGGGCTCTCATCAACCCCTTGTACTTCTCCTCCGGCGTCCCAACAAGTTTTCGGACATAGACCTCCTCCCGGATGCCCCACGGAACCTCAAGCAAACCCTCACAATCCATATACGTCAGACTATTCTTCAGCATGCTGAGTTCGTCCGAGTCTTCTGGTATCTCCAGGAGAACGCGAGTTAAAGGAGGCAGAGTAACTGCTGGCTCCTCCTCTCTCCGGCCGTGCCCATCTCTATCCGTCCTCTTCTTCTTTGCCATCGGCACAGACTTCATGAGACCTGTCTATCACCTCACAGTCTCTCGAGGTTGTCACTGCACGCACCAACCTCACAAAAACTCTCCCTAACGGACGCACGTCCATTCTAACTGCCTAAGTTCCAAACCCTAACGGCAGGCAGTCCGAGCAACTGTAAGAGTGAGGGAGGAAAAGAGCGAGAAGGGAGGAAGAGAGAGCTGGAGCGAAAACCCTTGACACGCGTAGAAGATATTAAAGAAAGAGTTCTCCCCCCAAATCCCAGCTTTAAGTAGTCCGGCCGATAGTACGGCATCTTGATGATAGTTGATGGTGACCTTTCCGGCTCACAGTTCCGGATAACTGCCTGTCCCAGAATTCCGATAACTACTCCGGCTCCACTTTTAACAGTTTTAGACTTAATTAGGGTTTACAATCCGACCCATGAGACTTTATTATTGCATCAAGACTATAGGTTGTATCCTAACACGAACTAACGTAACTATTTAACTAATTTTTTTTGTTTTGGCCGGCATTTAAGGTCACTTCCGGCCCCATGTGAAAAACAGAGTTCCACAATACTTCGGGCAAAGAAAAGAACGTTGCGTACCTGGCATCCATCATGTTCAAGTTCATTGAACAAGTTGGCCCCTACAACATTGTTCAGGTGTGTACTGACAATGCTCCAGTCATGCTCAATGGCTGAGAATTAGTCGTCAAGAAATATCCACCCATATACATTGAATGATGTGTTGTGCATGCCATGGACTTATTGTTGAAGGACTGGGGGAAGGCTACATGGATAAAAGAAACTCTTGAGAAGGCCAAGTTTTTGGTTAAGTTTGTCAAGAATCGGCAAATGCCCCTCGCCGTGTTTCGTGAACACGAGGCCAAGTTCAGCCTATTGTTGCCCGAGCAAACAAGATTTGCATGTAATTTCATAATGATAAATCGCCTGTTGAAGGTCAATGAATCATTGGAGCAAACCGTCGTTGATCCTGAATGGCGGGCATACGCTTCCAGAAAGTCACTCTCGGCTAGAGATAAACTAGTTATCTCTCGAGCCATCAAAAGAGTGGTTCTAGATGAGCGTTTCTAGGAGCGGTGCACGAACTTCCAGGAGATGATAGCCCCTGTAGTGTGTGCGCTTCGGGAATTCGATGCCAAGGAACCTTGCATGCCCAAGGTTTTGCACATCCTTCGCGACCTCGAGAAGCATGTCCTAGCGTTGCATGATGAACCATTTTGTCTGGTTAGCGACTTAGCGGTCATTGGTGAAGACGAGTTCTATGCACGGAAACGGATGATGACAACGGATTTACATTCCGCTGGTGCACTTCTCAATCCATATTTACTCCATGACGAAGAGTTGGCCGATGATCTGGATGTCATCACGGCATGCAAACGAGTACTACAAAAGTTATGTGATCCTAAGACTTACCCGGACGTGGTGAACGAGTTCCTTGCATTTCGAAACAAGGATGTACCATTCCATGACATGTTGGATCCTAAGGACCAAAAATGTTCTCTGTATGTTTGGTGGGATTTTAAAGGTGCTTGTGGAAAGCTCCTTGCACCAATTGCAAAGAGAATACTAGCGCAAACAGTGTCATCTTCTTCTTGCAAATGCAATTGGAGTGGCTACTCTTTCGTCCATAATAAGAAACGGAATTGGTTATTACCGGGAAGGGCTGATGACTTGGTCTTTGTGTATACGAACTCGAAGTTGTTCGCGAATGCAAAGTTGGCAGATGAAAAGAAGTGGTACGCGGAGAACTTGGATTTAGAGGATCCAAGTTAGTCGGACGACCCCAACTACTCTGACGATTCAAGCACCGGTGCCCTTGCCAATTACGATGCAGAGCTTCTAGACAATGACATCGACAACAACCCTTCTCAATGTATGGATCATATTCACGACGCCCCAATCACCAAGTATGATTTTATCGATGACGACGTTCTTGCAGAGAAAGAAGATGACTTGTTGCCTGTAGTTCGGTACTTGAATGGAGACGGCATGGTCAATAGCAATAATATCCTTCGTCGTGGACCGACTCCGCTTCCGGAAGACACGAAGGACAATGGAAGAGAAGATTTATCATCCTCACGTGCAACGGCACTACACGGGCAAAAAACGCAAGGGCCCTCAGTGAAGAGTGTTGAGGAAGGCAAGCACCACGGTCTCGCACTTGCAGAGAACCCCGAGCAAACAAGGAAAGAGCCATTCCTAGACGACACGGTTGTTCTCGGGGAGAAAACTATGGAGGGCGGTACTTACGGCGGTACACGGAGTCCCATTCAAGTTACGGAGAAGAAGGCATCCTCCTCTAAGGATCAACCGTCCTTGCATGGTCGCGCGTCGATGTCTCTATTTGCAACCCCTCTTGCAACAGTCACTACAACCAATTTGAAATCCTCCCATGGTTTGGTGTCCCTTTCAAAACATGTGCGACCCCGAACACCGCAACGCCAATCCAATGGCATATCTAGTGATGGCGATGTACCTCTGTTTAAGCTCTTCATACATCACCCCAAGGTTCAGGGAGGTTTAGGGTTACAACCTAGGTAGCCTACAAACGACACGAAGAAACGTAAAGCTTCCATGCATCCATTTCTTCGCACACGACCTAGTACATTGTTGTCCATGCATCCATTTCTTCGCACACGACCTAGTACATTGTTGTCCATGCATCCAGTGTGTTGTGTCATTTGTCACATGCATATGCACATGCATCCAGATGACACAGCAGTGTCATTGGAACTTGCAAGAGATTCAAAACCATTAAAACATTGTTGATCAAACGGATAATGAAGACAATCCTTCGGGATCTAGTGGAGCTGAAATCAAAGGAGACAGCAATTACGAACTTCCTACCGACGTCAATGAGTAGAAAAATTTGGCCCATTTATGTAATGTGCATTCACCGCACTTATTTTGTTTGTAAATAGTGTAGTTCAAGTTTAAAGTACTTTATAGTCGTTCCGCGTATGCATTAAAAGCTTCTATTGTCTCAATTGATTCTTGGATTTATTCCGAATATCAATAAAGTTTTTTCATATATGCACAAGTTTTATATCCATCTCTTTTGCTATTCTGTTGTCTTGTGTTTTGTGTATGGATTTAGTCATCCCATACGAAATGACTTAAATATGACATTCTTATTGTATGCAAAATGTAATTCGAGTTTGCAAACTTCTATTCATTTCACTGCTTCGCATCCACCTGATGCACCACAACATTTCTAACACCCACATACAATTAAAGAATTGACAAGTAGACAAAATATCTTACAAATTGTAAACCTTTATTTCAAAAAGTATGCCCCACCACGGCATGCTTCCAACTTCTTGCCACACCATTCCTTAAACAACAACTACGCTAAGTTTTACATTCATCTACCCCATTCTATTGCCTTGAAGAAGAAGGCTCGTCGGTATGATCCGTTCGAGTGCTACTACGAGTCCGCGGTCTCTGGCTTGGCCTAGCAATCCTCCTCCCCTCTTCGCATTCTCCATCCACGGCTGCAATTTCCCTATGCATCTCCGACCATCAACTATTGTTGCTGTCATTGCCATCATCCCTCTTCCGCTTCCCGCCAGGGTCCACCTTCTTCGCCGCAAAGATTTCCATGGCCTTCTTTATTCGTTCCACCACATTGTTCACAAAAGCGTCATTCTCTGGGAATGATACCAATAATTTTCCTTCCGGTTTCTGTAGCATGTTCCGCCAATAGCAAATGATGTCCCCAATCCTCCGATCAAATGCTTGCACCGCATCCCAATAAGAATAGTCTACGTCTTTAAAAGAATCCTCTTTCGTTGAACTCCGTAGCTTTGCGGCCTCTTCCAACTTTGCAAGGACTAGGGCTCTTCCCACCAAAGTACGATTCTACTTCTTGTACTCATCCCTCAACTCAATGCCATCGTTTACCTCATGCCATACACCATCTTCTCCCTTCTCAGCTCTCTTTGGAGGAAATCGAAAGAAACGCTTGTGCTCAGTGCTCCAATGCCCTCCAAAGTTGCGGCAAAACAACTCTTGTTGCTCGCCATCTTCAATCTCTCGCGCCCGTATCTTCACCTCATAGTCTTCTGTCATCCAAAAGAATGGATCAATTTCCATCCCATACTTCTCGTATAGTTGTTAACAAGAAAACTCACTATTTCACATAAGTGGTTTTCCCCACTCACAATAGTTCAGGGATTTCTTTGGAAGTTGATCCAAGGGGAGATTCCATCGGTTGAACTCGTGCCTCAGTGGCATAACATCTCTTATCCTCATCACTTCGTAGAATCTTGTGCTAATTGGAGAGCGACACATAGGACACGCCGATTGTATCATAGAACGTGCAGAAATGCAAGTAATATGAAAGTTATGGCCACATTGGCCCATCGTATACGCTCCCTCCGGACCGAAATGATCTTGGCACAAGCTGCATTTGTCATTGAGGAATGCTGGGACATGGTCTCAAGTATGGAATACTCTTCGCTCTAATTCTACAAAATGTGATGAGAAAGTATTGTAGGGCACCCATCCTTCCTCCACTTCTAAAGCCCAGTCAATACCATGGCTCTTTCCCTTCCGATGATAGTTTGTGAGATCCATCATCTCCGGTACATCACCCCAAATAGTAATCTTTGTGGACTCATGTCCACGTTGTCCAACGAATTTCTTCAATCTCTCCAATGAGGTATCCACGAGTTCACATGATTCTTGTGATTCGGCGGCAAATTTCTTGAGATCATGTTGTGCTTTTGAGACCATGGTCTCCCCGTCCTGAAGGCAATGAACCCAATTCAACCAAGGCATTGTGTTCTCGTTCCATGGTGTGTCGTCCACCGATCTCAATGTCCTCGTGCCACGTCCCTCTCCTTATTTGCCACCTCCAACTTCTGTAACATCGATTCCATCTCCCCCTCACCTTCCACTGTCGCCTTCCCTTTTTCAGACGCTGCTCGCCGTACTTGGCGACTCCCAGCTAGTACTGCCAATTGAACAGAAGATGGCTCAGTCGGTCTGCTTGATTTGACCGATGTGGCATCCTCTGCATCGTTCCCTCCAAACTTGGAATGAGAAAGGTCGTCAGAAGTTCCGGCATTGTCTTCAATGACTACCACATCTACCTCACGAATCTACGCATTCATCTTCTCTGACATCTTGTTAACGAGTCTCCAACTGGCCTCCAGCTGCCGCTTGTTATCTTCCAATTCCCATTTAAGATGTCTAGAGAGGATTTCATTTTTATGGGCCTCCTCCTCCATATCTATCACTTTCTGAGTTAGCGCGATCTTGTCTTGTAACATTGGCGTTATAGAGGAAGCCAATGTGTAGAAGCCATCAGCGGCTCGTAGCACACTCGGAGTGATAGTTGAAAACGCATGAGCCATATCTAGAAGATAAAGAGCCATTGCTACAAGAATTTCGGCCCTGTCCATCAAATTATGTGCTACTCCCACTACTCCATGTATTTGGGCCCATTCACTCAAATCACTTCGCACATCGACTGGATGACCAAATTCTGTTACTTGAACGCACGCTTCAATCCACTTAACACTCAAGTCGAGCAAGCCTTTGAATTTATCCTTGTTTGGCATTGTTCGAAGCATTTCTTCAATATTGAAAATCAAAGTACCCTTGTCAATCATCGGGTCATTGGAATTTGGTTCCAATGTTTCCCGCGTTAAAGTGCTTGGCCCGGCATCCATTGTCTTTGGTGCCATGCCTTCCAAAGTTTGAACGTTCGGTACAACGGTTTCTTCTCCATCCATATTCTCCCCCCCTCGTTCCGCGTTACCATCGTCTTCACCTCCTACAATCACAATATTCGGAATATCTGATTGTACGGGGTCTTCTACTAATCGTTGTCTCCAAAATCTCTTTGGGAATTGTGGTTGACAATATATTGTCGACCACAATATCCAAATGTTTGTCAGACTCCATCACAACGACAACCTCCTCCACCGATGGTTGTATATTTGGCATGGTATCCACCGCGGTCATCTGACGAGGCTTTCTCTTCAACTCCTCTAAAATAGCCTTGGTCAAGGTCGATTCAGGATTGAATAAATCAGGAATATGCTTCTGATTTTGCCCAATCCTAAGTGGATATTGTTTAGTTGTCGAAAAGGTGCTCCAATCCACCTTTTGTTTCAATACGACCTCGGTGTATACCATTTATAGTAGGTTGTAATTGAAAAATCCTTTGCTTCTTGGGCAATTCCCAAACAAAGCCCGCCAAACCTCTTCTGCACGATAAATGAAATGGTCATCTTTGCACATCTACGGCTTACAAGCAAAGTAAATTGTATGACTTATGTGGCAATCTCTTGGCCAAAGTTTATGGATGTGGTACATCTTCACGTATTTCTTGCATGTCTTGGATACCCAGTAATCCTCTATTTCAGCCTCCCAACCTTCTCCGCTTAAATGTTTTCATTGTCCAAAATCTCACACCGTAGATCATGAGTAGCACCTTTCTGTTTGAACCGTTTCTTTGACCCTCCCGTTCCAATTTCACTCACATCTTCCACCATGATCCCCTTCTCCGTCGCCATGATAACGCTTGCTTTTATAAAAACAAGCGCGGACACTCCGGTATTAATTCGTAAATGAATCGTTTGGAAAATTAAGAAACGGTTTATCCGGTCACAATAAAAGGACCCCCGTCTCCTCACCTACTAAGAGCAACAAGTACAGAAAACTGTAACTGCAGCACATCCGACTCAACATGAGAGGAGAGGAAGTGAGGAAGAAAGACGTGGCCATCCGCATGTATATGCGGACGGCCGCCTAACCTAACCGGGCGGCTGTCCGAAGCGGCGAACGGCCAATTGGACAGGCCCACCGAGCCGGCGGTCGGCCAATGGGCCGGCCGTCCGAACCGGCCGTTGGCCGAGCCTGGCCGACCGCGCCGGCAAGCCGTCCGCCAGCCTCCTCGGATTATTTTTTTTGGATTTTTTATTTTTTTTGTTTTTTGTTTTTTCCTACCTTCTCTTTCCGTTTTAGTTCAAATCTAGAATTTTGTAGATTGTCACTCTCTTCCTTTTGTCCTCTTCATTTATTTATTAGTTTTGTATTTCTTTGGATTTTTTATATTCCTCCAGACTCCTTTAACCCTTAATGGTCTAAGCGATTTTAGATTAATCTCTACTTTGTTGATTAATAACTACGATAAACTTATCGAAATTGTAACTATAGGATTTCCTTCTAAACTGATATGAAATAATGTGGTCAAAATTTTGTGAATTCTGATTGTACGGATTGAAAGCTAATTGCTTGTTAAAGTATGCATTTTTGTACCATGGAGACACTTGGGCTAACAAGGGTTAAATTGCCAAAAAGAAATGAAAGCCTTTGTGCCTATTGTTAAAGTGAAAGTCAACTTAGAAACAATGAGTAGATTCTATATCCGCACAAGGTAAAATGAACTTATGTTTCTGCATTCGGTCAAAGTAAAGTGAGCTTGTAGTTTATTTTACCTCTACGGTGGGAGGAAAGTATTATGTATATAAGGCAACTCTCCCACGAAGTTGAAAAAGCTTCTCCCTAGCTAATATATATTTCAAATATATTTGTGTTATTTGTTGTCTCTCCCTTATATTTGTTGTCTCTCTCTCTTATATTTTGGTTTCCTAGGTGTATGTAGCTCTATTATCTTACGGTATGTAGCTCCATCTTAACTCGTAAAGGATCAAGTGTCCAAAGTGGGCTTTTTGAATGTTTGGTGAGGTTTCTATGGTGTGAATTTCTAACATTCTTCTTTGAAATTTTTAGAATAGAAAGGCATTACCGATACCTTAGTGGGAAAACAAATTTTTCTCAAATTGGACATTTGAAGAAGAAGTTATAGGGTTTTGAATTTCCAATGGGGAGAGCGGGCAGCTCCGGAACGTGGAAACACTTTTGCTACGACACTCTATTGAAAGTGAAATTTTCAATACTCGCAAGTAATATTGCTTCCCTTGATATTGTAAAAAACAAGTCTTGTCTTTATTGGAAAATAGCATACCAACCCAAGTCAAACATTTTCACACGTTGTCACTCATTATAAATGTAGACCTCATTTAATTTAGATGGAGTGAGTGGAGACGGGAGAGATGGACAATTGTTCAAGAAGATCCTAGTTAAATTAGAAGAAGAGGATCCAAGGCAAAATAATTCCACCTTCTTATTATTGGAAGGAGTGGAGAAGAATGCAAAAAAATAGAAATAAAATTAAAGAAGGTTCTTCAAAAAACCAAAACAAAAAGAGGCAAGAATGAGAGATGGACAATAATAAATGAAGTCTTCATTAAATTAGAAGGGAAGGAAGAAAGTTTAGGCTTTAGAGACAATTATTGATTTAGAAGTTAAGTAATTTAGAAGGCATGAGTTTGGGAAGGACATCCCTCTTTTATTTTTAAAAGACAAAAGGAAGAGAGGGACAACCAAATAAAAATTAAACTCTCAAGTAAACTAGAAGGAGAAGAGAACCAGAGAGAGAGAGGGACAATTATAAATGTACACCTTATTAAATTTGAAACATCTTGTTTTCTCTTGTACAAGATGTGTTATAAACCTTCTCATTGATTGTTTGAAAAAACATTCTAAAAGATGTCGAGTGCACAAAAAAGTGAAATGTGAATTGGCCATGTTTGAACCTCCAGTCCTTGGACAAATTTGTTTGAATATGCTACTCCCGTTTCTTACCTCTACAAATTGGTGTATATGGAATTAACATCAAGCTTCACAGAACAATATAAAATTACGAACTTCTGGATTGGATCAGGGTTTATAAAAAGCAAAGTCAAAGTCTAGAGTACCAGTCAACAATGGAAGAAAATGAACATTTTTTTATACTTTACACACTATAATCTATCAATCCATGCGGTGGATTGCAACCATAAGAGCATGGTGTGTTCATATAGAAGTCTACTTTAGGATCTTCTGGTTTAAATTCTAAAGATCACTTGAAAAATGTGATTGCTATGCCTTTTTTTCGATGTGACGGTTTTAAACTAATTTTTTAGCTCAATTGGCGATGCTCCTTTAGAGTTTCAAACAAGGGTAAAATATTTAGACCTTGCATATTACATAAATATGATATGAAGTTATATTTAGACCTTACAAAAAAAGAATACCAAAACATTTTTACCAAACACCATCAAACTAAAACCCGAATACGAGCACATCGCCCAAAAATTTGCCCCTCTCTTCAAAACAACACACACAACACATCAACAATATAATGATACATACCCATATATCACCATATACATAAACTCACATAATGAACACCCTTCATCCCATATTTTTTATGAAAACTCAATACACAAGGTACAAAATAATTTCCTACATCGTCAAGCCATACCTCCCTCAATTGAAACAATAAAACTAAAACCCTCCTATCAATGAATCACCTAATATAAATACTGAATTACATATTGATACAAACACCAAAAAAAACACCATTTTAAAACCCAACATAAATACTAACACAACTACATATAAAAGTGACTTAAATACCCCCGCAAATACCAACATAAACCCATATACTAATGTTTTTTCACATATTAATCACATACACACAAAACCAAACACAACCACAAAAAAATAAAAACAAACATACACACACCTATACATCATAAATAAAACAACAAACAATAAACAAATAAACAAACGGGCACAAAAAAAGTTAAAAATAAATTCAACTACATCCACTATAGAAATCAATAACAAAAAATTCATTACCCACATACAAAATATAAACAACCACCTGCCCCCAAACAAACAAGACCCTAATAACATAACTAAGCCTAAAAAAAATTTAAAAAAATTTATTATTATTAGTATACAAAAAATAAAAACTCTAAAATACAACACTAAACATACATATCACAAACTCCTGCTACTTCTAGGAGGAGACATAGAAACCAACCCCGGACCCATGCCAAATATACTAAAAAGACACCCTACGTTACATAAGAAAAATGCCAAAATATACTTCATACCTAATACCATAAAACTACAACCGGAATACGGACAAATTGCAAAATCCTTTGTACCGTTTTTAAAAAACACACATACATTACACCATACACATAACACTACACACCCAAACATTGCCCAATACATACAACAAAAAAATACGCACCCACCACCTCACATTTTATATGCACTAATAGTCACTACACACCCAAACATAGACAAATGTAACCATCAATTAAACCCACAAAATCTGAACACAATTACATGGACCAATACACTTCTACAAACTCTACTAAACTTACAAAATCCACCTGAACGACACATTTACACTCCACACCCCTATACTAAATTCCTAGTAGACAACCAAAATATTATAAACCATGGGAACTCAATACATAAAAAATTACACGACTTCTTACATAGTCAAGAAATACCACCCTCAAATAATACAATAAAACTAAAATTCTTTTACCTCCCTAACAACCTCATAAATGAATCACTAAAATGTCTAGACCCTATACCAGAGTACACCCACCCACCCCCACCTCTTCCCTACATCCCTCCTCAAAATCAAAACATTAGATCAAACCAAGAAAAAACATACATAATCACATGGAATGCCTCCTCACTAAACACTGCCCTTCCAAGTTTACAAACATTAGTCACAAACACGAACACACCACCAGCCCTCATAGTAATACAAGAAACAAAACTAACCGCCACAAAATCTACAAAATATATACAAAACATATTTTAAAACTATAAACTCAACTTTAACAATACACATACACTTACAAGATGCATGCAACAACGAAGACCATACACCCCAGGCCGGGGTGGCCTCCTTACATTAATACACAAAAAATATACATTCCCAGGCAACATCAACAAAATCCCTACCCCAATGCATATATCACCATACATTCAAATAATTAAAATCACTAATTACCCACTACAACCGTGGTTAATCTTTCATATGTATATGCCATCCCATCCCGAAGATACTAGATTCCTCTTAGATATACAAAACACTATTACATCCCAAATTAATAACAATCCCAATCATACATACCTATTATGTGGAGACTTCAACAGAGACATAGCACTAATTGGCGGCCAAAATGGAAACCAACACACCCCCCCTCAAAACAATGATTACCAATGGCGTTGCTTCACAAAAAATTTAAACTTCACTTACATCAATACCGATACACAATTCTCTAGACAAGGTGGCTATAATTATAGTGATTGGAGTCTAATAGATGGATTCTATATAAATACAACTAACAATATACAATACACCTCCACAACAAATAATGATATTATTCTCAACTCGGACCACTCACCCATACAATTACACATCCCAAACAACACACTAATTAGTAGAACTCCTATAATCCCAAACAAAGACACTATACGCATACTCAACCCCATCCCAAAAACCAACATAGAAAAATTCAACACAAAATTCTTCGAAGAAAACTCAGTACAAATAGACTACCTCATAAACACTCTTGAGAATAATAGTCAATTAACACAAGCACAATGGCAAGAAGCATGCCACACCCTAGACAAACTCATCAATAAAATCTCCAATACACTAGAACAAACTTGTAGAGCACTTCCAATACCCCAAATGACAAACAGAACTTCTCAACAAGGAGGGTATCTACCCCGCAAACTTTCTAAAACTTGGAAACAACACTTAACCACATACCATACCATACGCAAAACCATTAGAATTGTAAAAAACAACCCCCAATGGCGTAACCACCCCATACACAACAAACTACTAACTATACAACACATCCAAATCCCTAACCCGTCGCCTCCGGACCTTACCCACGATACATGGATAAAAGATATCGCGCTAATTGCAAAAAAATGCCAACATACAAGCCCGGAAAATAATCACAAAATACACCAAAGAAAACATAAAAAAAGCCATCTCAAAATATAGACAACTATACGAAATCAGCCCCAAAAAAATTAATAAAAAAGTCTTTAAAAATCTTGAATCCCCACCAACGGATTGTATCACAGATCAATATAATAATATTCTAACTAGCCCCGAAGACATTGCGAATGAAATATTTAACCAACAAACAAAAACCAATAGACCAACGGTACCAACATGTATTTACCAACCACAACATACAATAGAATGCACATGTGCAGTACGCCAATACCCATGGCACGACCTGGACGGATATACCCTTGACAAACGAGGTGAACCAGAAATTCCACTACATAAATATCTCAACAGAGCCACATACGACACATGCCTTCAAAATCTTGGAAATAATAAAGCACCAGGCCCAGACCGCATACCAAAGTCAATACTCAAAAACATGCCTCCAAGATTTCATAAACTATTATTTCTATTCTTCTCCCACTGCTATAAACAAAAACAGATACCAAACTCATGGAAATTGAGTACAACAATTTTACTATACAAAAAAGGCGATCCGTCCATACTACCCAACCATAGACCAATTGCACTAGCTAACACAATATACAAACTCTTTACCACTACACTCACCTACATACTTTCCTCATACGGCGAAAAATTCAAAATCCTACATAATAGTCAAGAAGGATTTAGAGCAGAGAGAAGTACCGCAAGACGAATACAAACTATAATAGCCGCACTAGAAGACGCAAAGTTTACTAACCAAGATATATACATACTATACGTGGACTTCAAAAATGCATTTGGCTCAATTGACCATGCCCAACTGCTAGCAATTATGACGGACCTTGGTTACCCAAAAGGTGCAACAACACTTGTTGGAAACATCTATTCTAAATCATCTACTTGCTATACCGGTGAACACTTTGGGAAAACAAAACCTATACCCATCCTAAGAGGAACTATACAAGGGGACACACTAAGCCCATACCTATTCATTATATTTTTAGAACCACTACTTAGATGGCTAGAAAGAGGCAATAACGGATATACTTTCGGCACATCACAAGTCACAATAAACTCCGCCGCATACGCGGATGACCTAGCCACCATAACTAATAAAATCAAATCAATCCAAATTCAACTCAATAAAATTGATAGATATTGTAAATGGGCTGGCATGGATGTGGGAGTCCCTAAATGTGCCGCTACCGGATGCTCAAATAAATCTAAATTGAACCCTACCACTTTCAAAGCCCTAATGCAAACCTCTAACATTAACTACCACAACCAACCAATTCCTATACTACACCAAAACAAACCATACATATACTTAGGTACAAACCTTGTTCCCTCACTAAAATGGAAAATCCAAATTCACACTACAACCACAAAGCTTATCAAACAGTGCAAAGAACTTACAACATGTCCGGCCACCATGAAACAAAAAATAAAAATGGTTGATATAGTACTACGCCCAGGTGTGGCATACAGTTTTTATGGAGTACCATACTCTATGCCAGCCATCAAAAAACTTAATCAAAATATAATCGCCATACAAAAAACCATATGTGGGTTACCGAAATGTATGTCAAACGCAATAACACAACTCCCACATAACCTATTTGGACTGGAAGCTTTCTCTCTAAAAAACGCATATCTCCAATGTATAGGAGAACAACTACAAAATGCCTTAAACGATAAAGGTAGACTTGGAAAAATATATAATGGATTAACTCATTACATCCTTGTCCAATACGGTGGCGCCGAAAACATACCCAGAATTTTAAAAAATGACAATATAAGATCACCAATAACACGCACATTCTTCTTATTAAAACATATAGCCAAAGTCCACCTTAAAAGCACACTCCCAAACTTCCTCATTAATCCTACAACACTTGAAACATGATGGTGACAAGAAACACTAAACCACAACACACTCAATGCCCAACTCTCCCAGAAGTTTCTACAAAAACTCCTCTCAAAAAATATTTTTGAACTAACCCAAATTACTCTACCTAACGGCACACACATCATGAACTATGAAGACTTCAAAATCTACCACTTCACCCCAACCAAACTATTAAAAAGTGCCCTAAACGTTGCTAAACAACTATTTTGTCACTCAACATGCCCCACTACATGTCATACTTCTTGTAACATACATCCATACTCGCATATACTTAAGGATTCTTTCATCACCCCAAGAAATATTCTCACACCAATTAACCCCCCTAACCCCCTACACACACACCATCTCCGCCCCCCAACATACATCCCCAAAAACCCTACCACATACCATATTAATAACATCATATGCCATAAACATATACAATATATAGACACAAATAATATACAAAACACATACACAAAATATTTATGCCAATGGCAACACAATGATAACACATACAATAAATGGCGCCCCCAAAGAGACCTATTTCCAAGACACGACACTAATACCTCCACACATAACACTGAAAAACTAAAACAATACTACCAACAAACCCAAAACAAAACATACTCAGATATCATCCAAGCCCATCACCCACAAGAACAACTTTTAGACTCAAGATCTATAACACCTCCCATAATTATCCCACTCTTAAACATTTACACAACAGAATGCAACCCCGAAAAAGATATCCTTACATCCTCAAACATAATTCTAATAGATAAAGATCAAGCACATCTATATGAAGAAAATGGCCGACACTTACACACCATCCCCATTACTCGACTTCAATGGTTATGGAATCAATACAATACAAAATTAAAAACCCCCACAAACATCGAACCAAAGACTCAACACTTTGAAACTGATCTAATCTCGTTATACCAAAGATATAAATACCGAATACCAAAAACAGACCCCGTAAAAAATGCACAATACACAATACCCACCTCCATTTTAGACTCACTAATCTCATCCTTTAACATTGAACAATCATATTTTTCTTCCCCGATCACATGTTCTACCAAACTAAAAAAATTCTATTCACCATATGAAAGAGACAAAGTATTCGGATCCCTAGGGAAGGCCTTTGACTATAAATGGATCGGCAATGGTATAGCTCACCCCCACAACGAGAAAGATATGGAACAAGCAATACATTGGGCTCGACTTGCCGCCAAACAAGATCCAAATAACACAAACACAATCATCATCAAACCGAATAACAATTGGTACCAAAACAACAACCCACACCCAAATCCATTCCCAGATTCCCATATCATTACATTATTTGAAGCAGACACAATACCGTACGAAGAACCTACTATTCCACCCGAGCTAAAAAAACCCCGAATCGAGCCATCTACATTACAAATATTATGCGTCCATCATCAAAACCAAACCCTTGGCTCCCTCGAACAAATTGCGGAACTCACCTCTATAACAGACAATCTAGACATACAACGACCATACATAAAACTAGCCCCACCAACACCCACACAAACCCGTGTAAACAAAAGTAAAAACTGGTCAAAACTAAACTATGTCAACAACACAATAAACTACTCCGTCACACCTCCCCCTCTTCCAGATTACCCAACTCATACCACACCAAAATTCAACCCCGCACACATCTACTACACTGATGGCTCCTTTAAACCACCCGAACAAATTAGCCCGGGCTCCTAGCGCAGAGAAAAAGCTGGCTATGGCATATATAATTTTACCAAGGAAATCAAACTAGCCAAAAGACTCCACGGACTACAAAATATCCTCAGCGCAGAACTCATGGCCATCCACAAAACACTACATATCATCACAACAAAATACAACAATGAACCCGCACACATATTCACCGATTGCATAAATGCACTTTACCTACTAAACACTCAAATAACCCACCCTACCCTTCATAATAGCCACCCTGATCAAATCATATTATCATCCATGGTCCAAATGTTACAAAACCATACACAAATCACTACCCTCCATAAAGTGAGAGCCCATGCCAACATTGATGGCAACGAACAAGCAAACAAATTAGCAAAAGAAGGCTGAGAAAAAACACACAAAAATGCCAAAGACCCACACGAGCATGCCCATGCTACCCCATACTACTTTCAAAAAGAAGAATGGCCCTCCAAAGAAGATACCCCTGACAAAGGCCCAATTAGATTTTTGGGCAAATACCTCAAAAAACAAGACCTCTACAACAACCTTGATACAATCTCAGAAAGTATTCCTAACATAGAAAAATGGACTAACAATAACGACATAGACAATGACCTCTCTACAAATTTTTGGAAAAACCCCATCATCACCGATTCACAAATAACATGCCTTATCAAATTCCGTACCGGTCAATACATGGGAAACGCCCGTAAACAACTCTTCTTTGGAATAGAAAGATTTCCATCCATAACATGCCCCATATGCCCCTCAACGGACCCCGACACATGGCTACATGTTCTACTCAAATGCCAAAACCACCACATACACTCCCTAATTGTTAAAAGACATTATAAAGCAGTATGGGAAGTCCAAAAACTAATCACCTCCTACAATAAATCGAGATGTTTTATACTAATGAACGCCGGCACTTTTAATAACAATCCACAAGAAAATACGGTCCTCCCTTGGCTACTCCCATGCTCATGTACGACCCAAAGATGTCATTGTAACTCTAGGCTCAAACCGGACATCCTTTGTGTCAAAGGTTTACCATATAATGACCCACCACCCGGTAACGTCAACCGAGACTACATCATTCAATTCATTGAATTCACATATTGCAACGATAGATTTTCCCCGGAAACAATCCGAAACAAAATAGACAAATACCAACCCCTTATTGACGAAATCATCACCCTAGGATGGAATGTCGACCCCCTTATTGTAATCACAGCTGGCGCTCGGGCCACCACCTTTATCCCATCTATGAAAACTCTAGAAGACACCTTCAAGATACCCAATGATACAATCAAAACCTCCTTTAAAAATATTAACACCATAGCTATCCAACATGCCATGTCCATTCTTCTACATTAACGCAAAATCGAAAACAACCAAGCCCTCCCCGATACACAGGACCCCCCCTAAAATTCTTCCCCCGCCTTGATCTTCATGACGAGTTGGTTTTTGAGATTTTTGACAACTTGCTTGGTCTGTGGATTGTTCGTTGGCTAGTTGCTTGGGTTCTGATTCGTTGGTCGGTTGATTGTAGTTGTGGTTCTTTGGCTTCTTGTTACATAGTGTCTATCCTCCAGAGAGGGAAGTAGTTCCAGCTTACTAGTTCCTTGTCTTGTGGGCATGGTCTTAGTAGTGGAACGAACAAACACTTTATTCACCCCGGCTTCCTTCAGAGATCGGCGTTCTTCTTCTTCTGCATATACTTCATTGCTTAAAATTGTTATGGTTCCAGATGACCGAGTAAATATGCCGTAGCAATCTACCTACGGAGTTAGGCACTGAACTTCCTTAAAATGCTTTATAAACACTCACAAGAATGTGGTTTTTGGAAAACCTTCTACGCAATTTATTTTTTCTACTAAATCAAAACCCTGCTAAGAGAGCCGATATCCACTATTAATATAATCTGGCCAAATTACAGTTTCATCCACTACGGATGAAAATAGTCAGAGGATGGAAAAGCAATCCATGGTTGAAAAAACAGTCTCTGGACGAAAAACAGTCTTCGGAAGAAAAATCGTCCGCGAATGACTATGGCTAAGTGTTATGAATCATCACGAACACTATTAAGAAACACTTAATGTTTGTAACCCGCTCCCTCGCTACTCTTCCAACTTTTTAAAAGTAATTTTGAAATGAATCTTTTTCTTAATATTTGGTAATATAGAAAACTCATTAAAATGGTTGTTATAATGTGTTGCAAAACAAGCGCGAACCACTACTAAACTTCTATAGATGCAAACTAGCAGCTGGCGCTTGCTTTGCAATGCGTTAGTCCAACCATTCTAATGTAGTTTAATATTATAATTTGTTTTTAAAAATTTCATCCGCAGTCTAATTTTCATCCGTTGCAAAAATTCCATCCGCAGTCTGATTTTCATCCACAGTTTGTTTTTTCATCCGCAGCCTATTTTTCATTCGTTGCGCTATTTTTCATCCACAGCGGACATTTTCATCGGCTGCAAGATTTTTCTTCCGCCGCATAGAATTTCATCCACAGTGGATGAAACTGTTTTTTTTTAAGAATTAACTTAACAACAAGTTAATAACTTCCAAAATATTCATTTTTTTGGAATTCCGACTTCGGATTTGGGCTTTTTAGGTGCGTTTTCATCTAGTAGGTAAGCAAAAAAATTATTACAAAAGTTTTGAAAATTTGACATTTTGGAGTGTATTGAAAAATAACATTTTAGGGACTAAACTTTGGAGGTAGATTATGGCTAGAGAATATGTTCATCACATTCAATCTCATGCATGTTTTTGGTGTGTTAGTGTTGGTTGTGTTTTCAAATTTGTTATATATGGCGATATTCATTTACAAGACATGTAAGGTGTCTCATTTGAAATCTCATTTGAAACAATAATATGATGATGGACACCAAAAGAATACAATTGGATGGAAGGGGACGTCGCCAAAGCGTGCATGAACCCTAAACATGCAAAGTTTGAATCAAACTTTTAACTTTTCTATCCACCTGATTCAGGTCAAAATATTTAGAAGAATGTATATGACAATGTCATGGAAAATCTCATGAGGAACGATGTTTTTCACCGTTCCTTTGAAAAAACAAATCTTCTCTTTATTGAAAAATAGCATACCAACCCAAGTCAAACATTTTCACACATTGTCACTCATTGTCGGGCAAGGTACCAAAAGATCTTATTAATTTTCACATAAAACCTACATATCTTTGTATTTGTTACATTTTATTTTCTCCACATTAATATGTGGTGTAAACCTTCTTATTGACCATTCGGATTAGTAATCCAAAACTCATTAAGTTCACAAGAAATAAAAGTTTGAATTGGCAAATTTTGAACCTCCACTACTTCCATTGTTGTTTTGAATACGCTACACCTGTCCTCTACCTCAAAAAATTGTTGTCTAAGGAACTAACATCATCCTTGAGGTAGTGGATTTAGACCTTGTGTAGTTCAAAATTTTGACACCAGGTAAAGTCAAAGTCTGTTGATCCACTAATCGCACTGAAGTAAATGAACTATTTGCTTCACTTCACACACTATAATCTTTCAATCTGTGCAGTCGAAGTTTTTGAAATTTTGTAAACATATTTTTAAATAAGTCTTAATTGAGATCCTACTGTCAGAACTAGAAATCAAACTTTTGGTTTCCTTCTATGGTCATTGCACTAGAATCCAACAACTTTGAAGTGTTTTCGGTGCAAAACTGTCACGATAACTTTGGGGATATAAGAGACATGTTGTATGAGTAGGGAGTCTGGCCTGTGGAGGTGTTTCAAATGGCGGTAATTTCTATAAACGCTAAATTATATTCAAGAAACATAAAATGGTTGAGGTTATGTATGATTTAGTGCCATGGGCACTATGATCTATCCAAAAAATTCGAACCCAAACTCGTAAAATTTGATATACGTCTTCTCTACATAAAACCTAGAGATCATCATATTTTACACATTTTGCTTTTTCAACAACATGTAGTGAAAACCTTTCTAAACCTAGGTTTGAATTATCATTAGAAATCAAATTTAGTTTACAAAAAAATAAAACGTGGAATGGCAATTTTTAAACTCCAGTATTTGCGCACTTGATTTGAATATGCTACAATTCTTCTCTACCTCTAAAAATTGGTGTGTAGGGAAATATCATCATAAGGTTGGATTTGGATATTTTGAGGTAATTTTAAAAAAAATCTGAAATACAAGAATTTTGAAATAGAACACATTGATAAGTTAAAAAATCGGAACTATGTCAGAAGCAAAACCATATTAAATACAAAAAATTCAGTCTTTGCACGACTATATGAAAAAAGGTTTTTTTACTTATTGTGCCCAAATTTCAAAGGCATGCAGTACAAATAAATGTAAGACTATTGCTATAGTCACTTTAAAATGTGCATGCTATCTAGTATAGTCTAATAATGCCGAAAGGAATAAAATAAAACCTATGTATTACTAATACGTTGACCGAAAACGCTCATGAGGCGTGGGCCAGTTGTATGTGTCGCTGAAGCGTGTAATGATATGAAACAACTCTCCAGCGCCTTCTCGGTTTTCGTTGCAGACTCTCTACATGTACATATGAAATGTATCTGCAAATTCTTGATTTGAGAATACTACGGAACTTCGAGATTTGCGTTGCAGATTCTCGTTGCAGATTCTCGTAGTCTATGGATATTTTCCGCCCGTTGATTCGTTGCGCTATTTGGGCCGTAGCGAACTCCTCCGAAGCCATCGATAACTTCGGAATCATTTGCACATCCGCATCTGGTTTGAGCAAGTACGCAACCCGCGGATCCACCCACCATCGCTTTCGCAGAGTCTTGGCCATGTCTTCACGCTTTGTGAACGTATAAAGAGACTACATTGGTTCGTTAATCTTCGTGGTCATGCCCCAATCGCATACTCCAATATACACTCGCAATTCATCTGGAGGGAAGTGGAGGAGGATATTGTGAGGAGACAAGTCGTTGTGGAGATCGTTGCTGTTGTGGACCTCGTTCATGATGCGCAACAACGCCCATGCAAGCTCGGTCCTTTTTTTGCGAAAACGAACCATTTGATGAACTCGAATAATCTCATCCTCGGGGAATCTCCCATAGTTCAAATGTACAATGACATCGTCACCAAACTCGATATCCCGGTTCAACATCTCTCGAATTGTCCCGCCATTCCACCAATACGCATAGCCTTCGTACCTGTCCGGATGAATGGCCACAAAACGGATGACACCTAGATGTGGAATCCTCACCGCCATCGACTCGTTCTGATGCTCCACTTTTGCCAAATCCGGCCGTGTCTCCGATTGGTTGGACAATTTGACAGAAAATTCCCAGAATAGTTCAATGCCCGGAGCACCCTCAATGGGGACTTTGCGAATGGTGGCATATCCACCTCTTCTGTTGGCATTGTCCATTCGTATAATCGCGGCTGTTGGCGTAATGACAATGAGATAGGCTTTATGCAGTAGGTCTTCATGGTGCCCTTCTATCGAGTTCCACCATCCCACGGAGCCACGCCTGTTTCGATTCTCGGCGAATGGCTTCATCTGGGCCACGAACAAATCCGCCTTCAACAACACGTTGTTGAAAACTCGATCCGCCGCGCGATTGAACCTCCCAAACTTGGTCAATAAGCCAAACAAGTTCTTGGCATTCCAGAGTGAATCGTGCACTCTGACATCCAAGAAGTTCAAAAACCCCCGCTATTGGGTCTCCGTATTTCACATCGGGGCTTGAAGCGCGTCCATCATGTACTGCTGCATGTCCGTCCGGAACTTCTCGGGGCCTTCATCTCGATATCTGACGTACTTGCTCTCCAATGATCGAATAGAATTTGTCTCATAGAATCTGACGGTGAGTTCTATGAGAAAATTATTGCAAGCCTCAGATGGAACGTCGTGGATTGGATAAAGCGTTACTCCTAAGTCCGCAACCGTCTGCTTCTCTTTGTCCTTCGGCATCTTCTTAAAACCGCCGCTATTCGAAGTTTTAAAAAAATAAATTTAGAAGAAGTTTTCAAAAAAACTTAAAGAAAAAATCTGTTTGGAACAAGTGTTTAAAAAAACTTTTAGAAAAAAACCGTTTAGAATAAGTTTTTAAAAAAACTTTTTAAAAAACCGCAAAACCTCCCCCTAATGTGAATCACTTTTTCCTTTCCAAAGATGAGGAGCCAATGGATGGAAAAATGCCAGCCAAAGCCACTCTGCATTCACTCAAAAATATATTTTGAGAGAGGAAAGAAAAAGTGAGAAAAGAGGATGGATAACTGCCATTTAGAGGGTGACAGACGGCCATGAGGCCGACTGCCACCACGGCTGTTCGATCGGACGGCCGGCCATCCATCGGCCGTCAGATCCATCGGCCGCCCGATCGAACGGCCGGGCGGCCGTCGCCATGATCGGACGGCCGTTGTGCGCCGCGCGATCAAATCGGGGCCGTCCGATAAGTCCATCAGTCGTCCGATCAGGCGGACGGCCGAGGTGCCGTCCGATCGCTCTGACGGCAGGGACCGATCGGACGACCTATCGCATCTTGACAGTAGCGATCTCACCGCGTGGCACTTCGACGAATCTGACCGTCCAGAAAACTTCCCAGGGCCTTCCGTAAATGCATTTTATCCCCCCCGGACGGTGCGTCCGACCAGACATCAGGACGTCCTCGTCCTAGGACGTCCTAGGACGCTCTCAGACCCCCAAGGACGTCGGATTGGTAACCCTGGTCCTTCCCGCGGCTATGAATTGGAATCACTTACTACCCACTGACTTTACTTCTACATTCCTGAAGAATTGTTTCTTCATGTTACCCACCGGAAATTGCGAAATTGGCTTGGCATTGCATTCGACGTTTACCTGGATGAGACATTTTCAAGAATCATTCAGCAATACAGAAAGACGATGGTGTCAAAGGTATGCCGAGTAGGCAATGAATGAGTTTTGTCGGCGGGCCGCCGACGGAGCTGTCTGAAGCGATTGAGAAGACAGACCATGCTAAATACAAAGATAGGCAAAAGTAATAACAAAACTTACAAAGTTGGCAATGTCACGTAAGTGATTCCAATTCATAGCCGCGGGAAGGACCTTCAACGCGACGACCCTCTTATTTCCGATGACAAAGAACTCATTTGGCATCTGGTGTGCAATGTCGTTGATAATGCTGGATATTGTATCACAAGCCTGAATAGTGTGAGGCCTGGGCCGCATAATGTCTGCGTTACCGTGGCTGCCATTCACGCAATCAATCTTTAAATAATATTTGTAGTAGTAGTATGCGGACTTCGACACGCCGTGAATGTTGTACCAAGCGACTTCACAAACATCGACACCCATGTGTAATTTTTGAAATCTAGGAATTTGGTGAAGGTGGTCCGCAACAGCGTAGGCCATTTCGCATTGTTGTTCGAAGCTTGACGCGTAGTGCTTCCTTCGAATCTTGCGGTTGTCTTCCCAACGAATTAATTGGCAGCATTATTTCTTACAACACCTTTTCGTGCTAACGAGGCGGCACTCATCTGGGTTATGAAGGCGCCGGATCTTGGAGACCGACACATCGTCCTTTGGCAAAAGCTTCCGACGAACGCTCCTATAAGGATCCTTAGGCACACTCTCAAGCCCGTCATCCTCACATGCAGCTTGACTATGCGTTGAGCAGAATGTAAGGCACTCAGAAAGAAGTGGACGACCTTCAAGGCGCATGTGAGTTAATTGCCAGCGCATCGTTGTCATCTGAAGATCCTTGTCCTCTGAGACAAAGAGGACCCCAACATCAGTGTCTCCTAAAATCTCTGAATTGCATGCCTCATGTGGCAAGCACACTTGGATCATGGCACGCCCGATAGAAGCGAAGTTGTCATCTAGAAGCTGGCAGTATTTGTTCCGCCATTGTGGTCAGTCTGGGAACGAATTCGGATCACATAAACCATCGAGGGTAGCGGATGGATTCTCAGAAGAGTGGTGATTATGTTGTCGGCGGCCCGCCGATGAGATATCTTCGTCACTTCCAGCGGCCATTTCAGTCTCCGATTCGGATCCGAATCGTTTCGATAGGGTATATGAGGACAATAATAATCGATGGAGGGAATCTCACAATGTGCGGTATGACCGACGTATTTGGGATTGACAGATTGAACTCTGACAAGCAGAAAGAAGCTATGAGGAATGAGAAATCCCTCCCACGAACCCTTAGGTGAGCATTCGTTGATGACTTCAACTCCTGCACAACGTCTCTCATTGCCGCTGACATCAAGTAGGACCACCTCCATGCCGTTGCGAAGGTCCAGAAACTCTTGGATGGGCTTCACGTCATGAACTAAGAGAGGAGGTTTCTCCGCAGGCTCCTCTATAAGTTCATCAATGTCAGCGTAAGGCCTAAGATCAGCGGCCTCCCAGTTGATCGACCGACCTTCGCAGTCTCGCAATATGGAAACGCCATCCATAGGAAATGGAATGGGCATCTCTAGTGCATCCGACACTTCAATAACCTTCACACAAATAATCCATGGGTCCTTGAGAACGACTCTCTTGACAATCACCCTACCTGCAAAGTAGAGGCCGAAATGAGTGAGAGCAACAACACCTCTTCGAGGCTTCCATCGTCCAAACTTCTTGTTGTCTATGAACGACAGCATGGGTTTAGGATCCATGGTGACGTCAATGATATGAAATTACTTAAGACAAAGGACAAGGAAATGGCAGCTACAATGATTTCGTCGGCCGCCCGCCGATGAGAGTGGCTCTGAAATCTCAAAGTCGATGAAACTGACCAACAACCACACCAATCCATAAATTAGCTTTGGAGTTGCTGGGCAATGGGTCTTATAAACCATGTCGTTGGCTATCTATCGACGGCTGAATGTTACACGTGATGTCTACCATGTGAAGGATTTGACAGGCATCTGCCGAGTGGATATTATCATCCGCCGACGGAGTTTGGAACATAAAACAAAATTGGTGGGCACATAGTCAGTCGTACTTGATTTCTAATGAGGAATCTAGTTTAATCAAGTGCCAGTTATATGACAGTGAATAACCAAGCATATTCACGTCAAGGAGTGAGATAAAAAAAGGACCCAAGCTGGACTTGTGATAATGGACTTGTGCATGACCTGATATATGGACTTGTGATGAAAGGACTCTAAAAAAATCAGTTCCAGTTGCGAGCGTGAGAAGGCAGAGCATTGAATAGAGGCGTGAGAGTTTGGAAATGATGAGAGAGTTTTAGGGGTTGAGTTCATATCCTCACGGTCATGCAAACTTTATCGCGCGCGAACTTCAAATTTGAAATTAGCCGCCAAAAACAATCAATGACACCCGCTCAAGGGTTGTCGAGAGCGCACCAAATTCTGCAGATTCAAAATGGAACAAGGTGACAAGATGAAATCAAATCAGTCGAAGTGACATCGTAGGTGTAGGATCCTATACCCTAGGCAAAATGATAGCCGAGGCGACATTAATGATGTCACATCAATTCGAGGTATCATGGCCCCGAAACCCTAGTTCCTATGTTATTGTCCAACACGACACTTCGAGATGGCATGTCACTTGGAAATTGATATCTGGATCAGGCTTAGCACCCGAGCATGAAGTCTCGGCCGTCTGTCATTCATCTTATGAAGATCGAACGACTGTGACGGTCCACCGGATCCAAGTACAAAACTTTGTTGTCTTTCTATTTCTGGTCATTTGTAATCGTGCTCTTCATGATTTCGCGTTCTTGCTTAGTTAAGCGCAATTACGGCTTTAAGCCAAAGTGGCTCGTCAGCGGTGCTGTGGACCTCGAAGTGGATGTGGGATGGTTGACTGATAGCAAGCCACGAGTCACATGTGAGGTTTACCCATAGTTAACGTCGTAGGGCATCACATGGAGAAAGGAGGTGATTGCCGAGTTGAGTATCAACGGGAACCACAACTCTAAAACATTTGTGGGTGGCAACTTGGTGTCCGTGCTTGACATGAAGGAGGACCCAGAGGACGAGTCGAAAGTGCGACTCTTAATTCAAGTGAAGGTCAAAATGGCTGACGAAAACTCGGACATCATCGTAGTTTGAATTCCTTGGATGACCTGCAGTCAAGAACTATGCATCACTGCTCAGGAGAGTGGGATGCAGTTCATCGACGTTACCCCTGAAGACATGAAGGCCACCATATGCCGACCTAGGTTTATGTATGAAGCACTGTTTTTGACAAAAATCCATTAAAGAAACGACCCAATTCTTAGTCATTATGAACCATGTACGATCGGCATGTTTTCTACCAATTGGATTTGAAAATTTGTTTTTTTTATAGGATAGTCCATTCACAGCACCCTACTAATGTGCATGCAAATTTTCATCATCATATGTACCACAGATCACTCAAAAACAATATATTTGTACAAATCTAGTATTTTGTGACAAGTATATTTCTCCCACAAATTTAGTCATACAGACGAAACCATTGATCGGCTTACCAAATTTTTAGCGTATGTTTAATGCCATTCAAGTTGGAAACAATATTCCATCATCAAAAATCCGAAAACAAAGGTACATCTTGTTTGGTAGACAAAAGAATGGTTGTTACTCCTACAATAACAACTTGTGACACGTTTTTTATATCGGTGTAGCTTGCTTTTACCCCTCAGGGACGCAAAGAACTCCAGGGCCGGGATCATGACGGCCTCAAAGTCAAAGACGGTGAGGAAGCCCATGAACCCTAGGAAAGCAGCTAGCGACACTCTGACTGGAGTTGCTCGAGAAGAGTCAAGTTTGAAGGTGGTCGAAAAGAGGGCGTCAAAGAAGGAGCTGAAGGTGAAGTCCGTGGCCGATTCGCTTTCATTTGCCAACCACCTGTCTGTCAAGACGAGTAGTAAGGAGCTGGACATCATGTACAAGGCGTTAGAGGATGGTCTTAGCGTCTGTTATCGATTTGAGCAGAATACGCTCCCAGCGAAGATTTCCTCCGCAAAAATTCATGTTCTTCCTCACTCAATGAAGTACAGACCCATCATCGCAAAGTGCACAAAACAACTGATCCTATTCTAGAGAGGATTGGGACCATGGCAGGCAGAGCCGCCTTTGTACTGTGTTCCACTACGGGGTCCTCTGGGAACGAAAGAGAATGGGAGGGAGCTGCACGGGATCAAGCTTGTACTGCCAAGGATTCCAGCGTCCATGGACAATGAGGGTGTGCTTGACGGAGTATACTATAAGTGATGGAATTCTCCAACATGCCACTGGTACATCATTGGTGGCCAACACACATACCTTGCATGCAAAGCACTCGGCGAGTTGGAGCCCGTGGATTTGGACAGGGCGAATTATTTCCTCAAACCCGATATTATCCCATTGTGGTCAAGGGATCCGGAAAACCTCGTGACGATCTTCAACCTCTTGAACATTGAAATCAAGGACAAAAAAGCGGAGGACACCTTTGTATCGCACCTCGGGAAGATGAGGGATAAGTGGATCGAGCATGGTCGGCTCGACAAGAGGACCAACTACAAGAAATGGAAGGTAATGTGTCACTTCACTGAGAAATTTTGCTCTCCATTATTGACAATCTCATGAGCATGGCTGAATAAAGTTATATATTATGTTTTGTCGGCGGCCAGCCGACAACATTGTAATTGAGCCCATGTAAATGTGTTCCATATCATTGTGCAGGAGTTCTGCAAGGAATACCTTGCAACATTGTTGGGAAAAGACTCAAAGACGGACACGTCGAAGCTGCTGTTTGTCTTTGCACCAGACAATCTTTACAACAAGTGGCAGGAAGTCTTTGACGCATGGGATCGGGGAACCTGATTGGTGAGGATGGGAAAAAGCCCCAAACCATCCCCAAAATTCCTCAATGGGACCTCACCCTCCATGACCTTCAACACATTCTTGGCCTCCGGGACAAGGAATCCATGAAGCTTGCTCATGAAATCCTCACGAAGAAGGTATACATGAAGGTAACGGGTCGGCGCTACAAGGATGCAAAAGGAGTTTCGTTCAAATCCTGGAATCATGATAAGAAGATGGAATACATCATAAAGAATGAGCTCATGCTAATGTATCGGAAGTATCCATTGAAGAAGGCTAGTGTTGCAGTTCGTAGAGTCAGTATCCTCCGGAATGCACTCAGTAATCACTAAACGCTTCCAAAGTAAACCACTCCAATTTTGTTCCCAGAGAGATCTATTGATCTTTTCTGAATACCCAATATCAACTAAACTATCAATTACTTAGGCTAGCTATTTTGTTTACTTCCGGATCCGGATTCTTCCGAATTCCGAAATTCTTACAGAGTCTTCCGGATCTAGTTTCCGGACAACCAAAGGGTGGTTTGATTTATCTCTTTTCCTCCTCAAAGAGACTTCCAGAAGGTTTAAATGAGTGACCGGAAGGCCACTGATCCTATTTTGTGTAAAAGGCCAGATTCCCCACTGCCTTGTGACTTTAAGTGGCTAGATACCCACTGCTCCAGAATAAATAGTGACCGGACACCACTCTTCCTACTTTGCTAACCAGTGATTTGATTGATGTTGCTAGACTTCGACTCTCACAACATCCAGATGGCGCTTCGGACGCGGTCACGCAGAGACAAGTCCGGACTACAACGATGTTCCGATAGAATTGTTGTGATTCTCCGGAGACAGTGGCACAATTTACTCGAGAGGATTCCTTTTAGACTTACTGAACAGGATTTTTCCTATCGTGGGGGTAAACTCCGGCCTTGACCGGAATCCAGGTTTACACAGATTCTTCACTGCCCTAGAGACTACCAGGAACACCTCTGCAATACATCTCTTCCCCTCCTGGCTTCTTCCGAACCCTGGAGGTTACCAGGAACACCTCTGCAATACACCTCCAACTCTTCCGGGCGTTCTCCTGATGTAGATCCTAACCGGCTCACTCTCAAGTTAAATCAAGTACTACTCCCTTCAAAAGAACTTCTACAACAAGTACTACAACAATGGATCCTGTACTTCACAAAGATAACATTTCTCGTCACACAAACTAGGTAGCAGTTCTAGTAATAGCTCCGAAATATAATCAACGTAAGAAAAAAACAAGACAATGAGTTTCTAACACTCATCTACTAAGTACTAACTAAGTTTACTAATCTTAGCCTTATCCTATCTACAAGAAATCCGGAGGATCTCATCCCTAAAAGTCAGGGGCTTATCCCAAAAAATCCGGAAAAGTGAATCTCAGATCCGAGATTCCCGGGTCCGGATTCCGGACATCCGGGAATATCGCTGAAGTCCGGAAATTTACAAAATGCCTTAGTGCCTGGGTTAAATAGCCGGGTGCAACTCTGAGCCCCATCGTTAATCACTACCTAACCTCAATCACTAAGTTGCTCCTAATTCTAAATCTAAACCTATCTAAGGAGGTGATCCAACGCACTTGAATCTTGGGCTGGTACGCCTCATGGAAGCCTCTGCTTTGGCTTTTCCGGTCTTCCTCCTCTGGGGCGTCGTAGCTGCCGTCATCTTCGATGATCCGGCTGTGGAAGGTGGTACCGATGGTGTGGCCGGCGGAGTTGGTTCGGTGGTGGCATCTACGACGGTAGCCTCCGGAGCTTCAGAAAAGCCCTGGAACTAGGCTCCGGGACTGGGAGGGTCCGTCGCCAAACGTCGAGCTAGCGGTGGTGTCAACTTCCGGCGACTTAATGAAGGAGGAGTAGGTGGAGGTTGGACGGGAGAGGGTGTTTCTTCCAGACTTACCTCCGGAAGTAACTCCGTCTAGTGCTTGTCTATACCTGCGTTTGGGTCACCAAGGGGACTGCAGCTCATCGGTGTAACGGTCTCCGGTTGGGTCATGATCACCTTCTGTTTTCCGAATGGCTCCGAATGGACTCCCGATAGTCCGGCTTCATCTAGAGCGGTCGGCACTCGGACCGGGATCGATCGGTCCTCCGGTGCTTGGATACTCCGAGTCTCCGGTCCTTCCAGAGTCATGTTAGCCACCAAGTCTTGCATCTGGGTCCACGTCTTCTCCATCTTCCTGCTGTGGTCGTGGAGGAATGTGATGATCTGGACCTTGTTCATTTTGTCTTCCTTCTCCAACTGATCTGTAAAGAGGAGGCTCCGGTTGACAGTGTCAACCTGAAAAGTCAGAGATGATCTTACCTCTGTCAAGGCGTGGGCTAAGGCGTTTGCTCAATCCTCGGCTTCCTTCCTCTTCTCCTTGGCTTCCGCCAAAGCCGTACAAGTCTTGTCCAACTTTGCAGCAAACGGGTCGCGACATCGGATGATGGCTTCCTGCTGATCTTCCAATGTCCAAAGTCGGAGTGTGTTCTTCCGAAGCTCCGCGATTGCTGTCGGTATGTCCACCATCCTCTCCACCTTCACCTCCTTCCGAATACCATAAAAAATTAGCACATGTCTTGGCTCAGATTGGCAAACAATGGCTACACGCCATTCCACATGCTAGATGAGCTCCAGCAGGTTGAGTCCGTTTATTCCTACGAGTGTCCGTGGATCCGCCGGAGGTATACGACCTTCTCGTGGAACTGGTTCGGGGTTTCCCTGAGCTTGAGCACCTGTGGGCTAGTTCGATGAAGTGGGTCCCGCCTTTGACTCCCTCTGTACAGATCGGCTCCTTTTCCGGTGCTAGGGAACTAATTCTGGTGCTGGTACTTCAACAATCTCCATACCTTCATCATCGGATGCTGGTTTCAAACCGCCGTAGGTCTGGATGCTCAGCAGCTCCTCGTATGCATCTTGCTCGTCCGGCGTAAGAACGTCGTGTTGAGCATAGAGATGGGTGAGGTAAGAGAGAAGGAGGTTCCAGCTCTCTTCATCTTCTGGAGCCCTTTCACCATCCAGGTGATCATCTTGCTTATAAGCGAGGCCCAATCTACTCTCAACTTTCCTCTCATCGACCCTAGAAAGGTGGTGGCCCATTTAGACACCACCCATTGTGGTTTCTCCGGGTGGAAGATGGGATTCAAGAATCTTACTACAATCTGTGCGTCTTGGTGTTGCAAGTCATCGGTGTTGTAGCCTTCCTTTGGGTTGGCTTGCTTTGTGAACTCGTCCCCCAAGATCTCGTCCTTCCGCTCTGCCGTCTTCACGTTTCTGCTGGCGAAGGAGTAGGTGCGTTGCCAATCCGGTACACCCGAGGTTTCGGGGTGAGCTCGGATAGTGCCGTCGTACTGGTTGTCCGGCGCTCCGAGCAACTCCACCACCAACTTTGCTTCCTTCACTCCCCACGCAACGTCGAGCAGTCAGCGGCATTCCATGTTGCTGAGGTAATGCTCGAGAACGGCCAGTTCCTCCGGGTCTGTCGATATGATTGGAATCACCCTCTGCACCGACGGCTGTGTTGACGTACCCCGCGTTGCCCGAGTAGTCTCTTCCTCCGCCATGTCTCTATTAACACCTCACAACCTCTCCGGTCACATCTGCACGCACCGACCTCACCAAGACCCTCTCTTCCGGAAACACTTCCAGTCTAACTAAATCAAGAAGGCAATAAGCAAGGGAAACGAGGAAGAGAGCAAGCAAGGAAGTGTGAGATGACAAAAATAGCTTCCTGCTCTTATACTCTCATCGATGTACTGATGGCCGTTGGGGTCTCTAGTTATCGTTTTGGTTGGATTGGAAATAAACCCAAAGCACCAAATCAGTATAGGTGGATTCGTTCGCGGGGAAAGACTGTTTCTATGAATGCCACTATGTTATTGTTACGATTGATTACACACTCGCTTCCTAACTTCTATTAACAGTTAACAACACTCAATCACTCTCTCTTGCATCACTCTAAACCTAACATTTCCAATTCTCTTTCCTTCATGATCGCATAATCATGTCAATTTCTCTTTTCTTCACTGTAATCACAGTACAGTATACTCAATAATACGTGATTAGCTTACCGTAATCACTTTCAATAATCAATTCATTCACAGAGATTATAATCTCTTCACTTTCACAATTCCATTCTCTAACGTTTCTATCTTCACAATTCTCATACAATGCTCATAAACTTCAATTCCAATCACACAATCACAGTTCTTTAACTCCAATTCTATTATTACTTCATCTAATCACAATCCTACAAAAGAAAATAAAAAAATTCAAAGAAAACAAAGAGGTAGCACCAAGCTTGCCCCGGCTTACGACTATCACAGTCTGGCCTCAAATCCATCTTCCACAAAGTCTTTATCCAAAAAACCGAACCTAACTTCCAGATTCCAAACGTCACATGAGTTTCCGCTTCTTAACCAACTTTTCACGTAACTTCCCAATCTTACTACTGAACTACAAAACTAACTTGCTAACTTCCGAAACTAACCAATTCTAATCCGCATGTGAACACAAAAACTAATTACACATTCTACATAGTCCCACTTCTAACTGTGCAGCGCCCTCGCAAACACAAAACCAATTCTTAAACTTCAATTGGTGTATTGGCGTTGTCCGAAGTCCCAGACTTATCCTTGGGCGTCCTGACCTCCTCCTCTTCATCACCTTCATCCGCATCGGTATTCGACTGGTCCCCTTGTAACTGCTCCGTCATATCTTCATTCAGCTCACCCAATACTCTTACCTGAGCTTCAAGAAGAGTGATCTGCTTCTCCCTGTCTTCCAATATCTTCTGCAATTCTGCGTGCTGCGTTGATACTGGCTCGGAATTGGTTGATACCGGAACCAATTCCTGCGAAGGAACCGCACAGACCATGGCTCCCTCCAAAGAATTTACCTTCGTCTTCAATTCTTCGTTCTCCTTCTGCAACTGGTCCCGCAATGCCTCCCAATTTGCCTCCGATTTTCCTCTTGCAACCGCCAAATTGGTCACCTTCTTCTTCTCCTGCATCCACTTCTCCTTGAGCGCCTTGCGTTCTTGGTCGTTGATTAATTCCATGGACTTGAGTGTCTGGCGCTCTTCAGCCCATTCTGCTTCCCTTTTCTTCCAAATGCTCTCCAATCTCCCACCCTTGAGAGTATCTTCCGCCACTATCCTCTCCAATTCACCAATTTTGACCTTATACCCCTCAATCTCTCCCATCCTTAGCTCCAACTCTCTCTTCAATCGGGACTCACTATCCAGTTTGGTCACTGTCATCTGTGACTGGGTGAGCTGAGCTAAAATTACTTCCTTCAACCCTCCCGTCTGCTGCTCACTCCCTGATGGACCAATTCTCTGATACAGCTCTACCGAAACTGGGGTTGCCGTAGACGTGCTATCCAATTGACAACCCAATACTTGCAACTTGGGCCCAATCTCACACTGTTCACACTCCACTGCCCTACGACACTCTGCAATACCAGGTGCACCTTCCACAGACCGAATTGGTACCGAAACTGGTTGCTTCTTCTTCTCCTTGACCGGCACCTCCACCACTTGCACGCTCCTCTGATTCCCGTCTTGCTGCAGTCCGTACTTGATCGCTTCGCTCACGTAATTGGCACACAGCAACGTCGTCACCTTCCCCATCTTCCTCTTCGCTTCCAGCTCCGCATGGATTCTTGTCGCCACATACGCTGCCCAGTTGAACACCATGCCTTCCAACGTCGCCACCGTCGAAAGCAGCAACTTCTTCGCCATGTACGTCATGTATCGGTTCAGCGCCAGCCTCTTCTGCACGAAGTGCATCCACTCTCCCAACTCCGGCGTAAGAGCTTCTCCAGTCTTCCATCCTTGGCCCTTCTCGAACGCTTTTTCTCCTGACTTGAAGTAACTGCCAGGCACGAAATCCGACTCCAAATCACCTGACACCGGCAGCTCCCCCATCGGAAGATACAACACCTTGTTCAGCACCGTCTCGTCTATACCGGTTATCTTCCCCTTCACTACACTCGACCCATCTGCAAGATCGTAATTCTTCAAATACTCCGCTAACAAGTCTACGTCAATCGGTGGTAAGTTCTGCGACAACCGAATGAAACCGTGCATGTGTGCCTCACGAAAACACTGTTGCTTCTCCTTCGACCAACATACATCTAACCGAATAGGCTCCATGTTTGTTACGATAATACACTCTAACGGTGGCAAGTCTTCCTTGCGCCTCACATTGCGCTGTCTCTCCTCCCTATTGGACTGTCTCTTGCTACGCTCCATCGCCATTACTCACAAAAACAAGCGTACGCACTCAACTATTCTCTCCAACACTCAAACTCGCTACAATTCACGCAGACACACAATGTTCACAAGAGTCCCACTTCTGGCTTCTACTATGGCCTTTCTTCTTCTTTCTCACGATACCTCATAATGAACTTACCTACTCCATTAACTTTGACAGCTTACATTACCCAAACTGTCTCAATTCTCATTATTACCACTTCATTCACTCACCTCACACGTACTAACCCATCATCACAACTAAACTGCCTACCTCCCTTTTTAAACAAAACCCGTCCTGGGTTTTTAAAGTTCTATTATTATTTGAAGTCCAATTCTGACTACGTATTATAAAGCCGTAACCGATTGCCATTAATATGAGTAGTAAATTTAGTGCCCATAAAATCTTCCAATTGCACTGAACCATTGGGAAATCCTTCAATAACGCGATATGGACCATGCCAACGAACTTGAAATTTGCTTGGAAAATTTTTAAAACGACTATCATAAAGTAATACTAAATCATTGGGCATAAAAGACTTTGGCCGTAATTTACTATCATAATAATGCTTTCGCCTCTTTTTAGTAGTTTCCATTGTAAATAAAGCATTCACACGAGTTTCATCCAATTGTTCCAATTTTATTAATCGGTGCTCCAATGATTCGGAATCCCCTAATCGATTATCAAGAGCAATTCGTAAACTGGGCACTTCCAATTCTATTGGTAGAATTGCTTCTTGTCCATAAACTAATTGAAAAGATGTAGCATTGGTAGTAATTTTATATGCAATACGGTACGCCCAGAGAGCAGCAAACAATTTGGTGTCCCAATCTGTACCCGCTCCTGAAATTGTCTTTGTTAAAATCATGCATAAAATACCATTGGTCTTCTCTGTTTGTCCATTTGCTCTTGGATGAAACGGAGTAGTTTTTCGATGTTTAATCTCATATTTTGCTGTTAATGCTTCAATTGTACTATTAATAAAATAAGTCCCACGATCACTAACCAATTCCTTTGGACATCCAAAACGAGTAATAATATTTTCATATAAAAATGTGGCAACCGTACTTGCATTATCAGTCTTTGTGGCAGAAGCTTCAGCCCATTTTGTAACATAATCAGTGGCTACCAATATATAACGTTTTTGTCCAATCCGAGAAGCAGGTGCAATTGGGCCCACAAAATCAATACCCCATTTTTCTTGGGCAAAAATTGGTACTAATGGCATGGCTGAAGTACCGGTTGGCCGTCCAATTCTCTGACATGGATCACAGCATCTTACAAATTGGTGTGCATCCGCGAATAATGTTGGCCACCAATAGCCAGCCTGTAAAGCCTTCCGGGCAATACTGTCTCCAGCAAAATGTCCACTACAACTATCCAAATGACAGCCTTCCAATATAGTACAAACTTCATGTTGATAAATACAACGTCGTAAAATTCCATCCTTACCTTGCTTATATAAAGCTTCTCCAATCATGGTGTATGGTGCACTTTTTAATACGGCGTTTAAGTTTCTCCGTAAAATGTGAAGGAAACGTTTGAAATGTTAAGTACTGGATCAACTCACTATATTCCTCGGAAATTACATCCACTGCAAATAATTGTGCATCAAGTAACGCGTTATCAATTGGTTCATTTCCCAATACATTGGTTAAACGGGATAAATGATCATGAGCCTTCCCAGGGCGTACATTGATAGTGAAATCAAATTCTTGTAATAACAGCACCCATCTTGCTATACGACCACTCAACTGAGGTTTATTAATCATATACTTGAGAGCATCATGGTCCACATGAAATACAAATTTATATCCAAGCAAATAATGTCTAAACTTATGTACAGAATAAATCATTCCCAATGCTTCCCGTTCAGTCGTAGTGTAATTGCGTTATGCGGCAACCAATTGACGACTAGCATAGTAAATTGGATGATCAAATCCCTTAACATCTTTCTGGCTTAAAATAGAACCAATAGCTACATTGGATGCATCCACATAAACATGAAATGGGGTTTTCCAACACGGTGCCACCAGAATTGGTGCACTTGCCAATTTTTGTTTTAACGTTTCGAAAGCCACAGTGCATTCTTTAGTCCAAATTGGACTGGTACCATCGTTTGGAGGTTTCTTTAAAAGATTGGTTAATGGCTGGCAGATAACTGCAAATGAATGGATAAATCTTCGATAATAACTAACATGGCCAACAAAACCACGGACTCCCGTTACGATATCCGGTTGCGGTAAATTTAATATAAGCTTAACTTTATCAGGGTCCGTAGCAATACCAGTAGTTGAAACTATGTGGCCCAATAATTTACCAGAGGGTACCCCGAATCGACATTTGTCCGCATTTAGAGAGATTCCATATTTTGCACATTGTTCTAAACACTTTCCCAAACATTCCAAATGTCTCGCTCTTGAACTAAACGTACAAAAATCATCTAAAAATATCTCTATAGAAATTCTCAAATACTCTTGAAATGCTTGTGTCATCACTCGTTGAAATGTGGCAGGTGCATTACAAAGTCCAAATGGCATTACTTTGTACGCAAATGTTCCCCAATCCGTTGTAAAAGTAGTCTTCAATTGATCTTCCTTACCAATTTTCACCTGATTATAACCGGAAAATCCATCTAAAAACGAGTAACATTCATGTCCAGCTACAGCATCTAATATACTATCTGTAAACGGTAATGGAAAATAATCCTTCTTAGTTGCCGCATTCAATTTCCGAAAGTCTTGACAAATACGAATTTTCCCGTTCTTCTTTGGAACCATAACAATTGGTGAAACCCATTCGCTATAGGGTATTGGGTAAATAAATCCCACATTCAAGAACTTATCCAATTTTTCTTTAACCAATAACGAATATTTTGGATTAAGACGGTGTTGCCTTTGACGAACTGGTACAGCATTATCTTCCAATATGATTCGATGTTCACAAACTTCAACAGGAGTACCCTTTAAATCTGCATATGACCAGGCAAAAGCTGATTTATGCCTCATAAAATAGGAATGCCAAATAGCTTTCTCTTCACCTGTTATACCATCATAAATTCGAATATTTTTGGGATCAGTCTCATTACTCAAATTCATGGATTGACACTTTGGAGTTTTAAAAACTTCTTGAATAACCTTATGCTCGGTATCAGATTCTTTCATAAAATCAGACAAATTAGAACTTTCCAATTCAGGTTCCATAGCACTTACTTGATGAACTTCATGCGGATTCATCCAATGGACAATCATATGATCAGAATCATCAATAACAGCTGGATCAACAAAATATTCACCCAATCTTGCGCATTGATATTTAACGGGATTACATTCGACGGTTACCGGTTTATCAATATGGATGCAATTGAAATCTTCCAATTCATCTTCTAACGATTCATCTTCACAGTCGGACGTGAATTCAAAATTAGCAACCTGTGTTTCCCCATGATATTGAACTGGATACATCTGAATCACAATTTTATCTTTCCCGGCCCCAATTGTCAACGTGTCTCTACTCCAATCATTACGAGCTTTTGCTTGATATAACCATGGCCTTCCCAACAGAATTGGATAAGACAACATGGAACTTTGCACTCTGAATACAATGTAATCAATTTTGTAAGTAATGCCTGCAATAACTGTATCAATTCCCCTTAGTGTACCCATAGGTTTAACTCGACTAGAATCTGCCATTCGCAATACTACTGTTGTAGGTAACAATTGGTCCAATCCCAATTCATCCATGGTATCAGCGTTCATCAAATTTACACTAGAACAACCATCAACTTGTACACCTGGAACTAGCACACCGTCAATAGAAACATCAATGGTTGGAGCTCCTGGATCGGGATTCAAACTGACTTCTCTAATTTCCTTCTTACAAGATCTGCGTCGAATTAACGACGAGTTTAATATAGTACGACAATCCGGTGCAATTGCCAACAATTGTTTCATGGAAATTGTAGGTTGAATTGTACTTAAATCCTTTAAAATATCATACGGTTCCAGATTGGTTGTAATGCCTAATGCCCATTTCTTCTTTGCAATTTTGGTTTCCATGACCGGTATATTGGCTTTCCAATTTTTGTAACTAGTTCCTTAACTGGTTTCGGCGAAACCCGTAACATTGGTTCTTCCAATACATAAGATTGGTTTGACAATTGGGACAATATTTGTTCCTTGGAAATTGGTGTTCGTCCCAATATAGTGGTTGGTTTGGGATGAATATTCACTCATGTTACTGAGATTGGTTTGTCATCCTGAATTGGAATTGGTTGATCTTCCTCTTTTGGTATTTCCAAAATTGGACTTGGTTCGAGATTTTTCTGCTGATTCCTTGTAAGTACGGCTTGGACCACTTCTACTCTATGCACTGGTGATTCCTGATTAGTTTTAGGGTTCTCTTCCACAATTTGTACTGTAGTTGGTACCTGCTGATCCCTGTTATTGGGATTGAATGGAGCATTACATTGAAAATATTGGTGACCAGATTGCTTTCAATTTCCGCAAACTGGGGCATAATCTTCTACAAATTTTGGATTTGGGCAATCACTGGCATAATGTCCTAATTGCCGACATCGAAAACAACGCACTACCTTTCTTCGTGAACCACCTGGCATGTTCGGTGTCTCAACGGGTATATATCGACTAGGCTGATTCCATGTAGCTTCAGTAAAAGATCCTGGTTGTCTAGTCGCAACAAATGTTGTATTGGACTGTGGATTTGGCATAGCTTGGAAATTGCCTTATTGGTTGTTGCTACAATTATGCATATTGGATCCATAATTTGGGTTAAAATTTGGATTTTGAAAATTTCCACCACCTCTATTTTGTCGATTGGAACAATTACCGTTCCAATTTCCCATATGTCCAGTTTGCACTTGATTAACATCCCATTGAGTCGGTTGAATCATTGTCTGAGCGCCAAATTGCGGTTGACCATTTAAATACCAACATTTAGCGGTAGGATGTTTTCCACCGCAACACTTGCATTGTACTCCAGTTTGTCGTGGTGACGGACATTCCGTATCAAAATGACCCTGCCCTTTACAATTATTACACCATACATTGGGTCTTGTATTAGTAGGCTTTTGCCATTTTTCTTTCTCTTTGGCCATATTAACCGCCAATTCTTCCATTTTCTTTGTAAGATTTAATAATAACGTCTCATTCGAATTTGGTACAGCATTTGAAATTGGTAATTCATGTGGGGGATAAGTCAATGCCGCAACATACGGCACTGCTGTGGGCGGTACTGATTGCAACGGTGTCGCATTGATCACTCCTTGCAAATTGGTAGCCCCTTGTGCCGCATTCACAACTCATGGATAACTTCCTATTAACGTATTTCCTTTTTGTACCTGTGGATTCACCGAATTGGGAATCAACGTAGGGCCTACAGGTAACAATTGATCATAATGACATTCTTCCCATATCTTTGCACGTTCTAAAGATGCTCCTACGGTGGCTGGTTGAGCCTCCTTTACAAACATTTTCAATTCCTGTGGATTCAAACCATTCGTTATTATTGACAATATAAATGACTCACGCATTTGATTATTCGGCCATTTGCGAAGTATATCTGCAACTCTCCCATAATAAGACTGAATTGGTTCGCCTAAAAACATTCTGCTTGTCATTAAACTTTCTTGAAGACGATTTTCAAATCCAACTGGCCTAAAATGCGTTAGAAAAGCGTTTTTTAAAGCTTCCCAATTTGGAAATTGACCAACTGTTTGACGATTATACCATTCGAATGCCGTATCTTTTAACGTGGCAGGAAACCATATCAGCCATATATCTTCAGTTCTTCCATTATTGGCTACACACGCTGTCAAAAATTGAGACAAATGATGATCTGGATCTAAACCTGGCCAACCACTAAATGTTGGCAATGGTGCAACACTTGTGGTGCGATCTCCTACTGCTCCCATTGCTACCGCAATCGGGACTTCAGGTGCCGCCTCAGCCATTGGTGGTATTATTGGTTTTCTTGCAATATCTATTCGAATACTTCCTCTTTCTTTACTTCTGGTTTTATTTAAACCTTCGTCTGAAGAACTATCACTTGTTTCCGATCCTTCTGGACTCTTACTACGTCCACTTCTCGAACACGAAAATGATGTCACTCTCCTAAGTTTTTCTCGTTGAGTTCTTTCCCGTAATTTTCGTAACGACTCTCTTGAGCACAATCTATCGTATCTTTCTTTAATCTGTCGATTCCTTCTTTGTAAATTGTCTTCATTATCACTGCTCATAATCCTTCATTTCTTCCATACATAATCTATAATACACCAATTTATACTCCATAAAATTATAACCGAAGACCGGTTCTTATAATATATTTTTATTTTTATTTTCTTTTAAACAATTCTTAACATTTCATAATAATATCCATCCCCGGCAGCGGCTCCGAAATGTAGTTATCGTTTTGGTTGGATTGGAAATAAACCCAAAGCACCAAATCAGTATAGGTGGATTCGTTCGCGGGGAAAGACTGTTTCTATGAATGCCACTATGTTATTGTCACGATTGATTACACACTCGCTTCCTAACTTCTATTAACAGTTAACAACATTCATTCACTCTCTCTTGCATCACTCTAAACCTAACATTTCCAATTCTCTTTCCTTCATGATCGCATAATCATGTCAATTTCTCTTTTCTTCACTGTAATCACAGTACAGTATACTCAATAATACGTGATTAGCTTACTGTAATCACTTTCAATAATCAATTCATTCACAGAGATTATAATCTCTTCACTTTCACAATTCCATTCTCTAACGTTTCTATCTTCACAATTCTCATACAATGCTCATAAACTTCAATTCCAATCACACAATCACAGTTCTTTAACTCCAATTCTATTATTACTTCATCTAATCACAATCCTACAAAAGAAAATAAAAAAATTCAAAGAAAACAAAGAGGTAGCACCAAGCTTGCCCCGGCTTACGACTATCACAGTCTGGCCTCAAATCCATCTTCCACAAAGTCTTTATCCAAAAAACCGAACCTAACTTCCAGATTCCAAACGTCACATGAGTTTCCGCTTCTTAACCAACTTTTCACGTAACTTCCCAATCTTACTACTGAACTACAAAACTAACTTGCTAACTTCCGAAACTAACCAATTCTAATCCGCATGTGAACACAAAAACTAATTACACATTCTACAGGGTCATGATGGCATTTTTGGTTCCGGATAATCTCCGGTTCTGGAGACATCCGGCTTCCGCTACTTCCCGTTCCGGATTCTTTCGGAACATTCTGGTCGTGACGGTTTCCTCCAAATCTGGTTGTATCCGAACCTTTCGGATTAAGCATGCCGTTAGCGCTTCTAACGAACTTTCCCGTCTCCTATTTGTCTTATTGCAATAAAATAGGTTAACACCGGAGAGACCGAATCCTCACCCGATCGACGGCTCGCACTCAACGGCTTCCGTTCCCGGAATTTGTCCTACCCACCACTTTGGTATGGAAGATGACGATCGAGACTTTGCACCATCACCGATGAAGGAGGTGGGGCCCAAATGTGTCTACCGTGTTCTTGTCAAATCCGTCGCGGACCATGGTATCAACCGAGAAGACGACAACCAAGCGTTCGCCTCTGACAGAGCTTGGCCTGGGGTGGTCGAAGTTGTCGGCGGGCCGCTGACCGCTACATCTACTCCATATCCGGCTACCAGCGTGAGCTCCAAAATTGTTCCATGGAACATTCAGGTCGGTCCTTCAAGATACTACCTCGTCCTAGAAGTTAGAGGGCTTCTAATGGCTGAACGATATGGTTATCAGGGAAAAGATAAGAAGCCCCATTTTCATCAAAGACCTAGGCCGAGCCTTCTTGAGTTCCTGACATTCTGCCAGTCCAACTTCGGATTGGCATTTTGGTCCACCGAGAAACACAAGCCCATGGTCAGACACATGGGTTATGTCTGCGAGGTGTACCCTGACCTACGTAAGGACATCCGAGAGATGACCAACGGGTTTTGTGATATCTCTGCCTAGGTGAATCCCAAAATAATGAAGTGCGACATGTTGCTGAAGTGGCTTGCTCGCCTTTTTTGAGATAGACGCTATCTTATCGGGCCAGACGCTAATGAACGGAACACACTTCTGATCGATCATACCCCCTTCCGTAATATCCTCAATGATCCTTTTAATGTAGTGCATCCTTCAATATGCACATAATCTCCCCTCAAGCACGCATTTTTTGGAGGACAAACGTATCTTCAGAGTGTACTGGTTCCTTGGCTTCAGAGACAACTTGAGTCTAGATTGAGCGTCTAGGATTACTACAGGTTGAATTCCGATTTGGCTCAGCGTCGTATTTTCCCGGGAACAACGGTCGATAATAGATACCGAGAAGTCCGCTCTTCTTACCAAGAGGGCTATGTATTGCAAAAATTTTACTTTTTGAACACTATTCGTCTTTGCAATGTGAATAGGGATCATAAGTAGCACTAGTTTACAAATAGTATGAAACAATATGAACATATATCCTAATTTTTTGGAATAATGTAAAAAAGACCAATAGGCGGTTAAGTTAGTTAGTAAAAGGAAGTTATCAAAAGGAAGTTATCAGGGGGAAGTTATTAAGAGTAAGTTACACGAGTAGTTATCGAAGTTGAGAGAGATGATCATTGGTCTAAGTTGAGATACCAATAGTCACGAGAGGAATATAAAGGAACTGAATCCAACTTTGAAGACACCACATTTTTCTCACTTTGAATGTGTGTCCTAGGCTGGTGATTGTAACTCTCAAACTTTTATGAAATACAAACCTAGTTTTATGATTTTGGATCTGTTGGTGTAATTTATGCATTACCAGTGGTCTATATTACATTAATGTGAATCGGAGATTAGCAGATGACAAAGTCAGAATCCTTGGGATTTTATGGCTGATTGCAAAAGACCAGTAGTCGTTGATTGAGCCTTTTCACAAAATGCTGAGTTGTGATAATGGTGCACAATTAATGGCTCATTAATGAATGGGTGTATCCAGGATACAATTAATCAATGCTGCACCCCTTTCTCAAATCACCACACTGAAAATACTATAATATATAATTTGTCTTGAATACTACTAGTATCTATGATTAAAATTGAGTATCATAAATGGAGAATTTGTGAAGCATTGTAGTAATTGAGACCTTTTATTATATTACCATTTGTCAAATCCTTTCCGATACTAAACATCGAGTGATGTGACGAATTATATAAACCATAAAGCGATGATTATAAATAGTCATGTATGACTGTTGTAATTCCCTCTAAGTCTAAAACTGAGATGAGTGGATAGAAGGTGAGGTAAAATGCATACAATTATACTATTTGTCTGATAGAATTGCCGAGTGAAATTAAGTCTATAATGTATGACATAAGGATTGATCAGCCTTGGTCATTAAATTAAAAGGCAATAATTATTTTTTCCAAAAGCAATTTATGTCATTGTAGTATGAATTGAAGCATTAAAAGATCATGTGGGTGAAGCATGACAAATAGTGAAGGTAAATTGAGAAGAAAATAAAAGAGAGAGCAATGGAGAAGATGGAAGAGTAAGTCCAACTTAAGAGCCAAGAGTGGGCCGAGAGAGTCCTGAGAATTTATGTTAAATGACCATGTTGTCATAAGTTGGGCTACATGCCTTTTAAATTAAAGTTTGACCAAGTGTACATTAAGTCAAGCTAAAGAAAAAGAGATTGTTTGTATGTGTCATGAGATTGACGACATAAAACAAGACCGTTTGCCATAAGGAAGTATTAGTGAGAGAACACATAGATTTGATAGCAGAGGGTTATCAATAACAACAATTATACAGAGAGAGATATAATTGTTGTCCGGTGTTTCTTTGAATGGAAAGTTTTGCAGGAATGATGAAATGATTAACTTAAGGCGGACCAGTGGAGCGAAAGTGGGAAGCCATGATAGAATTCCGCACCCAAAAGTTTATGGCAAAGTAGAATAGCTAGCATAGTTGTGAATTCTAATAGAAAGGAATTAGCAATTAGAGTCGGCAATGGAATTGGTTATGATGCATTGATTATGAACAAGACAAATCGTATCACTCACTAAAACACTTAAAGACTATTTGTGTCCTTTAGTGAGAGGATCCCACACAATCACAAATGCATGTTTAACCACTAATTGACTGTAAGAGTGTAGAGTGCACTCACGGGAAAAGCTCAAGGGTTAATTTACACACCTGTAATGAATAATTCGTTATCTTAAGCAATTTGTTAAACAAAAGACATTCCTATCGAACATGTGACCTTAGTTATTAAAATGATAGACTGAATTAAGCCTCTCTAGGACCCCCCCACTAGGAAATTATCTTGGATTTATTTATTTTTACAACACAAATTTTCCCACTACAGGCTACAACAAGCCAGGTTGTCTAGATGAAGTAATGGCCAAGTTGACAGTCACAGCCCCACCTTAGAGAGCCATCTTTCCTCAGAGGGCCTCACGGACAGGCACTTACTTTAATTCACTAGACTCTTGCCCATCGTAAATGTTATAGACGGTTTCATATAATTACTTTTATATATTCATCTCAGATTTTGCTGAACTAATTTTCTCTGTCTTATATTCCTCGCATATCCTATTTGAGTGGTTTGTTTCTTATCCTTCTACTTGTTGTAGTTTTCTCTGTCGGCGGACCGCCGACGTGTTTAACTTCTCACTTCCACGCGTAGTTTGCATGATGACAATGTTTCTTTAACATTTTCCAGGAAACATCCTTCCATTTTAGATGCGTGCACGCTCCTCCATCACCGATTCAAAAATGTATTGTACTATGCGTCAATGGTCTTCTTTGCTATGTGGACCCTTGCAAGCCGATATCTTCTGATTTCCCTCATGGGAATGTTGTCTGGAGGCCAGGCCTAAAGAAACTATTCAAAATGTTACTTCTCTGCTTCAACATCAGGATATGGTCAACGATGCCCCTAAACAAGTTAAAGCCACTCTTGTTGCACATTCTTCCGGAAGGAGTCTTTCAATGTTTGTCGTTTGTTTATAGCAGAAGTGACTTAGCTGATAGTTCCAAGTTTCCTTGGAGCTACAAAATGTAATCCACTCTCTATAAGAAGAAGCAATCTAGACAAGTCTGCAAGCCCCACCAAGTATTGTTTGTTGACGTTGACCCCAAATCGCTCCGACGTACCCCCGACTAGATTTGGTATATCCCTTGGTCGTTCCGAGGTCATTTGACCATTCCAACCGAGGACGGAGTAATCCTGAATGTGGCAATCGACATCATTCCGCTCATCTACCCCCTCCATAGATTTTCATTCGTCCCTGAATATATGTCGCAGGTTGAACGCCCGGGGCAGGCGCACTGGGCGGTTACGCAGGCACGCAAGTATGGGCGAGCCGTAGTTAGATAGTCGGAAGTAGAATGGTAGGTCTTTCTTCATCGGCGACCTGCCAACTATCGTTCGTTGAGCATATTACCTTCGAACTTTATGATGTCATATTGACAATCCCTAGCGCTTTCTGTATCACATGTTCTTTTCATTGACACTGTTCTAGAACTTATCTCGTTGGATAGCCCAAGAGGTTTTTTTAAGTACAATAAGTGGATTGGAAAAGACGTTTTCCCTACTAGGTCTAGTTTGATAATTGGCGGGCAGCCAATATTGTACTTATCCTCTTATTAATTTATGTGTTCATGTTCTCTGGCTGCATCTTCTTTGTGTTGCCACTGCCGTTCAAATTTTTCGACGCCATACTCAGAACCCATGTTCGACAATTCTTCTCGCATATTTTTTATCTTCCGCCATTATTTTTGTTTTAATTGACCTTGGATTTCATTGTTACCATAGAAAAGGTTTAAGCAAATTGATGCAGTTTGTTGCTCTTGTCTTTGATCGGCTCTTAGCTGACAATCATGTACTGTGATTTTTCAATTAATATTGACGTCATTCTTTAAACTTTCGCTTCCGGTATGTATGATCTGGAATTTGATAACAATATCCCAAACCATTGGGCGACACTCGAATCTACGACCATGGTAGACTTTTAGAACAGCATCAACGCTCTGGCTAAATTTTTGCCCTAAACCTTCTCTAGAATGGATAAAGCCCATTTTCATGAGTCAGCTGTCCGCCGATGAGATGTTCTCGCTACTCTTATTTCTGGAACTTTTTTTTCCACATTTTGTGAAATATCTGTTAAACAAGCTTGTAGGAAAGAATTGCTTGTACGACGGGCAGGAGTTCGTTGAAGCTAAGTGTTGGAGCATGGAGAAATAAGAATTCCATCTCGTCAAGCTTGCACACGACCGTATAAATATAGTACAGATGCTTGCAATTAACCCAAGACCGACCAAATCGGTTGGCCTTTGCCTGCATTGTAACAAACTCTATGCATGTGCAAGCCAAAAACAAACTGAGCGTAAGAATGTAGTGCTCCAAGGCATGGGTAGTTGAGGAGTCAACTTCCAAATTGACAATGCAGCCAAATCCTGGGAAGGGTACCATTGTGCGCTTCTGAATTTTTGCCTTGATAGTGAAGGCAGACCCCCATCGCTGAAGCTATGCAGCCACTGGACCGTCAGAATGACGCTTCACCGCTTTAGTAAAGTGGGACGTAGGATGTTTGTTAGCGTCCTCTGGGATTGGATAGAGAGCAAGGTCAATACCATTAATTATGGTCGCGTGGAAGTGTCGGCGGGGAGACGCTTCCCGTTTCTGTGGAAGTTGAAAACCGGTGCGTTCAAGGGCAATGATCTCCGACCGGTTCAGGTTGGTGCCCCATTTAACAAGCCAAATTTAAGGAACACTATCCGGGCGAGTAAGAACCTACTTTTTTGTAGTGCACAATACACAACGATGAATCTTCTCTTGGCAAGAATAAAACTCATGTCGTTGGTTCTTACATGTGTGGTAGTTCGTCCATATCCCCATCTGTATGGTCTTTCTTGTGCACTGCTTCCTTGACATAGCTTAGAGAGCCCAACAAGCTACACCGGTACGATGTTTTGGTACTCGGGTGATATGCCATTCTGTTACAACGCAATCAGTTTCCTCCACCAGGGTAACATGTGTAGGTTGAGTCTCCCGCACATGAAGGTTGTCCATTAGAGAATCTTTGTTGCCTATCAAAGGTCAATGCCGGCGTCGACGTCTTCATCCTCATCAACCTCTTGAAGGACTTCAAAAGTCTTTTGGGCCTTGGGTGACCTAGTCTCTATGAAAGGACGGGAGAATTTGATCTTCTCTGGGCGGTGTGAGTCAAACTCCGATCCTGGGGGTAGATTGAGCTTGCGTTTAGTTGATCCAAAAATCTCCTCACCTGCAAAATGCGGAGGGTGTGGGACTCCGTTCCCACATGGTGCCGGAAGTTAACCTTAAAACCCGACAAAAACAAAAAATTAGTTAAGTAGTTCCGATAGTCCTTGCTATAATACAACCTATAGTCAGCATGTAAGAATAAAGACGGATGGACCCGGTTGCAAAACCTTATTGAGCCTGAAGCTGCTGAACGCAGAGCCGGAGTAGTTAATAGAATTCCGAAACAGTCTGTTATCTGGAACCGTCAGCCGGAGCTGTCACCATCAACTGTCATCATGAGGCGTACTAACGGCCAGACCACAAAAGGTCGGGGCGCAAGGGGAAACTCTTTCTTTTCGTTTTGTCTTCGCGTGTTGAGGTTCCGCTTCTGCGCGCTTTCTCTCTCTTTCTCTCTCACTCACTCTTGCGGTTTTCTAATCGCTGGCCATTAGGGTTTGGAGTTTAGACGGTTAGAACGGACGTGCGTCCGTCAGGGAGAGTTTTGGTGAGGTTGGTGCGTGCTGGGACAATGTTGAGGGACTGTGTGGAAGTAGTTAGGACTCATGAAGACGGTCCCTATGGCCAAGAAGAAGAGAACGGATAGAGATGGCCGCGGACAAAGAGACGAAGAGCCAGCCACTACGCTCCCTCCCTTGACTCGAGTTACTCCAGACATCTCGGAGAACCTGGACAAGTACAATATGCTGAAGGAGAGCCTGAAGATGATGGGGTGCGAAGGCTTTCTCGAGGTAGTCTGGGGCATCCGGGAGGAGATTTACGTCAAGGAGCTGGTGGGCACTCCGGACTCAAAGTACGAAGGGTTGCTGCGAGCCCATCCGGAGCTCTAGGGAGTTCTAGAATGGTCCCAGGCGTACGACTTCCGAGTCGGCCGCACCAAGGTGATGGAACGGCGGGACGAATTCCTGGCGGGGGAGTTCGACGGACAAGCCGACCTGAAGGAAGGCTACAACATGCAGGACCTTCTGCAGCGCAATGCCTAGCTAGTGCTAGGGTTTTTTAACCCTATCTTCCATCTCGAGAAGCCAAGGCGGGTGGTAGCAAAGTGGGCCTGTACCTTCCTCAGAGCCCTCCGAGGGAAGATCGTCGAAGACTGGGGGTTGCCAATGACGGAAATGATCAATCGGCCGGTGGCCAACCTCCAGAAGGTGAGGAAATCGGCGACCACCCTAGCTTCCTACGTGGTGCATCTCTACTGCCACCACCAACAGCTCACTCCGGCAGAGGTAAGGCTGTATGATGAAGTGCTCAACTTCCAGAAGTATTGAGGGGAAGAGTCGGAAGAAGAATCCGGAGGGAAGGAGCCCGTGCCAGAAGCGACAACCGCCAATACTCCGGAAGGCAAGAGGGCTCAGAAGAGACCTTGGGGAAAGGAGCCAGTGCCGGAGAGTCCGGACATCCATAGCTCCTCCGCATCGTCCGGAGAAGATGAGTCCGGACCCTTAGCGGAAACCAGCCGGAAGAAGATAAAGGTTGAACAAGAGGACTCCAAGGGTCAACTGAAGCAGATAGACAAGCTCACCCGCGAGATCGGCTGGAGAGTTGGCCTCCTTAAAGAGTCCAATTACGTTATCACCACCAGCGTAGAATAGATCTTCCGGAGTCTGGAAGTCGATCGGTTAGAGGACGCCATCAACAAGGTGGAGGAACTCCGGAGTAGGGAGACCAACACGAAGGCGTTGCACCTCCAAATCTTCACCATGTACAAGGCCAAGACGGAGATGGAGAAGAAGGTAAAGCACTACCTTCAGGAGGCAGCTTTGGCGGTGACGGCCTGGAAACAGTCGGAGGCAAAGGCCAACGCCTCTGCAGCTGCTCTAACGAAGGTCCGGAAGGCCCTGGAGGTGTCGGTTGACGTGGTCAACCGGAGCCAACTCTTCACGAACTGGTGGAGAAGGAGAAGAAGGTGACCAGGGCCAACATCATCCGGTTTCTCCTGGATCAAGCGGAGAAGATGGGTCGGACTTGGGAGCAGATGAAGCTGCTGGTCGACAACATCATCCAGGTGCCTTCGGAAGCCCTAGCAGCACCAGTACCGGAAGGCGCCACGACCCCGGAACGGACCACTCCGGAACCACCACAGCCCAAGACAACCCTAGCTCCAAGTACCTCAGCGAATCCAGAGTCTCTCGACACTCCATCACCTCGGACACCGGCGGAAGGTATCCTATCTCCTAACCCGAGTACGAGTGAGATACTGAAGAAGCTGCCGGGTCTGCTGTCGCCACCCAACATGCGCCTGCCAGATCCTCCGGCAGAAGACGACCTCCCGACACCACCGAAGTCCGTGTCCCGGAGATTGGCGCCCGGGCCAAGGAGTCCTTCCGGAAGCTACAGAGACTTGGTCCAGGATACCAGGTCAGCTTCCGAGACGGGACCACCGGCACCTCCTGTTCCGGAAGGTTCACCGGAGCAGCCACCTCCACCGCCGGACTCCAGGACTCTAGTGGCAAGGGTTTCTCCAGCGATCGGACCATCGACCCGAAAGACCAACCTTTCGCCGACAATATCGAAGAAAGCGAAGGGCAAGCAGCGGACTCTGGTGGAGATCTCTCCATCTTGTAGGAGTGGGAGAAAAAGGGACGAGGTGCTCCGACTTAGGTTAGTTAGGTTTAGCATTTTTGGGTTTAGATTCTGGATCAATAGCGATTAACAATGGGGCTCCAAGTGCACCCGGTTGCTGATGGATTCAACTGCCAGTTTTGTAGTTAGAATAGGAATTCCGGAGCCGAAACTGTTCCGAGATTATAGGATCTGAGATCCGATCTATGACCTTTCCGGATTTCTCGGATCCTTTAGATAAGATCTAGCGGATTTCCAGTAGATGTAGCTAGGAGAAAGACTAAGTTTAGCAGGGACTTAGTTTGTACTCAGTAGTGAGGTTTTGTGGAAAAACCTTCATCTTGTTCTTCTCACTTTGAATACACTTCCAACCTTCTTACCAGACCTGGTTCCTTATATACTTAGGTGTGGAGTGTAGACTTTGTGTGAGACAGATCCGTTCTTGTGAGTGTGATTGTGTGAGAATTCTTCCGGAGAGCACAGTAGTAATCTTGTGCGTTAGAGGAAAAATCGGTTAGGGTCCGTATGGGGAGATTGCCTGGGAGAGCTGGAGGGCTATTGCAGAGGTGCGCCTGGTAGACTCCAGGGTCCGGAAGTAGCCAGGAGGGGAAGAGATGAACTAGAGAGGTGTTCCTGGTAATCTCTAGGAAACGGAAGAATCCGTGTTAACCTGGATTCCGGTCAAGGCTGGAGTTTTCCCCCAAGATAGGAAAAAGCCTGATGCGTAGGTCTAGACGGAATACCCTCGACGAGTGGTAACTTCTGCCCCGGAGGAGTACAATCATACTTACCGGAATGTCATTGTAGTTCGGATTTGACTCTGTGCGACCGCATCCGGAGGGCCATCCGGATGTCGTGAGAGTCTAAGTCTAGCAACATCAATCAAATCACCGGTTAGCAAAGTAGGAGAGTGGTGTTCGGTCACTATAAGTTCTGGATAGTAGGTGCCTAGCCACTTAAACTCACAGGGCAGTGGGAAATCCAGCCATTTACACAAAACATGATCAGTGGACTTTGGCCACTCGCTTAAAAACTCCAAGAGACTCTCTGAGGAGGAACAAAGATAAATCAAACTACCCTCCAGACTTCCGGAAACTACTTTCTAGAAACCGTAGTACAAAATCCGGACTCCGGAAGGATCCGGATCCACCATACAGAAGTGAAGAATATAGCTAACCTTTGAACGATTGTTGTGATAGTTTAATAATTGGGAGTATTTGGAAAAGAACATTAGGTCTTTGTGGGAACGAAACCGGAGCATTTACTCTGGAAGCATTTTGTGAGGATTAGGAGCATTCCGGAGGAATACTGACTCTACGAACTGCAACAAAGGGCATGTCAGGATGTCTGCTGAATTCTAGAATTTCTCCATCGCTGCCTTGATTTTCCTGGGATCTCTAGTGTCTTGAGCTCTTCTCAATCGCAGTTCGTTCTTACTAGGACAAGTATCTCTACGTTCACTCTTCAAGAACAAATTCTAATGAGTAACCTACATGAACGCCCCGACATAATCATCCAAAGTAGCTTCAAAGAGGTTGTTCCCCTTGTTTCCAGAAGCTTGAAGCCATTTGTTGTGCATTGTCTCAACAAGGTTGCACCTTGGCATGCTTGCCTGCTCATCGTCCGTTAGATCCTGCAAACATGAATCAATTTTACAAACATCCAAAAAAGAAAAGTATTAACTGAAAGGGTACATGAAGCAAATTAGAGAATTAGAATTAGTGAATTGCTCAACAAGGTCATAGCTCCACCCCACTAAAGGTAGCGAAAATGCCAAAATGCTAGCCACTCGTCTAGCTGCATGATGTCTTTATTCCTAATGACGGCCTTCGCAAAGATCCACCACTCCCTTATAGCACGATAACAAACTTTTGCAACGGCGAGGGTAGTGGAGTCCTTGTACTGCTTGCAGAGTACCCGCTATTGCTCACGAAGTTTAGACTTGATATGCGTGTCAATGTGCTCGGACATTGATTTAGTCCAATGAAATAAACAAATTTGTTCTTGGCCGACCATTTGGTCTTTCTCGCTTCCGAACCCGTATATGATGCAGACAACGTTCCAATTTGCCTGAGCGTTGTCTGCCATAAAGCCTTTAAATACTGGCTTTGGATGTTCGGCCTCAATGACAATGTTATTCAGACCATGCCAAAGGAGAGAGTGCGCTTCAGTGTCCTCAGACTACATGTCACAGACTGCGATTGTCATGACCTTGGAGTATATTGGATTGTAAACGTAGCATGCCATGGTCGTCCAATTCTTCACACGCTTGACATGGTCAAACATCATCCAAGCGTCATATAAATCGCCACCAGGTTGCATTCGGATTAATAAATCAAGGCCAAAACCAAGACCAACTTCTGACATCTTGATTACAAAAACTTTTCCTTTGTCGTGGCCCGAGAACTTGTTCTCTTGGACATACGCCCAATTACTTAGACCAGCCAAATTTGTGATTCCTTCAATTGGGCCCAGACGGGGGAGTGCTTTCAAACCCAACACAGTATGTCGTAGTTTGGGCGACGTAATCGATTTAAATTTGTCCGCAACTTCAAATAACTCATCCACAATAAGCGGCTGCGTCGTCTCTCCGTCTTTTCTAAGAAAAAACTCACCTAGGAACTCCTTACTAGCCTCTAGAACAATCTTAGAATGGGTAGCACTTGGCATCCTAGACACCTGGTCACTACAAAGAGACTTTACCTTGAGGAAAGATTCACGACATTCACCGACCTTCACATGATGGTTGTGCATTCCGACATGAATGCACGCACGAGTCATATCGCTCGGTCCACTAGCATAGTAAAGAAGAGCCTTGCACGTACCTATGCATATTGGAGGCGTTCGACATATTCCACAGACCAAAGTTGACTTCTTTGGTGGGCTTCCACCTACTCTGAAGGGATTCTCGGTGCATTCGTCCCACTCTATCTCATTAACCTCGTACAACCGGTGCTCCCGGTGAAGATAATCACAATCTGGATTAGTGCAGCGAATGTGCCCCGCGCATGTCGAGTAGCGGAAGGTGAGACCCATATCGTTCTGGATATTTCTTGTCTTCGTTCGGCACCATGCATGGTCGTCGAACCACTTGTCGATACCATCCAACATATCCGCTTGCTCTCTCTCGAGTCCCGTTGGCTCAAACTCGTAAATGACATCGCCATTGTAAAGAGGGGGGAGAAATTTTACCGGATGGACAGGAATTGAATTGAAATCAAGGCGTTTCAGAACATTTCACCCACTTGGTCTTGTGATGAGTCTTCGCAGGGAGTCTACAATGCTCATGGGACGTGATGGAGTTGGAAAGTGAGGTGGTTTCGAAGCGGAATTGGGTTGGGAGGTGCCAGAATTGGGTTGGCCGGTGCCAGCAGCTCGTGCTTCAAGGTCGACGATGGCTTGAGAAGGAGTGCAAGGTGGCGACAAAGTAGAATGGTCCACCGAAGGAGGCTCCTCGTCGTCGCTCAACAATATGATAGTCTCTGTTCCAGGTTCAACCTTCACAGTAATGATTGGATTAACGGTGGATGTTGTCAACAATCTTGGCGTGCTTGCTCCCATATGCGCTACTGTAAGACCATTAACTTTGTAGCTACCAGGCAAGAGCCTCCAGAATTGGTTGCCGCCTTCGACAATATCAGGCATTAAGATGTACTCGAGTATAACCCCTGCTTCATCTAGGACCTCTTGCTCGATATGAATTGTCATAACATCAAGGTCATAACGAACACGAAGTATTGATGGCTAGTAAGTGCATGACCCATCAACTGCTGTAGGGATAATTAGAGGAACACCGACACCATTGAATAAAAGAATAAGCCATGACAAAGGATGAAACAAGAAAAAAGACAATGAACCTCTTGAGGTCGGGTACAACAATACACAATCCCTATCATGTATGCAACATTCTCAAGATGCATACATGTTGTCATGGTGTAAAGATGGATAAACACATGATTGCCTTAAATATGTGATGGCGGCGTATACCACCAATAGGATTATGGTACAAAATAATATAACTCGATAGGGAAATAATTGAACATCCCAATCGTGAGAAATGACCGCCACCAACAACATTTTCTATTCTCATTCTTGGTTAGTTGAATTTAAAATTAGATCATGGAAAGGGCCGCCGGTGCCGGCGGTCAGTTCTAAGTGCTATCAAAAGTAAGATACAATTACAGAGATTGTCATTTTTGATTTAAAATGATATAGCATGAATAATAGAGCATTATTGGGGATTGACATGAGCATCATAGATACCGGATGATTGGCCAGAATTTTAAGCTGTAGTTTTTTTAATACGTATTGGTATTATAGCAACAACCCTACATAGTCGTCAAAATAAATAGTCCACATTTTAAGTAAGAGGTATGAAAGAATATTATATGAAAATTGCATTGTTACTTATTTCAAACAAAAAAATCACCTTAAAAAATGGGAATATTAATTATGAATAACCATATATAACTTTGACAGAAAATGCAAGCATTACTGAAAACGAACATGAGCATGATCAACATAATGTGCTTATCTTTGGATTTCGAAGTTGAGTATAGAAAAAGTTGACAATTCATACATGATATGTTTGAATTCTCTCCTCTTAATGGTCATTCAAATTGGCAGTGTATGACAATATCCATCTACAACAACAATTGTATGGCGTCCCATATCCCATTATGATTGTGTGAGGCATGTTTTGACAATTGTGTTTATATGGGCTTTGAGTTCCTGTCTTCCATAAATTTACAAACTTTTAGTGGATATGCTTTGATTAGAAAGAGAACAACACTTAATGGATACCATCAACCCATATTCAATTAGTCTTAGTGGACGGGATACCTTTGCAGTCATTGAACTAGATCAATCTATTGTCATGTGGAATTCTTGCGGAGTAAATTAGATTTATTACAGATGCTCGTAGAAGTTGTCCCTCCAACAGCTGCTCATTTAGTTGAGGGAAAGAAGAAGAAGAGGAAACGCGGAGTATCTCCTAAGTTTCCTTTGAAATCGATGCAAGTTTAAGTTTGCCAAGTATTGGAGAGGTTGGTGGATTGCCAACAATATAAATGGACGACGACATGCAAGACGAGGAAGTGGACCAGGGCAATCATCGTTGTGGACAATTTGTATGTGATCTCAATAATACTTCAATATTTCTTATTAAATAGACGTCATTTCAACATGTTGTTAGTAAAAAACGACATCATATCTATTAAAATTCGACATTTTTCATGTAGAGTATTGTGACCGACAGTTGCAACTTCAGACATTAAAGGGTTATAGAATGATAAGGCCCATATATTCATTTGATAGTTCATTGAACTACTGATGCCAATTTAATGATCAAATGGTATTCTAATGTGTTAAACAGGTAAAACCAAAGCAATTGACATGATTTAACGATCATATGCTTGTAATTTCTTAATGACTATCAACACTGCGTAGAATTATTCCGTAACAAGGATCTAAATGTGCAACTGAAATGTGCCAGTAACGAGGATCTAAATGAGTTAATCACATCAGCTATATAAATTAGATGAAGCCCGTACGGTACATCATCCGTAGTGTGATTTTGACCTGAATCAAGATGTGCAACTAAATTTGTTACTATTGGTAATCTGCAAATATGAAGATTCAAAACTCTAAATCCCTCGCATTTTCATAGGACCTGGAGCTCAGTGTAGTCTCTTTCACATCTGAGAGTTGCGATGCAGGAGGAGCAGCCATCGATTGAGTGTCGTGAGGGAGAGCTTCACCACAGAGATTGTGACGACATGAACTTGAGCGCTTTGAATGACAAGGAGGACGGGAGCAAACATGATGCTGAGGACGACACGCAAGCTCCTGACTCGGGAATTGCAGGTGAGTATCTCGAGATTTGTCCATTCTGTTCTTGAACTTTGTCACCGGTGAGCTTTATTGCCGAGACCCCAACATTGGGAGCAACCTACGACGTCCTTCGTCTGTCCATGCCGGACCTCCAATTTCTGCGATAGACGCCAGGGGTCAGGAGCCAAAGTTTTCATTTAGGGATTGAAAATCTAAACTCAAATCTTAGTCTAGACAAAGCTATGCCGGCGAGGGTTACGAGTAGGAGTAAACGGTGAGCGGAAACTGGCCGTCCAGGGGGCCGCCGGTGCCGGCGAGGGTTACCATCGCGAGAAAACGGAGAGCGGAAACTGGTCGTGGAGGGGGCCGCCGGTGCCAGCGAGGGTTACCATCGCTAGTAAACGAATGTGCCGATACAACCTGTGAGGATGCCCACCTTATTCCTGCGGCGGAAGAGGCGGCGGGAGAAGCAGATGCGGTTGTGCTCATGGCTGGACTGGGCCAGGCGTAGGAGAAGGAGGGCCGCGACCGGATCAGTTTGTTGCTTCCTGGGCATCAGCAGGAGTTGGTATCAGTTGTGCTTGAGGCCGCTGCTGGTCGCCCTGACGTGCTTGTGGTACTCTTAGGAGGGCCAGTGGACGTCGCATTTGCTAACGACGATCCTCGCATTTAAGGTATCTTGAGGGCTGGATATCCAAGCCAGGCCGGTGGTCAAGCCATTGCTGAGGCAGGTATTCCTCGCCCGGTTGAAACTGATCTCAATATCTGGTTGCATCATTTTTCTGGTTCATTTATAACCTGTTCCCTTGTACCTGGTTGAGTTGCATCATTTTGTTGGCATGATACTTAACCAGTTCTCTAACACTAGGGTTGATACCCGTCGTCCCGACGGGGAGAGCGGAGGATGGTGTGTTAAATATACGTTTGTATGTTTTGTATTTTATCCCCCGTTGTCATCAACTGGCCGGGGCAATCCCAAGTTAAATAAACGTATGTAAATGCAAAAATCAAATTTACCCATTATATATGCATTATGTAGTGTATATATGTATATATAAAACTATTATTCACTTTAAATACCCAACATTTATTTCATATACGTGTTATTGTCTTTAGGTAACTATCATTTATTTTATGTACCCAAGGTAGTATATTGTATAGTTTCAATATGTTGGAAATTATGGTTTTATTTTTCTATTTTTGATACATAATACAATTTTAAAACTCAATAAGCCAAATTTGAATAAAAGGGCACTATAAAAGATTCTTCCAAAGGGCACTATAAAGGATTCCTCCAAAGGGCACTATAAAAGATTCTTCCAAAGGGCACTATAAAGGATTCCTCCAAAGGGCACATATGGAGGATTCTTTCAAAGTTCACATTCAATTCAAAAGGCACATTTGATTCAAATGGCAAATCCAAAGGTCATGTGACCGGGAGCGGCGGACAGACAGACTGTCGCCTATTATATAAGTAGATGTGGTTGAGTTGCATCGTCTGTACTTACCATGTTATGTTGCAAGGAGAGGTCGTTTACTGCAGTCATGGTACTACGAGAACTACACGAAGATTGACATGTCCAACATGAACATGCGGCCCAATGGGTCCACAGGTTACCCTGGACGAACGTACCAATTTTTCACCGGCCCTCCACTCTTTGAGTTCGGGTATGGTCTAAGCTACTCGGATTTCTCGTACACCAGGCTTGCAGTGCCCCAAGCGATCTTGGCGCCTCCGTTGCGGCACCAGCTTTGCAGCTCCGACACGGCTGTCATCAAGTCCAATCTCAACTGTCATGACCGAGAGAAAGGTCAGACATTCCGTGACATTATCTATCATACTTATTCTCAGACTGTAAGAATGGCTGCTTGGTGTTTCTTGCTTAACGAAAAGTCACCCACTGTTTCAAGACGATACCCCCTCTTTTCTCTACTCCTTCCTTCCTCTAAATCGTTATTAGATCAATATAGGGAGCTTGGTGGTCTCATCCTTCAATCAGGCAGAGCTCGGTGGTCTCTAAATGCAACCTGAAGTTGTAGCCGTATTCGAGTTTGGCTGAGATGAACCTTGATGAATATTACCTGACTTCCTCTCCTGTGGATCGATTGAAAACTATTTAGAGCTGATTTGATTCCAAAAGAGGAGGGGTACCTTCTTCAAACTTCGGTTGACTTCACAGATAACTTACATGTGTATACCTTTTATTCGTTTTACTGGGGCCTGCAAGGACTTGAGCATCCACGTGACAGTATCTGTGAGGAACAACGGTCCTCGGAGTGGCGACCACTCAGTGCTGCTATTCTCGAAGCCTCCTACAAGCGGTGTGGATGGCGCTCCGTTGAAGGAGCTCGTGGGATTTATGCGCATGCACATGAAGCCTGGCGCAGAACAGGAGGTTGTTTTCCATGTGAAGATCTGGGCACGATCGGACACGACGGAATCCGCACTGTTGCGTTGGGAGTCCACACTCTCATGGTTGGGGCGGTGCACCACCTGTTGACTATCGTAAGTGTTTTACCTCTTTTGCTTCACACGTGATGATAGAATCAGTTGGTTCAGCTTTACAAGCATCCAGAATCTCACATCCAGAATCTCAAAATCGCAGTGGAGGGGGTCGTCGGTGCCGGCGAGGGTCTAAACCGCCACAAAATGATGTTCCAAATTCGGAGTGGAGGGGGTTGCCGGTGCCGGCGAGGGTCTTAACCTACACAAAATGATTTGCGAAGTTCGCAGTGGAGGGGTCGCCGGTGCCGGGAGGGTGCCAACCTACACAGAACGATGTGCGAATCTCGTAGCGGAGAGGTCGCCATTAACAGATCATGGTAAGAGTTGAGGTGAAAACAGTGCACGTTCAGTTTCAGCACGTGAGTGTTGACATTGACAATCTATTTTTAAATTTGGAATAATGCACTGGAGTATGTTTGTCGTGACCCCTTTCATTATTGTCGTTAGTTATGTTCGAGAATTTAAACAAGGTTTTCCGGGTTTTCGTGCTCTAGGTCGGATGTTGAAGAAAATTTTGAGACTGTGGTGTTAACTGAAGGTGCCCGCCACAGTTCACGTCGCCCAATGGAGGTCACAGCAACTGCGCCATTTTTATGATCAGAGGAAGTTTTTGTTTGCCTTTTCGAAGTTCACAGGAAGTTCACAGGAAGTTCACTAGCAACTCGCAGAGGATCACCGGTGCCGGCGGGGGTCGCGAACAGGATTTTGTTTTTTCGATTAAGCGATAACCTTGATGCTTCAGCTTCAAGTAGGCAGCGCACAGAGGTCCCGTGTTCATGAACTTGAGCTCGAAGGGGTTCGCCGGTGCCGGCTGGGGTCTCGGACCACTGATTCAACGATTCGACGTGACGAACAAGTGCATGTCTACGAGCAAGGAATCTGCCGCATCTTCCCACCGCAGCATGTGAAGGTCCTCAATCCAAAAGTGTAAGTCGCCTTTTAATAATGTTCACAGCAAGCTAAAGGTAGGAGGTAGCAGCCTGGAGGTGGAGCTGAAGAGGTGGCCACGGTGGTGATACAGTTCACGAACTTTTATTATTCTGTGCGTGATTGAGTTGGAATCGTTATGACTTGTTCAATGCTGACGGACTTCACCTGGAGTCACTGAGATGGGTGGTTATGAAATGTGCATCTTTTCTATGATGCTCGAGGACGGCGTGGACTGACTTTATGCGTGATCACACATCTAGGTGAAGATGACGGAGACGAGAAAGATTAGGACGAGGAAGACAACCACGAGGCGAAGTGCAGCCTTCACGTGACAAATATCTAGGCAGCGCACAGAGATCCGAAGCATGTTCACATCGCTCGACGGGGGTCGCCGGTGCCGGCGGGGGTCTCCTACGTGATTTTTTATTTTTGATCTTTCCGGCTTTCAGTAGGCACCGCATCGTGCTCCAGGTTGCTAGAGTGGTCGGATTCTAGCAAGGTACAAGCATGCATGCATGTTTGGACATGAGTATTTGTAACTTGACGATGCCATGACGCGTGTTCAAAGACCATGGGCCACGAGGGATTCAAGCTGGACCTGATCATATTTTGGTGGTTTCCATGCACGAGGCGAAAGGTTTCCATGCAGCAACGCATCAAGCTTTGTGGAGCCTTCATCGTGCTTTGTAGAGCAGCGCATTTTATATCGTTGTGGACTTTCAGTAGTCATTTCCGAACAGTTTCTGTGGTTCTCACAATTGCGAAGGTTGACTGCCGTGGTTTCGTGTGTGACGGCACTTATGCTCATGTACATCATCCTAGACCTCCTTTCTGTAAAGATCCGAGAATAATTTTTGATGAGGAAGGCCGCTGAACTGGACCGCAAGATGGGAATGACACGCACTCAAGAAGAAACCGGTTGGCATGCTCGGATGCTTATCCATGAGATCCGAAGCACACTAGATTGACACACAATATTGAACAACACCCTCATAGAGTTGGGCATGATACTTTCACTTGAGGACTGTTCCTTATGGATGCTAGCACCAGATGGGCAAAGTTTAGAACTAAGGAATGCTCTTCGAACGGATCCTCTGAATGCACTAGCGTTTATACAATGCACTAGCGTTTATACAATATCCAATGATCAAGTAGATGTTCAGTAGTTCTTCTGCAATATTTGACTAGTATTTAGAGGTTGACTACCATCTCGGATTATGTATCATCCTTGAAGACCAGAGTCAGTAGTTCTCTGGAGACCGAGAATATTGTTTGTCTATGCTATGGAGTGTGTTTTTCCGCTTGGAGGGGGGCTGCTAGTGCGGGCGGGGGGTTTGATGGTGCTGGCTTATGTGCCATTGGCAGTGATTTTCTCTAGCCTAAGATTATGTGTAGCAGTATGGAGCCGAGATATCATTAACCAACGTTGGATGCGCATGTATATTATGAATTATTATTGACTATTTATGCATTGAATGTTGTAGTCATTGAATGGATAGTCATTCTCTTGACGAGGACATTATCTCAATGGAGGACTTGAATAAGGAGATGAAGGTTTTGATATCAAAGGAATTAGTCAATATTGCATCATGTTTGGACAATCTAAGGTTTAAGCCAAGGACCAAGTCCAAGTTACAATTTCCACTTTGTTATATTATATCATTACCGATTGTTAGGCCCTATTTGAAAAACGACGTCATAAATCTGGCCTCTCATTTTCTGAGTAATGGTTATATGGAAGGCAATGGGGTTTTTTATGTTGCCTCGGAGAATCATGTAGGTAACGTCATCTTTGTGACCAAAGATGTGATCTATACTTGGAGCCCTCACTGGGAGGTGGCCAATGCAACTTTTGAAAAACTCCTTGAAGATGAGGATTTGAAGTGTTTTTCCAACAAAATATTCCACGTGTGGGACGGGAACCATCGACTTCAAGTCTGGATTCCAATTGTTAATGGAGATCATTTTGAGGACTCGGCTTGGCATTATGCTATGAAATCAATTATTCTGGAGATTGATGGAACAATTGGTCCTCTTCTGAGTGCACTCCATCAAGTGAATTGGTACAATCCCTTTCTATTATTATTAATTTTTATTTTTGGGTCTTATTCTCATATTTGGTACAATTAATAGTTTCATGTCAATGATAACTTTCAGGATGAATCTGAAATCTCATGTGACTACCAATCAGGTTCACAAATTCTATAGAATTAATAATATTGGAGCAAAATCCGTTTCTTTCTTCCAAGATCAAGTGAGTCAAAATGAAATTGCACTTGCTGAATCAAAGCAAAAATAAAAACAACGACCTTGGTATTCTCTTACTTTGGATGGACTTAATAAAGTTCTGAATCACGTATTAACTTCCTTCAATATTTCCTTGGCATCATGAAGTATATCAATCTTAATTGTGTATTTGTATACTGTTTTGTTAGTTAACTTTGGATTGAGTTATTTAATTCTGCAGCAAGAATTGGGCAAGGCAGCAGCTAACGCACAAATCAGATTCCACAAAAAGTATCCAAACCCTTATACTTTGGACTTCAGAGAAGGCTTCTGACTTCATATCGACAGCTGTAAAAAAAATCAAGAAACAATGCTTCATTGAGTTGAAGAAACAAGTGCCAACTATCGACTTCAAGCACGGCCCTGATTTTCTACATCAAATCAAGCTACAATATGAGAATAACGAAGTGCCCAAATGACTATGAAGAAACTATGGATGTTTTCTACCTCGGTGATGGAATCTCAAATCAAGATCAAATGGCTTGAAAGATGGAACTCTACCCCTTCTCCTCATATTCAATTGAAATTTCCAAAACCACGTTTTGGAGATGCTGAATTTCCAGAGTGGCTTCGAAGGGCTACTTGATGGAGTCAGGTTAGTTCCATTCCTTTGTGCTTATTATGATTGATTGATTTGGTTTTTTTAAAAAAAATTTAATGACTTCTTAATGGACTTTCATATTTGTTTTCTTTCAGTTGGCTGCGGAATCTAAGCGACTTTTTGATACCACTATTGCGGATTTATGAGTTACAATTGAGTATCACCCAGATGGAGAGGACCCCATTCCATTCATCTTCAAATATGTTGAGCAAATGCAAATCTAATTGTGGGATGCCGCATTCTTCTATGAGTTCAAAGTTGAGAAAGGAATTCACAAGAATTTTTTGATTGATCAACTGGTGGGATTTATGCCTGCTATGTAGCGTGTGCTATATCATTATTTTAAATATATCATTTTCCCTACCCGGGCAATTTCTAAGTCTGCAGCATTTTTTGCCACTTAGCTGGATGTCGACAGTGACAATTGCATGATATCTGAAAGTATCCAGAAGTGTTGGAATTTCTCTCACTAGGAGAGATGCGGGTGGTATCTGCATTGTCTCATTTCAAAGCCTCCACGCTTTGACATTGCAATCAGAGATTGCATTGATCCATCATTGATTGGGATTCAAAAGGTCTTAGTCGTAGCAGTAGACAAACCTATTGTTTTGAAAACAAAGAGGACGAAAAGGAATTCGACTCGGACTGCTAAGAATGCCAAAGACACTATTGTCTTGGAGGCTCTTCTGCCTATGGAGAAATTGGGAGACTTGAATGAGGTTATGCCTTCGTCTTCTAATGTTGTCAGTTATCCTCAACCTTCTCGGACAACTACTGTTGTTTAAAGCCAATTACCTCCTTCAATATTGACCTCGCAACATGTGAGGTCAAAGAAGACATCCCGAATTTTAAAACCTGCATCCTCCACTTTCCTTCATCCGTTGTCGACTATTTTGTTGGAGCAAACTTCTATCTCGGTGATTCTAGAGACGGGGCCCTCTCATTTGGTGCTTTCAAAAATGCATGCATTAATAATTGAGGTATATAGCTTTCATTGCATTGATAATGTGTTGATTCAATTCAAAATTAAAGTTTGTTATAAGTCAATAGGGTAACTAACTCTTCTCTATTTTGTAGAGGAAGGGTGATGCCGCAGGCCCTGTATAATCTGCAGCTTGTCCTCACAGTGGTGTGGATTTTATAATCTTTGATGTTTTAGAAGGCCTTCCAATTCCACGTCTTTCTGTCCCATCTTTAGACATTCCATCTTGGAATGTTTATAAAAAGTCGGATGTTGAGGCTATTTTTGAGTTTGCCGATGCATTTCTCCACAAAGATGGAGCTCTTTTGATTTTCCTCTCAGAATCTCCATTAATTAGGTTGGATGTGAGAACTTATGGTGCATCATATGAGTTCAAGATTCTAAAGGAATGGGGGGGTGTTAATGAGCTTCGGCTAACTTCTCCAGTTAGTTCTAAAATACTGTAAGTGAGGTATATTCAAATTCTCGTCATATATGTTTTGCATTCCTCATTTTAAAACTATTGATAAAATTTTGAATGTTTCATTTCATACCCGCCGGTTTCGAATTTTTCTTTTTATACGTGAGGAGAAGGCAGCAAGTTCTTTCTCTATTCATGTTGATCTGGAACTAGCCAAGGTTGGTATTTTTCTAAAAGAAGGCGACATTTTATTCAACTATACATCCTCTGAGTCTCAAGCCATGAACGGTACAGTACCATGCAGAGGAGCTCGTGAAAATGATGAAGGGTTTCAGCAGATGTTTGTTGAAGCCTTTACAAATCAAGGCTCAGTTATTTTGGATGCCACTGCTGCTACAAATGCAACTCTCACTTGTTGTAATTGACATTTTTCTAAACTCATTCGGAGTTCAATTTTTCTGAATCTTGATATGTTTTTGACCGGGTTCAGGAGATACTATCCGAGTAGGAAGCTGGCTACATCGGCATGTTATTGGCTTTGAATCAAATCCACTTATTTTTAAAGCCCTTCTTAGTCCTCTTCGACAAGTGTCACCAAGTTCATCAATTCCACCTAAATCGATTGATGTCTTTGATGAAGATGACGTTTCGATTTGCCGCGTGGCAAAAAAAAACCGTTTAAGTATGTAAGTTCATTATTTCAGTGATTTTGCCGTCTTGATATTTCAATCTTTTTACAAAGTATAATTACTTAACTATTGAGTTGTTTGGCAGATTGATGGACTCCGTCTATTCTCCACCAAAGTCATTTACGCTTCCATCATATGTTGAGACTATTGCTCGTGCCTATGTTTCATTGCATTCTCCGCCATTAGTTCAGAGACATCGTGATTTCAACCCTGACGTTTATCAATTTCTAGATGTTGAGGCACTAGAGGGAAGAGAAAGTTCTTATACATAGATTTTCCATTCTTGTTGTGGTCATTTATATGGCTTTAGTTTGCTAGTATTGTTCTACGATTTTATTCATATATTTTGTACTTTGTTCTTTGGCATCATATACGATATTGCTCTAATAATGGCAAATGATACAATTCACACATTTAACTTTCATAAAATCTTGTTTAGGGGCAATTTTTTAAAAATTTTACATCATATACACGAGATCAGGGTTGTCAAAACGGACGGACTGAAGTGATCGGACGGTCCGGACCGCACGGACGGACGGTTCGGACATATTGCCTAAAGTGTTCCCAGTAATTTTTTGCAGGTAATAAATTTTTAGTGAAATGGCCACGTCACATTCAGACGTGTCACGCCACCGTGGCACTAGGGCGGGGACGTCTCCATGAGCGGCGGGGACGTCTACGCCCCTGGGGCGGGGAGGCCTCCCCTAGGGGCGGAGACGTCCCCGCCCCTCATGTAGGCGTTCTCGCCACTGCATCATTGAGTGGAGAGACCTTAATGTCTGGAAGCAAAATATGTTTATTACATTAAATCGTTTCATGATACAACAACAATTCTCTAATCTATGGAACTTCCAAACGAAGTAATATCGGCGCTAGTTATCTAAGAAACCTTTTTCTCTTCTATCTTCTTCTATGAATTATCACAACTCTCTTGATTTCGCATACATATACGTAGTTACTTTTCTTGTCTCTTAATTATTCAAACGGCCCGATCTGCGCACTCCTTCGGTGGACGGGCCACCTATAACGGCATCTCGAAGGACGATATCATCATCTGGTGCCTCATCGCAATCTGGACCGTTGTCATCATCAGCTCCTTCATCACTCTCATCTTCGAATTCTCCATTGCTACCATCCATAGTCCAAAAGCCCTCTATTTCAGAGTTGTCATTGCGAAGCTCTACAACTGTTTCACCATCGCAACGCGAGCGTCTGAATCTCTTTTGTCGATGTGCGTGAGGATCATCGCCGTCGGAATTTATGGTTGGGCCGCTGGTAGGACGAACTGCTCGAATCGGAACAACAAACGCCGGAGTTGTTGAAGAGCGTCCTGGAACATACGTGTCCAAAAACGGTTGTACAACCACGTTCGGATCTCGTGCCCCTATTCCATGGAGGGGATGTTTACGAAGCCTTGAGGATGATGCTTTGCCGTTGTTTCTTCCTTCACGGCCTCTAGGCGCTCCACGGCCTCTTGACCCTCCACGAGCATTAGTCCTTCCAGTGGGTTGTATGTATTGACCCATTGGATGAAGAGGCGTCCTTGTAGCGGCCAAAGGGGGTCTGCTATTTCTTGTAATAGTAGCCGAAGTGTTTAGACCCATCCCTTCAACGCCTACACTTCGTTGGAAAGGTCCATACATGGCATTCGCCGTTCTAGGAGAAGAGGAATTTCGGGAAGGCGGCGTTGGTACATTCTGGTCATTGATAACAGTAAGCAACACCACAACCGAAGATGGTTGTGGCTCAAGGTCCTCTGTGAATGCAAAAGCATCAGAGGGGTCTAAATATTCCGGGTCAAAACGCTTTCGCTGATTAACAACCCTTTCATTTCTTGCAGTCGTCCGTACAATTGTTGTGTTTATAACATTTGCGTTAGAGTCTCCTTGAATGACTCTAGTGCTATGAAATGATGCACCCATTCCAATAGGGCTCTCCTGGCCATACCGGTTCTCAACCGATCGTTGGTTGTTTCGAGTCGCAGTATTTACTGCGTTCTCTCCCGCTCCGTTGTTGTCGGCATCTCCATTTCCACCTCCATAGTCTGCTGGGGAATTGTCATCGTCGCGAACATTCCCGACATTGCCCCTCCCCGTTTGAGGCTCTTCAAGGTTAGTCACATTTGGGATGTCGCTCTCTGAGGAAGTAGACCAAGGTAGCACTTCATGAATGCCCTCATTATGAGGAAGTTGAGGCGAAGGACTGCGACGAGGACTATGATTCCAAGGTCCCCAGCGACCTTGAGTCAATTCTTCTTCCACATCGTCATCATCTCCGTAATAGTTTCTCGTTTCCTAAAGGTGATCGGCGCCTTCCGCCCAAAGATTAGGGTTTCTACGGTACCCAGCGGACAGCAGGGAGTTGCCATATTGTGCTCCTCCTCTTCCTCGGCTATCAACACATCAAAATCACGATTAGGTTCACCCACCGGGACCGGCCCCAGGGCATCTGGGTCGGAATCCTCCGAGTGAATATTCTCATCGTACCATCGAACGGGATTGGCCCCTGGTCTTTATTGAAGGCATCGGCTATTGGTATAAATATACACCAATGACGCAACCTTTCCCGCCGCTAATCGATTTCGGCTCTTGTTGTGGACAAACGAGTACATACTCCAGTTTTGTTCGCAAGAGCTAGCTGAACACGTAAGGGCTAGAAAGAAACAACTATTTTAGGCAATGCCTTGTCTGTGATCCTGGCCTACCATTGGTGGAGTTGAAGCTTTGTCTGGCGGATGTTAGATGCCTCGGTAGGGCCATATGGTCATGTGCCCTCCTCGTACTGTGTTAACTCATATTGGACGTCGTCATAAGAGATTTCCAATACCTCCATCATTTTGCGAACAACCTGATTCAATGCTCTTTGTGCGATTTTGTCAGCCCTAAGCGCCACATTATCCTTGAGGTACGGATTCAAAAGAGCCCCCGCGTAGTGAACATCGGTAAAAACCATTTGCCACCGGGCATCAAAAGATTGCTCAAGAGTGGATGCTATATCACCTTGTAGAGTAAAGGGTGACTCTCTCAAAGAGTACACGTGTTCTCGCAAATTATGCATCACGAGCCACGCACGACCCATGGCTGGTTCGCGGCCATCAAACACACGCAATGCCTTCAAAACATCCCCAATCATGTGCATGTAATTCTGACATCATTGCCAAAAGGCCACATCTTCGATGGTGAGCACGACATTACGCGTTGCGGTTGCTGCTTGCTCTCCATTCTGTCTATTCCGTAGGGTTGCAAAGTAGTTTACAACACGGAGGTGGTCTTTCAACTGCTCCAACACTCCTTTGAGTCTCACCAATTGATCCAACATAAGGAAATTACAAGCAAAGCGAGTTTTAGTGGGCACTATAATATGCAGGTTTGGACTCAACTCACGAAGTGTCCCCATTGTCGAATGATGGTTTCTAATATATTTGCACAATTTCTTTGCCCTCTCTATTAAATCTTTAAATTCTTGGACCTTCGCCCAATCTTCCAACATGAGATCCAATGCATGTGTCTTGCACCCCTGCTTGTGAATGTGCAGGTATGTGAGAATAATATCATCGACCGCTCCAAACATGTTGGCAGCATTGTCTGTACATACCTGTGTCACATTCTTGGAACCCACCTTCTCAATGTAAACTTTCACTTGGTCCACTATGTACCGCATGGACTTCTTCTCACCACTAGTGTCTATGCTCTCAAAGAATACGTCACCAGTGGGGCGCGACATCATTAAATTCATGAGGGGCCTCCGGTGGACATCATCCCAACCATCCGTACATATCGACACCCCATAATTCTTGATTGCAAAACCAAATTTGGCTTCAATTTCTTTCTCAATTTGCAACCTCTTAGGTTCAATAAATCTAGTCCTCAACTCGTGATATGTAGGAGGAGTGTACTCAAACTTTGCCACGAATGTTGCCTTCACTGCATCGATGAACGCCTGATTTCGTGCCACATTATAAGGCATATTCGCCTCATAGAAAAAGGTCGCCCACTTCTCAACAAGTTCCTTCTTCTTTACAATGTTAAAAGCATCAAGCATCCGTTGTTGATGTAGTTGCCCAGATCTAGTGGAATTCGAGGCGGTAAGACCACCCGACACATGTTCGCGGTCGTTTCCTTCAGAGAGATTAGACACTCCTTCCCGAGGCCCACTTGTTACCCCACCAACCACATTATTTTGAGCGTCCGATTGGCTAGAAGTGTCAATAGTTGGTGCCCTCGATGGACCACTCGGGCTTGAATCTCCGCCATACATGTCCCCGCCCGTCATTCGTTGCGGAACAATGTTTCCACAATTTGCAAATCAACTTCACACATAGGGAGGTAGGCTACAACAAATTGATCTCTCTGACTTGGCGCCATATCCAAAGTGAGCGAAAGCACGCTCACGTTTGTAGCTAAAAGTATAGTTACAGAAAACACAACTCACTTTGCCCCTGTCGTCACCAAAATTGTACCAAGGTTCCCATTCTTTTGTTTGCTTCCTTTGACTTTCCATTGCATTCACGGCTTATGCCAAATAATGTGCAAGTCCCGTCTAAGCCAAAATACGGGGCTAGTTATAGTATAGAATCAGGTGAAAATATGAGGTCTGATAGCGCTGGTGCACTGCTTGAATCAATTTTTACATCACCTCAACCGCACACCAGTGTCGCCTGCCACCCAAGTAGACTCGCAAGGAGCTCAAACTAAATTGAGGTCTAGGGGATAGAGGCCAAGGTGGCAAGCATGAGGACAATCGGCCCTCCCCGAACCTTTTATACACGAGTCAAGAACGAGTGGGACCTGATGCGCCAAGGGCGGGGACGTCTCCGCCCTGCCCTGTTGTGAGGAGATGTCCCCGCCCCTGCCCGGGTAAGGGCGGGGACGTCTCCAAGTTCTCTAAATAAATTGTACCATGACAAAAAAAAAGGATATTTAAAATCATATAATGTTTAGAGCAAAAGTATTGTTCACAAATTCTTTTGGCTACGTCCTAAACCTTTAAATACTCCTTGTCAGTAGTAACGTTGGTGAAGGGCTCGTTTGGTCCTCCTCAGCCTACCACGTGCTTGTGCCTTTTCACTCACGACTTGGACATGGATTCCGTCGGAGTCAGCATCTGAACTCGACGTGTGAGTATCGTAGCTAGGTGTGTCGTCCATCATAGTCATGAACTTGCCCAATCCACCTTCCGGATACTTGCGCCATCCCTTTCAATTTATTCCATATTCTAGGCGAGGAATTTTTACCTTCCCCGGCATCGACTTCAAAGTGGACCAATCCACTCTCTTGCCCAACTTCACCTCCGCATGAACACCCCGCGCAATGAAGAGATTTACTTTGTTGCGTTTGACGAATGGGACGTCAGACAACACTTGGTAAACTTTGATGCATCGGTTTTTAAACGCCTCCTCGACGCAATGTTTCAAGTTTTCCTTGTGGAAGCGCCGGTGATAGTTGTGGCGCGCCTCTGGGAAAGCCTTGTCGATGTGGCACCACTCGATGTAGTTCGCGCAATCATCAAAACTCCATGGCTCCACTACGTCCTCCCAACCTCGAAAAGCCAACTTCTCGGGATTACAAAGAACATGCAACCGCTTCCGATGGGCGTTCCCCGCTCGTGCACGGGTCTTGTCTTGCTCCTCCTTGGCCAATTGTCCGGGTGAAGACATGGTGTGCACGTGTTCTAGCAAAATTTTGGCGTGGATGGATGAATGAGACCTCGCACGACGCCAACATCCAGCTCAATGAAGAGATAGTGGATAGGAGTATGCGAGGCGGGGACAAATGGGGAGTGCCTCCATTAAAATAGTAATCCGGTAGGGGTGGAGACGTCTCCGCCCCTGCCTCGATAAAATAACATGCAGATTATGTCTTTCCCTAGTTCTAGGGAGGAAGGCAAAATGGAAAGTACAACTTTTGTACTTTGACGGCATGCTCTCCAATAAGGAACACCTTTATTAGCTCCCTATTAGTTTTGGAGCAAACATAAGAATGTAGAAAATTATTTCCTTTCAAATTTAAAAAAGAATTCCTTGTCTTTAGGGGAAAATATTGCTTCAACTCAAGTCAAAGATTTTCACATATTGCCAAAAATAAAATGGGCAAGGTACCAAAAACAAAAATGTCTTACCACATAAAACTTAGAGATTTCAACTTTTTATACTTTTGATTCTTTCCACAACAATATGTGGTGTAGACTTTCATATTGACCGTTTGGATCATCAATCTAAAACATATCAAGTATCTAAAAACTAAAACGTTAATTGCCCATTTTTGAGCTTCCACTACTAGCATAGTTGACTTGAATAAGCTACACCCTTTTTCTACCTCTAACAATTGGTGTATAAGGAACTAACATCATCCTAAACTACCATTAGTAATGGATTTAGGCCTTATCTTGTGCAAAAATTTGATACCAAGTAGTGAATAGCGTGGGAGCTATGCAAGCCTTTCAATCCGTGTGGTTAAAATTTATGAAATTTTGTGGGGACATTAACAAAGAAGTATTTATTGAGATCCTACGGTTAGATGTAGAAATAAAAAGGTTTTGTCTCCCTTCTTAGGTATTATACTATAGCCGGGCAGTTTTGAAGTGTTTTTGGTGCAAAAATGCCTTGGTCCTTTAGGGATTAAAAATGTTTGGAGGTTTAAAATTTGGTCCACAATATTTTTGTTTATACAAATGCACAAATCCTTATGAGGCTTAAGTACATCCATAATCACACCACTATTATCAAGTAGAATGTAGACACTACTATTCATATATTTTTAGTATCCATAATGTAGTACAAAAATGGGAAAATACATTAAACGCTAAAAGATGAAGCATTGTAAGAAAAATGTCTCTTGGTACCGCAAAAACAAAAAATACACCTAGTCAATATTCATTGGGCTATGAGTAGTGCCACTCGCCCCTGCCTTGTTGTCGTGTGCCCCTACGTGCATATGGAGGTCTTCATCTGAGCCCAATACAAGTCTACGGGACGCCAATCTTGTTCTCCTCGTTGGTCCATCTTCATCCAACACGGCCCTTAGGATTTGGGATTGCATGAGCTGATCGAGCGCTTGCCGTGTCTCTAGACTGTACACATCGAGCAAGAAGTCCATTCCGTCATTTCGGAAAATTTCTTTCCACTCTGATTCCGATAATTGTCTTAGTTCTTGCGGGTCCGGTTGGTCAACGTCGTGAGAAATGCGATCCCCGTTGTCTGTGATGCGAACTCCGTCAACAGCCCACAACCATTGCCGTGGATGAGGTCCAAAACGAAATTGCTCTCCGTTCTCGTTCCAATGGCCATTAAAGCATTGGTAGAAGAAATTTCTTTTTCCCTGAGAGTATTTGTCCTTTAACGAGATCAAATTCTTGCACATCCGGACAATCTGCTCCGGGTCCCTTTCCCAACCCCACTCGTTTAAGAGACGCATCTTATCCAACGAGTGCATCTTCAATTACCAGCTCCACACCAAATCCTTTCCCCACATATGTGATTGATCATAAGCGTTCGTCACATTGAACTCCCAATGCGGGGGCATGTATGGAACTAATCCAAAAAGTTCGTACAATCGCTCGTGAAAAGGGGCCTTGCACAATGAGCACCGCCGGCTTACAACCATCAAGCTAATCAAGCAAATGGATGGTACAAGTGCTCACAAGTGCCTAGATGCATCCCACCTTCTGGACCAAATGGGTTTAGACAAATTGAGCAAGTCGTACTGTCGGATACAAAGCTCGAAGGTTGTGGCCACAATAACATGGGGTTGCCCCGATGATCGAGGGTGGATGAAACCTCCTTTTTGAAATCCCATTTGTAACGGGACCAATCGATGGTTGTTTGTCCACCGGCGGTTTTCACCATCGCCATTTCATCCATCTTGTAAAGATCATCTACGAGGGCCCACGATGTCAAACCAAACACCCTCTCCTGGTTTTTTTTGGTATAGTTGTTGTCAATTTTTTGGAATTCCTCCACCAATTGTCGGGACCGATCGACCGTGAAGACGCAGGCCAACTTCCATTGGTAGTAATGTTCTACCAACACATCCAAGCGACTTTGTAGTCTTGAATTCTCTTCAAGCGCTTTAGCAAACTCTTTGCCTCAGGTCTCAGACTGTTCGAGCTCGTGGGACCATTTCCAGAATCATCATCGATAATGTAGAGCACATGCCAAATGAGTTTCGAGTCATCGGCAACAAGAGGGTTGCATCTCTGATGGTTCTTTCTGCTGCGATGGACTGGAATCATCTCCGTGATATGTCCAACCTGGTATGGTTTAACATTATTACTACTTGTACATTTGACTTGCTCATATAACCCATTGCGTCGGCTGGCAGCCGATGCATGTCTATTTTTGCATCTCATTAATTCTACTTCAATAGTCTTGATCGCTATCTCTTTCGATTCCAGGTGAACTCTGAATGCTGTATCAAGCCGATTTCGCAATCTGCTGTTAGTCGATTGAAACGAAAGTTTTTTCGGAACGTTGAAGTGAAGGCCGTGGGTAGCAACTTTTCAAGATGTACCGAGTGTGACTATCTGGTTGAGTTTCTAGCCAAATATCCTCGCGGGTCCGACGAATGGCAAGCACTGCATGATGATCGGGCGAGGCATCTCAACTACCAAAGTGCTTGGCGTAATGTGTACTCCGGATGGACATCTCAGTCCGCTAATTACCCGTCTGAGTTTCTCTGCATTATTCACGACAAGATGGACACTTCAAAGACGGCCATTCCAAGAATACAGCGGATTACGAAAGCGACCGCAGGTCTTGGACATATTCCTATTTCATGTACTGGCATGCTTAATCACGGTCACGGCGACGGTGCGTATGCACATTACTCCACGTCCTTATGGCATGGGGACTCCAATTTCACAATTTCGTCCATTTGCCGTGTTCTTCGGGCATTGGAGCGCCGACCTGTGCGTGAGTCAAAGCAGCTCTTTATATGTCCACCTCAGAATTCGTTCTTTGAATCTTTACTCCGTGGTAAATCTAGATGTAGTTCGTCGATTCCAGAAGCTAGGGGCGATCCCCTTCCAGTTTCTTCGCTGGCTCAACCGGAAGTTAAGCTTCCTCGGAAGCTGTATCTCCAACTTGATAACTCTGCAAAGGATAACAAGAACAGGTTTGTCATGGCCTTCTGTTCGCTTCTCACAGCCAGACGAATTTTTAAGGAAGTGACTGTGGGATTCTTGATTGTCCGCCACACTCATGAGGACATTGACGCACATTTTAGTTACCTTTCAAAATTCATCAAACGGAAAAACATTTACTACTTAGCTGACCTCATGAAACCTTTCATGGACTCTCAGAAGACAGTAGCCTTTATTCCTGAACTTGTTCAAGAGGTTGCTGATTTCAAAAGTTACATTGCTGATTACCATCATGAAGGCAAGAATAAGCTTGTTGGCCTTGGTGAGATGCACCTTTTCAAATTTTACGTTGAAGAGGAAGGTGAAGATGCGGGATGGCCGGTCATGAGATACAAGAAAAGTGCGACGGATTCATCATGGCTCCCTCCGGGTGAGGCTCATTTGTTTTTGTCATCGTACTGTTTGCATTCATTTTTTGCTGACTTTCTTGTTACTTATTTGTCAGCTGCCAGCCGACGGATTTTACCTTTGTGCTTCTTTTGTCCTTCATTCCTTCCATTTCATTGCTTTCTTGTCTTTGTCCAACTTTTTTGTATATTGCATTCAGATAAGCCTGTGAAGATGTGGACGGCGGATCAATTCGGGAATCCTAACCTTCCGATTGGTGATCCAAAACCAGTACCCTTCAAGCCGCTTTGGGGTGACGTTCATGTCAACGAATCGAAGCGAAACAAGGAGAAGGAGGTTGCAAGAGCGACTGGAAACAGCGAGAAGCAGTCCTTTATCAAGAACGGTATTGCAAAGTATATTGAGTTCTGGAGGACGGGCATGGCTCGAGACAAACGAGATGCCGCGGATATGGAGCCTTTCATTGATTATTGGGAGCGTCTTTTACAACTAATATCTGGTCCTCTCCCGCCAAACCCCGACTGTCTACAAGAAGGATTCTGGCCGAAATCGGACTGGATGCGTGATCATGCTCGCGCAGCGTCACAGCCGGATGCAATTATTTCCGGCTTGGATGTCACACCAGAAGATGAGCCTGACGCTTACCCTTTCTGCGGCCCCGAGATGAGCTGTCCGAAATTATCCTTCAATCCATTTCGTGATGTTCCCCTTGGTGATTTTGTACTCTGCCGACCTTGCAGCGGGCATTACCTTCCTGTGTGGATGGGCCAGGTACTGGAGTGCGTCAACCACAGTCCTGGGAATTCCTACGGAAACTTTAAGGTTGAATGGTGGGTTCCACTCACGACCAAGAAAGATTCTAAGAAGATCATCGGGAAGGAGTGCTGGAATAGGCGGTGGGAGCGTGAGCACAGGGATCCAGATGTTCAGAACTGTAGTATCGTTCTCTTCTCGCATCGCTACCCGTCTCATAATAAGCGTGGGCCTCCAAAGACCCACCGTATCCAACCTGAAGCAGCGAGCGCTGCAATGGCTTGTTTGGAGGCTGGTGGCATCTCTGTTCATGGTAGTAGCGAATGATGTCATTTTCTTGGTTGGCTCCCAGCCGACGGGTTGATGTTTTCTGCAATGTAATTCGTTCATCATATATTAATTTGTATGCTGCCTGGAATTGTAGTATCTGCCAGTCTTTCGGCCATTGATACATTTTTCAAGTAACTCATCTGTCATGATCTCAGTCTGAGTAGTTGGTGTTATTCTTGTCGGCTGCCACCCGACAGCCTCTGTATTTTGCATATGCAGTTCGATCCATTTTTGTGGTCAAAGTCTTCGTGCATGTGAAGGAAAGACTTAAATCTGTGGCACGTGTGTTGCTCGGTATCAGAATGACGAGTAGATGGGTAGTTGTACATGAGTAATTATTGTTGGTGCGCAATTTGCGGCAAGTGAATTATAAATTCACGGATTCACTGTATGTGAAGTATCTCATTGTGTTCAGTTGTTTTTGTGTATCTTGGTTTATATTTGCCATAGGTTGGAGTGATTTCTTCTTTACTTAGTCTGATTCTGTTTCTAGCCGACAACATGGTTGAGACTTGTAGTATGGCGCTTGTCAGGAGAGCAAGAGAGGAAAGGGAGGAGAGGGAGGCAAATGAGGCCAGAGTTGCCAGGGAGGCAGAGTCTCAGAATAGTATAGTGTCTGAAAACTGTGTGGATAGCACTCTTCCGTCGACTGACGTTCATGAGGAGAATTGGAACGAGGAAGATGACGAAGAGGAGTCCAACGACGATGTCGATTCAGACGGCGATGGCGGTGAGCATGTCGTTGCACAGTTGGGATGCTCTGATGAAGATGACCTCCACTGCAATGGATCGGACGAGGTGGACTTGTGGGCTACCGGAAACTTTGACAGCGATTCGTTTTCAAGCTTTTCGGGTAATCCATTTGAAACCGGATGCGACACCGGTTCGTACGTGGACTCCGATATGTACGCTCCTGCATGGCGCAAGAACTGGTAGATGTAAAGTGTAGTTCAGCTTGTAAATAGTCCCCTGCAGTTGCTTTTCTCTAATCGATTTTCCAGACTGCTGCCATCTATGGGGCACCTCCAAATGTAACATTTATTTTGACTAAAATATTGTGCTCTATTCGGATCTTATCCTTGATGTACTTTATTTTAGTCAAGCTTGTTTTACCTTTTTGTTTTGATGTTGTGCTTTGTAGAATGCTGTGTGTAATAGAATTTTGTTATCAATGTATTCTCTTGATGGTCGTTTATGTATGTTCAATATTTTACGTGCTGCCAATTGGCAGTCATCTTTTTATGAAACCCACTTCCTCTTCTTTGTTTATGTCTTCAGATTGATCACTTGTATTGCTTTACCCACTTTGCCGGACTTACTTAATGGATGTTTTTTTCACAACATTCTGTTGGCAGGATTTCATTCTTTATCATTGAAGTTCTTCTTGTCGGCTGCCAGCCGACAACCTTTTTTTATTTCGAGTTTGGAGATCATCTTTTTGCCCTTCTTACTCGGGCATGTACTCTCTTAGTGTTTCCCTAATTGTTTAGGAGATCATTCTGCCATCTGCTACTATTTTTGAGAGCTGCCTTCCGGGAGCCTTCTTTGTTTGTAGTCCACTAAAGTCTCTGTTGTCCGTTGGCTGCCGGCCGACGTCTAGACTCGTAGGACAAACCACGTTCTTCGTTTTCATGTTGACCACCTCTCATTGCTTCATATTTTTGGTTTAACTTCCAAATTATCACCTTATTTTTCATCCCATTTTTTGAATAATTTGCTTGATCATTGGAGTTCTTTTACTCACCTTTTTTAATCATGAGATTTCTTCTATAAAAATATTCGGTGATTCTGATTCCTCCTCTTTCTTTGTCGGCTGGCCCCCGACCTTTAATTCTGTTTTTGAGAATCTTTAGGGCATATGGAGATTCTTTAGGGTTCAAGAGAAATATTTAGGGTCTCGGAGAATATTTTGGGTCTCGGAGAATATTTTGGGTCTGGAAGAGTATTTAGGGTCTACAGAGAATCTGTAGGTTTTGGAGAATCTTTAGATATTGTGGATTGACAGCCAACGCTTGAAGTTAAGGATTCTAGTGGTTTTGAAGAGACTTTATTATGATATGAGACAAATATTATAGTTTTGTGTGGGACAATGTTTGGTGGCACGCAATTTCGAATGTATATGTTAAGGATTTAGCCCATATTTTCTTGTTTTTTTGTATGATATAGGAAATGAAATCCGAGTCTAAGTTATTTTTTGGTCCATAATTGATCGATTTGTCCATATTAAGTTGAATATCCGTTCCCACTTCTTGGGTTGCTCTTCTCCCTTGCTCTCTACTTTTGTGATCGCATTAGAACGGAAGTATTTCCACTCGTGAGGGTGTGTGGTAAGGACAGTGCGTGCACGTGAAACCAAAGAGACTGTGAGAGTTTTTGTAGACATGGCGGAAGGCAAACCTTCCAGGGCTACCCGAGGTACGACGACCCAACCAGCAGTATAGCGGGTGGTACCAATCATACCGACAGATCTGGAGGAGAAGGCCGTCCTCGAACATTACCTCACCAACATGGGCTGCCGCGGGCTGCATGACGTTGCGTGGGGAGCGAAGGAGGCGAAGCTGGTGGTGGAGCTACTCGGTGCACCGGACAACCAGTACGACGTCACCATACGAGCTCACTCCGAGACATGGGGTATTCCGGAGTGGGAGCGTACCTACTCTTTCAGTAGCGGAACCGTCAAGACAACAGAGCGGAACGATGACATCCTCGGGGACAAGTTCACGAAGCAAGCCGACCCCAAGGAAGGCTACAGTACCGACGACCTCCGGCATCAGGACGCCCAGATTGTGGTAAGGTTCTTGAACCCAATCTTTCACCCGGAAAAACCCAAACGGGTGGTGTCTAAATGAGCCACCACAATTCTAGGTTCGATGAGGGAGAAGTTTAGTGTAGATTGGGCCTCGCTTATGAGCGAGATGGTCAACCGGATGGTGAGAGGGCTCCAGAAGTCGAAGAGGGCCGGCACCCCTCTTCCCTCGTACCTCACTCACCTCTACGCACAACACGATGTGCTTACCCCAGACGAGCAAGATGCATACGAGCTGCTGCTGGAGATCCAGAACTATGGTGGTCCGGAACCAGTAGACGACAACGAGACCATGGAAGATGCGGAAGCTTCCTTGCCCGAGGCTGTTCCCCAACCCCGGAAGCGGAGCAGATCTGTACCGCGGGAGTCGACACCGGGACCATCTACATCGATTCAGTCAACGGGTGGGCAACCTCGGCAAGACCCCAGGCAAGCTCCACGTGAAGGTCGCATTACTCCGGCGGAGCCCCCGCACCTCGTTGGGCTCGACGGGCCCAACCTACTGGAGCTCATTCAGCATGCAGGTTGACGTGCGGCAATCGTGTGCCAATCCGAAGCACGATTATGAGAAGTCTTGGACGGCATCCGGCGGGAGCTGGAGGTGGAGAGGGTCATGGAGATAGTGACAGCGATCCAAGAACTACAAAAGAACACGCTCGGACTCCAAGCCTTGGAGATCCAGCAGGTTGCTATCATCCGGAGTCAAGATCAATTCGTGGCCCAGTGCGACGAGGCGTATACGGCATTGACAGAGTCCCGGAAGAAGTTGAAGGAGGCCGAAGATCGAGCAAACGCGTCTGCCCAAGCCTTGAGCGAGGTACGTGAAGCACTGGCATTTTCGGTTGACACGGTCAACCGGAGTCTGCTTTTTACAGGTCAGCTAGAGCAGGAGGGTAAGCTGAACCGGGTGCAGATTATACGCTTCCTGCACGATCACGGCAAGAAGATGGAGAAGACATGGATTCGCATGCAGGAGTTGGTAGCTAACATCACCCCGGAAGGACTAGAGGACCGGAGCACCCAAGCACCAGAGGACCTAGCATTTCCGGTCCGGATCCGGACGTCCCCAGACAAAGCCGGACCTTCAAGCATACACCCGGAGGCTTCCGAAAAGCAGAAGGAGATCTTAACTCAGCCGGAGCCTACTACGCATGGGAGCAGCAGTCCTACCAGCAATCCGAACACCGGTACCGGAAAGCACTGGACGGATTTACTTCCAGAGGTAACTCAGAACAAAACCCCTTCTCCCCTAAGACTGCAACCGACTCCTCCTTCATCAAGCCGCCGGAAGTCCACTCCCCCGCTTGCGAGGCGTTTAGGGACCGATCCCCCCAGTCCCGGAGCCCAATTTCAAAGCTTCGTTGAAGCTCCGGAGACCATTGTGGTAGATTCCGCCTCCGAGCCAGCTCCACCGGCAGCATCACAGGTTCCAACATCCGGAGCCGGATCACAGGACATTCCAGCAGCTACTATCCCACCGCGTAGGAGGGCCGGCAAGACCAGGGCAGAGACTTCCACGAGGCGTACCAATCCTCGATTCAAGAGCGTTGGATCACCTCTTTAGGTAGATTAAATTTAGTAGTATTAGTAGCTTAGTGATTGGAATTAGGTAGCGATTAACGATGGGGCCCAGAGTTGCACCCGGCTACTTAATCCGGAAACTAAGGCTTCCGGAAACTTGTAAACACTTCCGGAATTTTGCGTACTTTTCGGATGTTCGGAATCCGGACCCAAGAAAATAGGATCTGAGATTCTCTTTTCCGGATTTTTAGGGATAAGATCCTCCGGATTTCTTATAGATAGGATAAGCCTTAAATTAGAAATAGTTCTAGTATTTAGTAGACAGGTTTTGGAAAACTCATCACCTTGTTTCTTTTCCTTTACGTTGAATATGTTTCAGAGCTTTCACTGGATTTGCTACCTAGTACTAGTGAAGAGAGTTATTTTATGTGTGAGGTTCAAGGTCCGTTACTGTAGTACGTATTTGTGCAAGTTTCTTCGAAGAGAAGGTTGTTTTGTTGAGCTATGGAGTGAACCGGCTTGGATCTTTAGCACGGGAGTGTCCGGAATAATTGGAGGAGGTTGCAAAGGTGTTCCTGGTCACCTTCAGAAGACCGGAAGAACCAGGAGGGGAAGAGATCCATTGCAGAGGTGTTCCTGGTAGTCTCTAGGGCACGGCCTAGTCCGTGTGAACCCGGATTCCGGTCCAAAACCGGAGTTTACCCCCACGATAGGAAAAACTTGCTATGTGAGTCTAGGAGTCCTCCCCAGTGAAACTACATCACTATCTTCGTAGGGCTACAAAAGTGCTATCGGAACGTCGTTGTAGTCAGGGCGTACTTTTGTGTAACCGCATCCGGAAGGCCTTCTGAATGTCGTGAGAGTTACGTCTAGGATCAACACCATATCACCGGTTAGTAGATTAGGGGGAAAGTGATTGTCTGGTCACTATAAACACCGGGGCAGTGGGTGTCTAGCCACTTAAAGTCACAAGGCAGTGGGGAATCCGGCCACTTACACAAAATAGAATCAGTGGCCTTCCGGTCACTCGTTTAAACCTTCCGGGAGCCGCTCTGAGGAGGAACGGAGGTAAATCAAACTACCCTCCTGGTTTCCGGAAACCATTTCCGGGAACAACTGTATATACCTTCCGGAAACTAGTTCCCAAAAGTTTTGCTTGGGTTTCGAAATCCGGAAGGATCCGGAACTATTACTGAATAGATTAACTAACCTAGGTGATGATTAGACTAGTGGTTTTGGGATAATTTGAAAGGATAAATAGATCTCCGTGGGAACGAAACCGGAGTGGTTTACTTTGGAAGCACTTAGTGACGATTGAGCGCATTCTGGAGGAATATTGACTCTGCAAATTACGACAATTATTGTCTTTCTTCGATTGCCCTTGAACACCTATTACTTTAATGCTTACTTGTTATTGTGTTTCAAGGATCGGTAGATCTATCAATGTATCTATAGGAAGATCCCTCTATATAGCTTTCATTTGATAAGTTTCTTATTGTGTATTGGTGATCCATGATAACAATTCAATGGCTAATATTGTCTATCTTTGCGCCCTACTTGAACGCTTATTACTTTTATGCTTACTTGATAATGTGTTTCATGGATGGGCAGGTCTATCAATGTATGTATCTATAGAGAGATCCCTCTATGTAACTGTCGTTTGATCAGTTTCTCATTCAGTTTTGACCCATGATAAGAACTCAATGGCTATTACTGTCTTTCATCGTGCTCATTTATTGTAATATTATTCAATACTTTGCTATAATGGTAACATTGATAGTGTTTTTGGGTCTAGCACCTTGTACATAATATTGTGCCAGAGTCTAGATTTCATCTTAAAGTCTAGATTTAGTTAAATGTGGCATATATCTTTTTCAGCATAGTTCTTTGTACACTCTCCGGATCTTTGGTCAGGAGAGTTGCGATAGGGTTCCCGAGCATACAGCCGATAGCAGAACAATCTACATGAAGGAATCTGGCACTCAGAAGGACATCTTCTTGAAGACCTTATCGAACCATCTCTTTAATAGGTTGGATTGTGAGTATACTCCGGCGAATACGCTTGTCATTGACAACAGCCCGATTAAGCATATGCTCAATTTACCGGAGAACGTCCCTCTTCTTCCATCATGGTCGCATAAACATGATGGCGTGAGAGATGATTCTGTAGTGCTGGAGGAGTTGCTGTCATATCTGTCTGACCTTCATCTGTTTCCGGGTGGCCTAGCGTAGTATCGGGCCGAACATCCCTCGGGCCAGGAGATGTTCTTTAATGATCAGAAGACGTGTGGTCAGTCTGCGAGTATCTGGAACGCAATCCAAGCGTCTCAGAATCCCCGCTCTTAATGCCGTTGGAAAGGCTTAGATGCTTATTACACTTTAGGTCGGATAGAGCTAAACTGTATCGATTGACTGAAGCTCTATTTTATGAATTTTGTTGGACCATTTTTTGTGTATATATTTTTTTTGATAAATGAAACCGAGATGTTTCTCCACTTTGTTTGTTGTGGGGAATGGATACCTACAGCTGATGGAATGTCGTCATGTTTTGAATGATTGGAGTTTTCGTCTATTGTTCTGAGATATGTGAGCGTCACTTTGATTGAAAATTCTACAGGACTGTGACTGTTGGGCTTCCGTACATTCGTTGCTGGGCCCAGAGGAATTCGCACTTTCCCTTCGGAGTAAAGGGCTTTTGTTGCACTCTGCTGCAACCGCGCAGTCAACCATGGATTATTCGACCATGGCTGTGGATGACGGAGTTGTCGAAAGCCTTATAGCGCGGGAGCCAATTCATGAATGGGACAATTCACCTTCGCCGCAGTGGCCTCGTTCAGTTCCAAGGTCCCCGCGTCAAAATACGGATAATTGTACTCCGGCAAAGCGTAATCTCTATGACGGTTTATGGGATGCTACTTCCCAACGCTCGCTTGCGGTGCGTGATATGTTGACCTCCAAGTTATTACACTATTTAGTCGTTTTGGCCTAGGCAATTTTTGTTTGTTGTTGAGCTACATTGCCTCATGTAAATTTGGTTCATTTGATTTTGTTTTTATTCGTTGGATGTTAAATGTTGTCAGTGGATCTACCCTTTTGAATTTTAGCTCCATTCGACCTAAAGTTTGCTTGGATGGATCTTATTGATACAATTTTCATGTGTGATGTGTTGGAGTATTCAACCTAAAGTGTATTTGTTTGGATTGTGTGTGGCGCTCATTGTGCAGGAACGATCTGGTAAATCTCTCCGCCCCCGTATTCTCTCACGAAATGCTGCTAGAGACAAATGCTCTCCTTCCCCCACCCGTCGACACTCGTTGCCCGAATTAAATAGTGACGAGGTGCGCAGGCAGGGTTTGTAGCCTCTTCTAGAGAATCCATTAATGCAAGAGAATGGTGCAACATGGACTAGGCAACGCCACAGGGCTTTTCTGAAGACGCGTATAGAGGCTTATGGCGGAACTCCCTAGACCATTTTATTAGTGATATGACAATTGTGTTTTGCCTGGGGGTAAATAAGTGTTCTTTGTGACTTTTTTTCATGAAGTTTGAATAAATCTTGGAATAATGGTATATGCTTCCTTTACCGTTACCAATTTTTTTGGGCATTGGGCTAATTTGGTCCATCCATGTAATGAAATATAGTATTTTATGTGCATTGTCCATATGCTTTGCACCTATAAATGTCTATATATATTGATACTTCAAAGATCATATATCTTCAAAATCATGGAAATCTCCCAATATAACAAATATGGTGTTTTATTAACTATATTTTGCAGCAAGGCAGTCTCGTCTCGCTCCTTCTGCAACTACGCCTGCAGTTGCTGGACTTCCTCCAATGGCCGACTGTTCCCGAGACACTATTCTAGTTGATGTTGGGTGTGGTGAAGAATCAATCGCGTCTGATGCAGCTCCTTCTGCAGCTGCTGCTCTCTTGTTAACATTGGTAACTGCTCCTCCTGATCAATTGGATTAGATGGTGGCGTGATGATGACCATTTTCTGCCTAATTTGGTTAGGGATCAACTTCCCCTTTCCACGCCCAGGAGTGACTGGAGGTAGATCTTTCACCACCTTCAGCTCTAACCGCTTCCTCTTCCTCAAAGATGGCCCAACTTCTATTTGATGGGTTGGCAAGGTTGGCACAGTGATTGGATCCACCCTCTCCTCTTCTAATTGAGTTGATGTTTGTTGTCAATCAACTTGATGTGCTAACTTCACCAAATTCAAGATGTACATGGCCGAATAAAGCCGATGCGGTCGTCCAGTTATCGACTTCATCAATTCGATTTGCATCTAGTTATACACCAGATTTGCCCATCCAATCTATACGTCCTCCCATGCTAACACCGCAGCTGCTAACCCCTCCTTGTTTATCAAGTAGATGCCCTTCTCACACAAGAGTATTTTCTCGTTGAAAAACGAGAGTCACTCCTTCCAAACTCCCTTCGCCTTGGTGATGTCATAGCCAGCTGCAGTCTTCACCTTCTTGGTCAAGATCTTCAGCTCCATCTCTGCCATCAAGTCAGCTACATCCTCCACGCTCAAATTGCTTGCAGAAAACTTGAGAAGCGCGGCAAATTCATCAGGTCCGTAATGGACCGAAACCCCATCAACTTGAAAGGTAGTTATCCTCCCCTACTTTGAGTTGATGATGAACTCTCGCCCAAAATCAACTTGATCTTCCAGCTGCAACTCCAGAGAATCCCAGACGCCGCACATATGCAAATTCTGCTAGTTAGCCTCAAGCTTCTTCTTCGATGTTGCGTTCACTTGTCGCAGCGCCACCTTCTCCAGGATCATGTTCCTTCTAATTGATCATGTTGTGTTCTTCCTCTTGATCTTCGGTGATCCTCCCATCAGCGGTTCTTCTTTTGTGCTCCTTTGCGCCCTTCCCTTCGCGTGATCTAATTGATATATCTCACAGCTCTTAGTTATTCCCTCATCATGTGCAAACCTTACTCATTTTTCTCATCAATTGGATAGACTCAGAAATACTTACATCAATCACTCATCAACTGGAAAAATGCTCAAACTCATCAAGTTGAAAAACGGACCCTCTTCCACCCAAACTCAGACTTAAAAGCACTCAAACCCTATCAACTTGATCAACAGACAGAATTTTCCTCAAGTAGATAAACGCACAACTGATCCTGTAGATAGAAAGTGTAACGATGATAGAAAGTATTACAGCATAAGCACACTCATTAGGGTTTGCAACAGAGCTCTACAAGATACCTAACTTAGAAAAATAAGATAGTAAAGTTGAGAGTGGGAAACAAATAGAATGACATTGAAACAATTTTGCATAACTTTCCCACAATTGCATTGCATGAACTCTTAAACGATTTCTCACCTTCCTACATTGACTGTTTCTTCGGCATTGTGTTCGCTCTTCCTTCTTCTTGCTTCCCTTCAGCCCACAACTCATCAATCTCACTATTCTCCGCAAGCATATAGCAATTGACAACTTTTTTTCAACCTCAATCACTCTGCACTTCTACGGTTCTAACCACAATCGTTCTTTTCTACAAGACGCTATTGTTAGGGTTTTCACTTGATCACAGCAACATAATTACTACACATCAAATAGATTGCAGAACAAGCGGCCATGGTCATCTACTGGATTTTCCTCTGTTCACCTGTAAAAACACCGCGTTTTCCACCCAACTGTAATCCACTTGATGCGTACACAACCCGATTGTAGAACTCCTCAGCACGCTCTCTAATACGACTTTAAACAGACCCACATTGACTTGAACTTTTGGTTCTTACCCTTTCTCTCCTCAAAACCCTACTACTCTTTGCCGCCATATCTCCTAGACTGCTCTCTCTATCTACTTGACAGTTATGGTTCTTGGCATGCTTCGCACTTAAAAGCCCATCAACTTAATACACCATCAGTCATAGCCGTCACTTAGAGAAGTAGAATCGACTCGATTATTGCTCTTATCAATGCCACGTTCTCACAATATTTCTAGAGGATCACTAATTACTAATTACTTTTAATTTTGTTCCCATGAAGTAGATATATTATCATTTTCTACTTGATGTGAACTTCATTCCAATCTTCTTAACCAATTACATTTATTTATTTGGGTTTCAACTAAAATTTATAATTTATATCTTATTGTATTATTAATTTGTATTTATTTTGAATTTTTCTACGTCTTTTGTTTCATAATTTTAAAAAAAATTTACTGTTGTTATGGTCACTCATTTTTAGTGAAACTTACCCTCAAGTTTGATAATGTTTAAGACGATAACCATTATAATGAGTATCATCAATTTTACCATCAAAATCTTGAAGCTCAAAAGAACCATTATGATAGGCCTTTAATACTTTATAAGGACCAAACCACTGCATTTTAAACTTACTTCGAAATTTTTGAAATTGACTATTATACAATAATACTAAATAATACTTAGGGGACAATTTACTATCATAATAAGTTTTACAATGACGTTGTATAGCTTCACTGTTTAAGAAAGCGTGACCTTGTACTTCATCTAATTCTTCAAGCATACATAATCGGTGTTGTAAAGATAGTTTATCATCTAGACGTTCATCAAAAGCTATGCGTAATGTAGAAATTTCCATTTCAATTGGTAAAATAGCTTCTCAACCATATACAAGTTGAAATGGACTTTATTTAGTTGATACCTTAAAAGCACATCGATAAGCCCACAAAGCATCATAAACTCGAGCATCCCAATCCACATTTGAACCTTGTACCGTTTTAGTAATAATACGGCATAAAATGCCATTAGTCTTTTCCGTTTGTCCATTAGCACGTGGATGATATGGTGTAGATTTTCTATGTTTAATCAAATATTTAGTAGTTAAAAGGGAAATAATATCATTTAAAAAGTGGATGTCCCTATCACTTACCAACTACTTGGGACAACCAAAATGGGTAATAATGTTTTCATACATGAATTTGGCAACGGTTTTAGTGTCATCATTTTTTGAAGGAAGTGCTTCAGCCCACTTTGTGACATATTCAGTAGCCACTAAAATGTACCGTTTATGACCATGCCGGCTGAGAGGTTTAATAGGACCAACAAAATCAGTGCCCCATTTTTCAAAAGGAACTTGAGCTAAAATTGGGTTTAAAGGCATGGCTTTTCTGCAGTTGGTTTACCTACTCGCTGACAAGGGTCACAATGTTTTACATAACGGTGAGCATCAGCAAATAATGTAGGCCACCAATAACCAATTGTAAAGCTTTATGAGCTGTTACAAATCTCGCAAAATGGCCACCACAAACTACATCATGACATCCTTTTAAAATAATAAGTACTTCACTCGGATTGATACATCTTCGTAAAATATGGTCCTTTCCTTTTTAAAATAATATATCTGCTATTAATGTATAAGGTTGAGCTTTATAAGCTAATTTAGTTTTTTGCTTTTGTGTATATTCATTAGGAAAGGTTCTAGTACTTAGATAATGATCTAAAAAAATCTCAGTAAATTTCCGTAGATATTTTTGAAAAGTTGCTGTCATTGCCCTTTGAAATGTTGCTAGAGCATTACATAAACCAAATGGCATCACATTATAAGCAAAGTTCTCCAATCTGTAGTAAAGGTCCTCAAACGACGATCTTCAGGTGCAATTTTAACTTGATTATATCCAGAAAATCCATCTAAAAAAGAATAACATTCATGTCTTGCAACTCCATGTAAGATAGCATTAATAAATGGAAGAGGAAAATGATCCTTTTTTGTGACACTGTTAAATTTCCTAAAATCTAGATAAATTTGTAATTTGCCATTCTTTTTAGGAACAACCACAATAGGTGAAACCCACTCACTATAGGGAACGGGATAGATAAATCTACACTCTAATAGTTTATCAATCTCTTCCTTAACCATAAGTGAGTATTTGGAATTCATTCTATATTGTCTTTGTCGGACAGGTTTAGTATGAGGTTCTAAAATTATTCTATGTTGAGTGACCTCAAGGGGAATACCTTTTAAGTCTTTGTAAGTCCATGCAAAAGCACTCTTATGATTTAAAAAGAATTCATGCCATTGTTCCCTTTCCATTAATGTTAATCCTGAACAAATTTGAATTAATCTTGGTTCATCTAAAGTTCCCAAATTTAAAGATGTAACAGATTCTGAAGAGAAGTAAAAGAAAGTTTAGTATGCAACATATTGTCTACAGGGGGAACATAGGTAAAACTACCTTTTCCTCATATGAGACACAAGTTGAAGAGAGTGATTTTACTACTGATGAAATAAGTGATAGAGAAAGTGAGGATATTCATTGTGTAACTAAGGAAATGCCAATCATAAAAAGGGCGGGTCCGAGAGAATATTTCTTGCCACCCCATCAATTTGAGGTATAAAGGAGAGAACATAGGTAAAACTTTGAATCGTCAATGTTCCTTTTCTCCAATCATCCTTAGCTTTAGCTGTTTTTAACCAAGGTCGACCCAGGAGAATTGGATATGTTGAAAATGATTCGGTAACTTTAAAGATTATATAGCTAAGGGCAAAGGATAATCCTCCAATTATGGTTGGGACTGCATTTACTTGTCTCAAAGGTGTAACACAACTTTGATCTGCCATCCTTAGAATAATTGGTGTTTTTTCAACCTTGTTAATCCCAATTCATCCATGGTATCACGATGCATTAAATTTACACTAGAACCACTATCAACTTGAGTTCCTTCAATTATTGGGCCATCAATAATTACGTCAATTGTAGGCGCTCCTGGATCTAATGAAATATCATGAACATCTACAATTTTTGGTTTTTTATGCACTAACGAAGAACTTAATTCATGGCGGCAACTTGGTGCTATAGCCAATAATTGTCGTAATGAAATTTGTGGCTAAATATTGTCCATATTATGAAGAATATTATAAGGGACAGTTCCCTTTGCCAACTTCATTGTACGCGTAAATTTTTGTTTTTTCACTGTAGGTAGTACCTCTTAGGCTTTCTTTTTAGGATTCTAATAAAAAACATCGCAAGGTCAAACTACAAATATATATTGTTTTCTGAATTATTTTCATGATTAAATACTAGATCCATTAATGGTTTATTTCTTTGACTCTCACTTAAATTAGGACGTTTTAATATAGTGATTTTAGGATTTACAGATGGAGAGGAAGTAGAAGCTTTATTCTTATTTTCTACATCCTTCTTTTTGGGGTTATCTCCAATTTTTCCACCGGTATATTCACTATCAAAGCTATTGTCCTGATCACTTTCTTTAAAACTGACTTGAGCCTTAGCAGCAGATCTGGTTATATAAACATCTCTTAAGGGAGAAAGTTGACAATGAGAAATGTGATTAACGTCTCTAGTGTCATCCGTCCTTTGTTGTTTAACAGGAGTAGGGCATTATATTCATTAGCAGTATGTCCAATTTGTTAGCATCTGCCACAAAGTGGATCATATCCCCCACGACCATTTTTACTTGGTTTACTACTGATCCTAGCTATATGTCTCGGTTCACCACAATTATAACAAATAATAGATCTTCTATTTCCTTGTTCATTGTTCTCTTTTCCCTTTTCCCATTCACTGGATCTTACAATAGGTTTCTTAGAAATTTGAGCATAACTACTCTTACCCTTAGATTCTCCTGTCTGGGACACTACCTAAGTCACTACCCTCACTTCTTTTAAATGCCAACAATGGTAGACTTCATGACCTTTCCCTCCACAATAGCTATATGTCAAAGGAATTTTATCATTAGTTGGGGTCGAACATTCAGTTGGTAAATGTCCATGCCCTCCACAATTTGTACACCAAACATTTGTTCTTTGATTATCAACAGTAGGTCTTTTAACATTTGCATTAGCTACTTCGGCTGCTAAATCTTTTAATTGTTCAGCTAATTTTTGAATTTCATTTACTTGGGACGCTTCGGGTGCAAGTAATAATAATGGTAAAGAATTAGTCTTCACCCGTTCCCTATAAGCTAAGGGGGTGGAGTTCATTATCCTTGGTGGATAATATTCCTTGCCATAACCTCCCATAGGTGCGGCCTAATCCGGAACATTTTCTAACATAAGAGGTGGTGGTGGTTGTCATGCATTCATTGTATAATTGGCTCCTATCATAGATTCTTCACAATTTTGTGCACTAATAAAAGCAACTTCTAAATCAACAGGTGATGAAACTCGAACTTGGTATTGAATTTGGGAATTTGGTATACTATCAATAAAAACATTTATTATAAAAGGGTCAGCCATTCCATGATTAGGCCACTTATGTAATAACAATTTCAATCGAGTATAACCCAAAGAAATAGATTCATTGGGCATCTTTTAACAGTAACCATATTGTTGGCTTGGAATCTAACCCATGGTACCAAAAAGGAGCCTCTCCTACTAGATTTCTTGGAAAACTGGTCAAATATTTGGTTTCAGGAAGATCATTCGCAGCTGCAACGGTCTGAAATCGATCAATATAGGCATCTGGGTCATCTCCCACAGTTCCATAAAAATGGGTGTAAAGAGCTATGTTCAAATGTCTTGAGATAGGTTTTTCTGGAAGTGTCATGTTGTCTAATTCAGGATCAACAAGTGGTGGAGGAGAAGGTGGTGAGGGTGGAGATAAAAGTGCAAACGTTTTCAAGCCAGGTGGACTGAAGATGTTTGAACACTATATTCATTAAAATGAGACAACTTGTGAATTTTGAGACTAAAAGCCTATTATTTCGGAACAATAAACAATGTGTATAGTTATTGCAAACAGTAAAATACAATAAACAACATAAGGAAAAGCATCACGAAGAGGTTCCCCCAACATTGTAGGGGCAAAATTCTAAATATTTATCTTAGAAGAAAAGGTAATTTATTGAATTTGGGCCAATTATCAACAAGTTAGGGAGTGCCTATATTGGAAGACACTTCTCTCTGAGTACATACTATTGTGTTTTATTTCAAATAATAACTAAAGACTACATTAAGTTAATTGTTGATTCAAAGTGATATGACATGATAGATCTATCCTCGCTACTACTATAAAGAACCAACTATTCACCAAAACAAAATACTCCTGAAAAATGGCAATCTAAAATTAGAAATCACAAGTGACAAAACAAAGGTATTAGCATGGTAGAAGGCAAAAGCAAGTAAACATGCAATGGTTCCGACTACAAATTATTAATAGTGGAACACCATACAAAAATACATGCATTTAGAATAATATGCACAAACGAAATAACACCATATTCGTTATATTGGGAAATTTCCATGATTATGAAGATATATGGTCGTTGAAGTATCAATAAATATTGACATTTGAAGGTGCAACGCATAAAGACAATGTATCAAGAATACTATATTTCATTCCATGGATGGACCAAAATAGCCGAATGTCCAAAAAAGAGGTAACGGTAAAGGAAGCATATACCATTAATCCAAGCATTTTTCAAAACTTCATGAAAAAAAGTCACACACAACATTCATTTACCCCGAGGCAAAACACAATTGCCCTATCACTAATCAAATAGTCTAGGGAGTCCCTCCATAAGCCTCTATACGCGTCTTCAAAAAAGCCCTATGACGTTGCCTAGTCCATGTTGCGCCATTCTCTTGCATTAATGGACTCTCAAGAAGACGCTGCAAACCCCGCCTACACACCTTGTCCGTGTTTGATTTGGACAGCAAGTGACGGCGGGAGGAAGCGGAAGGAGAGCATTTGATTCCAGCAGCATTTTGTGAGAGAATACGGGGGCGGAGACATTTACCAGATGGTTCCTGCACAATAGGCGCCACAAACAATCCAAACAAATACACTTTAGGTCGAATACACCTACACGGCACACATGAAAAATTGTATCATCAAGATCCATCCTAGTGCACTTTAGGTCGAATGGAGCTAAAATGCAGAAGGGAAAATTCACAGAGCAAATTTAACATCCAATGAACAAAAACAAGCTCAAATGAAGCAAAACTACAAGAGTGCAATGTAGCTCATCAACAAACAAAGACTGCCTAGGCAAGAACGACTCAATAGTGCAATAACTTGGAGGTCAGCGTAACACGCCCCGTGAGCGAGCGTTGGTAAGTAGCATCCCTGAAACCATCATAGTAAATACGCTTTGCCGGAGTACAATTATCCGGGTTTAGACGCGGAGACCCCAGAACTGAACGAGGCCACTATGGCAAAGGTGAGTTGTTCCTTTCATGAATTGGCTCCCACGCAATAGGGCTTTCAACAACTCCGTCGTCCACTGCCATGGTCGAATAATCCATGGTTGACAGCGCGGTTGCAGCAGAGTGCAACAAAAGCCCTTTACTCTGAAGGGAAAGGGCAAACTCCTATGGGCCCAACAAGGAATCCACGGACGCCCGACAAGCACAGCCCTGTAGAAATTTCAACAAAAGTGACACTCACATATCTCAGAACAATAGATGAAAACTCCAATCTTTAAAAAGAGGACAACATTCCATCAACAGTAGGTATCCAATCCTCACAACAAACACAATGGAGAAACATCTCCATTTGTATTATCAAAAAATATATATACACAAAACATGGTCCAAAAAAATTTACAAAATGGAGCTGCAGTCAATCAATACAGTTTAGCTCTATTCGACCTAAAGTATATTAAGGATCTAAGCGTTTCAACGGCATTAGGAGCGGAGATTCTGATAGGTTAGAATTACGTTACAGTTACTCGCAGACTGACCACACGTCTTCTGATCATTATAGAACATCTCCCGGCCCGAGGGATGTTCAGCACGGTACTGCGCTAGGCCACCCGGAAACAAATGAAGGTCAGAAAGATATGGGAGCAATTCCTCCAGCAGTATAGAATCATCTCTCGTGCCATCATGGTTGTACGACCATGCCGGAAGTAGAAGGACATTCTTTGGCAAATTGAGCACATGCTTAATTGGGCTATCGTCAATGACAAGCGTATTTGCCGGAGTATACTCACAACCCAACCTATTGAAGAGATGATTCGATAACGTCTTCAAGAAGATGTCCTTCTGAGTGCCAAATTCCTTCATGTAGATTGTTCTGCTACCGACTCTATGCTCGGGAACCCTATCGCAACTCTCATGACCAAGGAACTTGAGAGGGTACGAAGAACTATGCTGAAAAAGATATTGACATATCTCACGTGTTGTAGATTCCATCATTGAACTCCAGATCGTGATGGTGGCAATCTTAGACAACTTCGTAAGGAATTCAGCACAACCAGGGCGCACCCGAACTAGCTTAGGGCCTACTTCGGCCGGCAGCAAAGCCGAGTAAATGGACGGGATAGAGTTCTTGGATCCCCTGGTGTGCCACGATGGCTTACACGTGCATAGAATCTCATTTAGGTCCAGCACAACATTCAACCACCTGCCCTCGGAATCTGAAAAGACTCTAGTAATTTCTTCTAAATTACTGGCACCACTTATTCATGACTTGCAGACCTGGTTCGGAAACGCCAGGAGAACGAGCAATATTACCAAAGATTCATGAACAACAACAAGTCAACATAATGTAGAACTAAAGAGAGCAAATGGGGGGGAAGCGACATGGAGAAGCGCACAGTGTATATAGTGTTAGAAAAGCACCTCGAGAACTTCATCATCTTGGAGCAATTCGTCTCGGACCCCCATCGATCCCAACGAAACCTGAATGGTGTCAAGGGGTTCCGAGTGCCCCAGAACGATTTGGAGGCACGGTTCCGAGACAAGAAGAGGTGGCTCCGGGACAGAAGAATCATGATTGATCTCGTCTACGAGCACGGCCGAAGCTTGGACGACATCTTCTATGACTGGGACTGCAGTTTGGACGACCTCATCTATTACTGGTTGAGCGATCGCGTCATCACCGAAACTTAGATCTCAAAAAAATCAACAACTTCAACCTATTAGCAGATGCGCACATAGGACACTGATACAAGTCAGAGTTGTCGGATGTTAAGCAGTTTAGCTCAAGTCAAGCTGAAGTGCTCGCTGAGCACTGTAATATTAACAAAAAATACTGGAGTACAAAATTGGACATTTACAAAATGTTCTACCTCTATACACTCGCAACTACGTTACAGTAACCTGACGATGAGCTGGGGACATCAACGAGAGATACGTCCCGAGCGGGCGACTTTAGAGGGGAAGAGGGGCGGGTCGGCGGGGACGGGGGATCAGGTAGCAATTGAGCCCCCATGGAGACGGGGGAGAAACCTGCCAGAGACGGCAGCAGCGAACCGCGAGGCAGACTCCCAATCCCTTCTTCAGCTGAGATGGGAGGCTGGGGGATCATAGTATTCACTACGGGTGTTGTCATGGCGACAAGAGGCAAAGTAGCCGTCATGAATCTCTGCATCATGAGCATCATGTCGTTATGCCTCAGGTCTTGGTCCCTCTTCATGTCCTCGTCACGCCTTCGCTACCTATCCCTGAGCTCCTCGTCACGCTCCGCGAGCCGCTGCTCCATCAACCTCATCCGGGTGGCCTCCTCTTTGAGCTTCTTCTTGAGGGCAATAAACCTAATGTCGTCCTGAGCACTGCTCGCCGTTGCCAACGGAGAGCGGCCGGTCGCGTTGGCGACTTTCCTCTTCTTGGCCACGAGCCGAGCGGACAACTCACCCAAGGTCGGAGGTGAATGAGGTCTCTCGGAGATATCAAGTGATTCCAACTCCAAGAAATCGAGCCGCTGCCGCGAGGTACCCATTGTCTCTCCCGCTTAAGACCCAGAGCCACTATGAAGCTCCGACGGAGTGGCGGTATCGAAATCGTCATGGGAATCGGCATCAGGTGTGGCCGTACTGGAGCTCAGGCAAACACCCAGGGGGCTGTGGACCACATCCTCCTCCTCTTCTTCATCGACGGGATCAATAACCACTTTCTTCTTCCCCTTGGCAACGGCCTCTCCAAGCTCGGGGAAGATCTCCGCGTTGACGTGATATGCAACAACATTGAAATCGGCCCGATCCAACGTCAATGCGACCTCCATGGCGTCGTTGAGGTCCTGTTCATCGGTGCCGTGGGATATGCAGAATGCCTCCAGATCCAACATCTGCACACCAATGGATTGAACAGGTTACACTTTAGGTCGAATCGAGCTAAAGTGAATACAAAGGAACACTGATACGAAAACGCAGCTATTAAAACTTGAAAAGATACGACGTGATTGATGACTGCTAGAAAACCATATAAAAATAAGCTGGCACTTTAGCTCGACTCGAGCTAAAGTGCCACGCTACAAAAGCATAAGAGACGACCTCTCTGAAACAATACATGCACAGTCAGAGAGGGTATCAACAGTTTAGCTCGAGTCGAGCTAAACTGCAGAGATACTTACCACACTCGCAGTCAGTAATTTCGTCCCGCCAAACAGCTGGACAACTGAATCCCTCCTCTTGCAGAACAGCTCTAGGACCTTGATGAAGAACTCCATCCTCAGCTCGTTCATGTTCATGGAGTACGCCAGCTCGTTGTACTTGCGTAGCTTTGTGTGCAACACATGCTCCGGAGCTACGTAGGTCTTCTTCACGGCCGGGATCTGCGTAAGCTCCCTCTTGAAGAGAAAGAAGAGGCGAACCGGGTCCAGAGCGTTGTTGGTCTTTGGGGCATATCCCCCCAAGCGCTCGTTCTTGGAGGGAAGATACTTTGACTGCAGCTCATCGTACGCATGGCACAACGACGGGCCCTCAGCAAACGCTGTCACTTGAAGGTGTGACTGCTCGTCGCCGCAAATGAAGAGCCACGCTGAAAGACCGGTGAGGGGAGGCTGCCCTTTCGATGCAAACATCGTCATGAACTCGTCGAAGAAGGGCCTCTCCAACGACGACGTTGCCTTCCCTGAGAAACCACGGATATTCCAGAAGTCGATGATGTCGAGCTTCACGTTGCAGCCCATGTTACGCATCTGAGGGCCATCCTCTGAGCGAGTTGGTTGCCACCTTGTATGGACGAAAATGCATGGCCCCATGAGGTGGAACAAACCGCGACCGCACATCGAGGAAGACTCTGAAGAACTCTTTCGCATAGGGAGAGAGATCCTCACATTTGTAGTTGCGAAATTGCGTCTGCCTCGAATCCTTGTAGTATGAATCCGGTGGACCCCAATCCAAGAGGGCATGCTTTGAGGCCTTGCTGACGTTGTAGTCCTTCTTAAACTTCCGCCAGTTGGCCCGACTGTACGCTCCAGCGCTGTTGAAGAGGGCAAGCTTCGGCTTGATCAATTGAAGCTCCTTTCGAGCGACCTCCTTCCTCTTCCTTCAATCGACCCAGTCCCGGGTGCTGTAGCAATCCTCCAGCACAGATTGCGGCTGCTTCACAACCACCTTAGGATAAGGTAGTTTTCGCGATGGTCCTGATCGATTGAGTATATGCTTACACAGTGTTGCGTGATCAGCCTCGGTCATGTTGCTGAAGAACTTGAAGAACTCGCACGTCAAAACCCCATCTTTCTCAGGCACCCACGACTTGGCGTCTTTAAACTTTGACAAGGTCGACATTGTTGAATCGACGTTGATGAAGTCGCCTTGCGCCGCCAAAGAGATGACATCCGACCAGAGCTTGAAGGTCTCATCGGACGAGGTGATAATCTTCACCTCTTTTGTAATCGAGAGCTCCTTCGCCTTTCCGGCTTTCTTGAGCGCTGCCTGGCTTTTCGCAACGTCGATCATTGCGAAGCGCTCACGAAAAGCATTTAGAAATGGTTGTGTAGAACATTGGCAGGGTTGATTTAGTTTATAATCACAGTAGAAAATATACGTGACCAACAGGTCCGGAAAATGCAGGTTAGCTCGAGTCGAGCTAACTTGCAACCGGAGAGTATACACTATAAGCGATTGAATCTGTATACACTACTATACTAAAAGTGTGCAAACACACAAGTTAGCTTGAGTCGAGCTAACGTGCACGACCTTGGTTTAGTAATATTACCTCAAACTTCTTGTCATTAGCAATCTCAAGTGTTGTTCTCCGACCAGACTTGTGAGACCCGCGAATGCCCGCGGCGGAGTGCTTTGGCATTGGTCTCCCAACTTGGATCCACAAAGCACGAGAGCCAAGGATATTTGTTGCCCACGTCGTCTTGAATAGGACCAAGTGATTTACGCGATTATAATATTCAGAAATCTTCCTCAACTTCTCTCGGTCCTCCGTCCAGACAATGTAACATTGCCATGTTCGAAAGTGCCTTCTCATCACCTCCGAGACGTTGCCGTTTATCATCGACTTTCATGCTGCAACGCTGTACTCGCCGTCGATGATATAGAAGTCGCAGTCGCTGAGCTCCTCAACCGTCGTTGGCATATGATCGAGCTTGGGCATGACGCAGAGAGTCTGCTTCTACGTCTTGTCCGGCATTTCGAGGTAATAATGCTTCAACTCCTCCATACCTCGAGGTTCGAATGCACGGATCGTCCACTCCGATGGTGCATTATGCAGCCTCATCAAGCTTGATCTTCATCTCTCTATCACCTTGGAATAAGCAGCTCTGACACTCCGTCCAGAATTTCTGGTAAATCTATTGGACGTTGGTGTAGTCGATTACCTCTCCAAACCCAAGCGCTTGAGGGAGCTCTGACAGTGCAGAGGCCATCAAATTGGCCAACTCCTCCTTTGAAACGAGCTTCGTCTTCTTCCTAGAAGAGGTCTTCGGCTTCTAGGCAGCTAAGCGCTTCTTGACGGGGGAAGCAGACAGTGCGTTGTGCAGGGTGCTTTGACTTGTTCTTGCACTTGGGGTTCTAACCGGTACCGACGCTTGACTCATATTTTGACTATCGGTCACGGCCCCAAAAACTACCGAAATTTCTATTGGGCGCCACCCCGCGATTAATTTTTCCTTCTCAAGAACAGCAAAGGTACTCATTCTGGATAGAATGATGCGGAGTTTATTCGCTACAGCCTTCGCTTTCAATGGCTGACCACTACTAGTCTCCCATTTCTTTTGTGAGATTTCGTGGTCGACCTGAGCCACTATATCATTAAATTGTGACCCCCTAAGAGAAGTGACTAAATCGTGGATACAGATTAGAGACGAAGTATTGTTCACTACAATAGTAAACAAATAAGGATCGACAGACTCAGTGGTTGTCTCACACGACAACTTCACTATATCGTTATCTTCGTGGACTACATCAATAATTTTGGTCTTGAAGTCGGTGTGTTGGGGTTCAGTGATATCACCAGCGAAGGTCTGACCAAACACTAGATTATCTGTGTAGGAGGCCCACAACAGCGTCCACTTCATTGTCATTGATGGGTCTTTGAGCTCCCAACAATCCAAGTGATTGTTGTTGTCTCCATCGTCATCATCAATGTCGACAGACTTTGGCTGGAAGAAATGCTGCAGCTGAGTAACCATCATGCCCCTCTCAGATCTGCACACACACAAAACCGAGCACAAATATTTGATTGCTAAATTGATCATCCAATAAAGACGGAGAGGTTACACTTTAGCTCGACTTGAGCTAAAGTGTATCCGAATGCAAAGTATTTTAGTAACACTCTGCAACATAATATAGTCATTTGTAATGTTTTCTTAAACCCATTCAATCAATTCATGACATCTTCTTGTTCATCTCCTGAAACTGTGAAAAAGCTTACGAACCGATCCAATCACTCACGAAGCTCACTATATGAGGTTCTCAAGTGGTTGAAGCAGGACTTAAGCTCATGCACAATTTCTGAGAGGTGAACGAGAAGTGGACATGAGTTGGGTCAATGATATCATCGGTAACCTTTACTTTTGGAATGTTTTTAGGTCCGAAAGTAGTGGTGTTTGAGTTGTGGTTTATGTCATTTGTTTTACACTTTAGCTCAATTCGAGGTAAAGTGTGTTGGATTTGATGATTAGATAGATAATTTATTTCGATAGGTAGAGTTATCGAGTTGTGAATATTATCAAATGCATCTATGTCCGCACTTTAGCTCGAGTCGAGCTAAAGTGCCAACAAAGATGCATTGGTCCCGTATAGTTTAGCTCTTGTCGAGCAAAAGTGTACTGGTCTAATGCATCTTTGTCCGCACTTTAGCTCGAGTCGAGCTAAAGTGTAGCCAACAGTGTGCTATTCTGGCTCCACTTTAGCTCGACTCCAGTTAAAATGTGTTGATTGAAAAGCTTTTGTATTACAATTTCTGCAGGTTTGTGTTTTGTATAATGATATTCAAGGCATAGGGTATAGGGCTCATGGGTTAGAGTATGGATTTTACCTTTCAGCCATTGATTATGAACTCTAATCCCAGACAAATTCTGCTGGAACTAGATGTCGTGCAAGATCAATAACAAACAATCAATCAACGAATCAACCAATCAATCAAACAACCAATCACTCTATCCCAAAACCAAAATGCAACATGCAGATAGAAAATACAACCACACATAAGCAATCAGAAAGCAGAACCACAGAAAAACCTAGTCATTCAGCAGTATGTTGAACATTCAACACATTGAACGTTTCAACACATTCAACAATGAATACATTCAACATTCAACACATCAAAATCAACACATTGAACACAAAGTAGCACATTCAAAGCAGCACATTGAAACTAATTTTCTTTTTTAAAAACGAACTAGCATCAACACTACGACAGAACATAACACCAATTCCACAAAACAACAATCAATACACGCACTCCTAATACAAACAGAGACTAAGAGCAATAAGACACAACAAATGCCTGAAGAAAACAAAAATCATACAATCCCAGCAAACACCACCAAACACCATAATTTCAGCTAACAGAAAACTAGAAAACACGAAACATCAGACATAATTCACCAAACCAGAAAAACCATGAAACAATTGTACAAGAACGCGATCTGTACACATACCTTTAAGTGTCGAAAGTCTTCTTCAGCTTCTTATTCCTCCTTCTTGTTCGAAATTCACGTCAATCCTTCACAGCTTCACGCGTTTCAATCTCTACGTGCTTGAAACCTCACTCAATTCAAACCCTCACTTCCTGTAGATCCTATCAGCAGAAAACCTAAGCCTACACAATTCGGAGAACGTGTGCAACAAACCCTAACAGAAACTCTATTGAAAGTGCTTCTACAAACACGAACTGAGCAATACTCTACACAAACAGACGCGCAACACGAACACGAGCATACCACGAACACAAGCGCAGCACGAGCACGAGCAGAAGACAAACACAAACACGATCACAAAACTAACTTAGACAAGCCACAGACACAAAGACGAAGACAAAAGAGAACACGCACACCACAGACACGAACACGAAGACGAAGGAGAACACCCACAGGAGCACGGAAAGGAGAGAGAGAGAGAAAGAGAGCTCGCAGCCCGATTTGAGACCCTGGACGTCTTCAATTCAAAACCCTAAGCCGTGAGGACGGCTCCTATGGCCGTGTCGAAACCCTCCGGATACCCTTAGGATACCCTTGGGATCGCCTAGATACCCTCGGGATGCTCCCTCAGATATTGGGCTAATACCCTCGGGTATTATGGTGGATGCACCAACTTTTTCAGAGATTTTTTTTAAAAATTTACTTTTCGATTTTAAAAAAAAATTACTTTTCGATTTTAAAAAAATCAGTTTGATTTAGTACTTTTTGCACATTTTCCATTTCATTTTAAAAAAAAGTTAAACCTTCTCATAATTTCAATTTTTTACACGTTTACAATTTCTCTACTTGTAAGTTTCCAAGACAATTTCTCTGAGCCTAAAACACTACAAATTTGTAAATTCTCAGGCAATGATCGAGAATCAAAGAAAATATAATATTTCCAATTTCAAACGTATGGTTTCATTTAAGATTTATATTTTCAAATATTCTTTATAATATACAAACTTTGATTGCACGGACGTGAACAACTTATGTGTTTAGTGTTGAAAATAGGATTAAAGTGCTTGGTTTTTTTTCATGCTTTGAGTGGATTAGTTGGCTTTCACCTGACACAAATTTAATTACTGCATTACACAAGGTGTAAATTCATTACCATCGTTATATATAAGTTCCTCCTACACCAGTTATTAGGTGTTGCAGAGGGATGAAGCACATTTAAAAATAGTTCTAACGATACGATTTAAGATTCTATTACTTTGAATTCCAGTTTTCATTTTTTTTGAGTTTGATATTTTTTACTATGTGAATCAAACAGCCTATTAGTTTGTTAAGACCACATCTTGCAGTAGTATAATTTTAAAATAAATGCCGGTGCATACTTTAGCTCTATTGGAGCTAAAGTGTGCAAATTTGCTTTATAGTTCCCTACATTTAGTGATGGTGCACACTTTAGCTCTAATAGAGCTAAAGGGTGAATTTTTTCTTTTTATTTCACTTTATTTTGCTTTAGTATGTTAAGCTTTAGAATATTTGCTTTTACTGTAACGATACAAATAGTGTAGTTACAACATCTCCGCCCGTGACGGGAAATTTTCCACACCAACAGGAGACGTGCCCTAGTTTGAGATGATGGAAGAGGGGTTACCCTTTCCCTCCCGCACCCGTCCTGGAATTGGCCACTCTAGAGGAAGGTCAGCGCTCGCCGCTGTCGCCTTAGTTGGCGCATTTTTCTTTAGGTTTCTATTGTGTTTTTAATTCCCTCGTGTTATTACATGATTGGACACATTCTCCGGGACCCTCTGCCTCGGTGGAGATGTTCTTTTTCTAGTACACTATTTGTCAACAAGTTGCCAATTAGTTTTAGACGCCATTGTCATTAATACTATCCTTCATTTGTCCACCTACTGCAGTTCATTTTGTAATAGCCCTCGATCAAAATCCTACCCTAGCACACAAATTTGTTACTTCATAAATAGTGTTAGCTCAGAATCTTCTACCAACCAATCGCCATGCATTTATTCTTCTTGTCTCATCTTCAACCTCAAATTCTTATCGTCTTATTCAGAACTATTCTCATTATTTTGTCTTGCATTTCTTTTACATTATTTAGGAATATCTACTGAATATTTAATGTGTAATCATATCTTTAGCCAATAATTAATGACTTTGTAATAATTTTTTATAGAATATTTAATGTCTATTTATATATGTGTAATTTTTATGAACAGTTAAAGAATATTTAAATATTATTTAATGAATATTTAGAGTTTTAAAAGAATATTTTATGACAGCTTACTTAATATTTGTATATTTGTATATTTAAGGATTATTTATAGAATATTTAATGTATTGTTAATGAATAGTTAATGAACAGTGAATAAATTTCAATTGCAAAATCAATGTGTATTCGCATATTCAATGAGTATTTAATGAATATTTACTGAATATGTAATGCACATTGAATGCATATGTCATGGATATCTAATGAATATTTTTTTTGTATTTCTATATTTATTGTACGTTTAAGTTTTTCACTTCTCCAATATTCCTTTCTTTTCTCACTTTCGTTCCCGAAAGAATGTTCTAATTTTTCCAATCTTCTACATGAAATTTCATTTTTCCTTCATATGTATATTATACTTTGTCCAATTTTTGAGATTTTCCTTTTGCTTCATACCTATGTCCTATTATTCCCAAGCTCCTTCTAATTTAGCTCTAGTAGAGCTAAACTGTGCATGTTTTCTTTATAGTTCACTGCACCTAGTGATGGGGCACACGTTAGCACTATTGGAGCTAAAGTGTGTGCACACACTCCTTTTAGTTCATTCCACGTAGTGATGGGGCACTCCTCTGCTTAAAACCAAGCGGATGTATGTGCAATGTGTATTTTCATTTCTTCAAACAATCATTTTGAACTCCATACTTCTCTTTATGGTTAAGTATTTCACAATGTGAAATAAAAATCTTTTGAATTATAAAAGGAATTTCAAATTATGTAAACCTAAACATCCAATAGTAATATTAAAAGCAAAAAAATATGACAATCTCCTGGTCTTCAATGGATATGAAGTCTAAGTATTTCTGGTACCCTAAATCAATAATATGTGACAATGTGTGAAAATGTATTAATTGCGATACAATCTTATTTGTCACTAGAAAAATAACATGTTTTTCCACAATATCAAACATTCTAATATTACTTCTATGTATTGAAAATATCACATTCCATAGTGTGTCATAGCATAAGGTTAAAATGTTGCTCGAACTGCCGGCAATCGTGAAGTTTCTCTTTTGGCTAGCATAACTTTTATTGAAGACGTTCAATACAAAAATAAATTACTTAGTAATATGCCTCATGTTTTTCACCATTCTTGTACAAAAATTTGAGAATTTAAAATATAATTTGTGACCACTTGAACGTGCTAAAAACTATTATTCCTTTATTGCATGTATAAATAAATCCAAAATTACTTACATTATTAACATTAAATTATGCTTGATGCACTAAGTGATACTCTTTGTATTAGTTATATTTTATATTTTGATTATCCTTAATTTGTCATGAGGAGGTCATTCCATTTCTTGTTTAATCTTTTAATATTGTTCCAGTCTCTATATTTTACAAGTGACAGAGTCTTTAATTTCACGTCAAAACATAAAATAAATTGTGCATGGTCAAGAATTCCTCCATCTTTCATGTCATGCTTAGATTGTCACACCCTAAACTCATGATAGTACAATGTGAACTCAAGAATAAGATATTTTAATCCAACTATTAGTTTCCGCACATTTTCAGTCTTTGAGTACTTAGTGGATAGTAATCAATTTCAATTCTAAATCCAGACCGTGGGGACACTTGGGGTTCTTGCGCAAGAATGAACAATCTAAGTTAATTACAAAATAGTAACAATATATTCTTTTAAAAAACCCCAAAGAAATGATGTCCAAAGCATGTTTGAATACATACTTTTTTGCTCAAAATTACACGTCCACATATAATTTGTTTTTTGTTTTTATAATGCTACTCGTTTGTAAAGGTCTTTTCTTTCAACTTTAAAGATAAGTCCTATTTGGATTGTAATACAAATTCACTCTAATCATTTCAATATGTTCTCTACATTTCCCTATATCTTAGTTGAATGTCAATATCCGGAATATTTGAAGTATTAGCAAATTGAAATGAAATATCATCGGCAAGATAATACCAAAACCAAGGACCCTAAACCTTGTACTCTAATCCTGAACCTAAATTCTAAACCCTAAACCCTAACCCTGAACCCTAACCCCAAACACTAACCCTAACCTTGAGCGTTATCCTAACCCTGAATCCCACATTTACGTGTAAATAACTTTCATTTTCGAGTATATTCGAGGTATGTACTCTTCCTTATTTTCGTCGACCGAGAATTAGTTCATTAAGTTTCCCGCCAAGATTTCAAATTTGCTTTTTATAAGGGGCTGTGGAAAAGTTTCCTCCCGCTAATTCTAAAGTTTCCTGCCGCCAATTCTGAAACGGTCGTGTGTGCGTGAGTGACCTCGCCGAACCTCCGCCCATTTTCTTCATTTTTTTCCCTTCTCAGTTTGGTTGTTTCACAAGGTTGTTGGGTAGAGGCTTAGAGGGAGTACAACTGTGGGAGGTTGAGGAGGGTATGGGTTGCGCACGGTTGAGTTCGGCGCTTGCGCGACGCAACAAAGCACCGAAAGTCTACTTCATAAGGTACACATTGATGTATACTTCTTGTATTCTCCGTGCACTCTAGCAATTAGGATGTGACAGTGAAGGATATTGCTCTAGTTCTAGTTGTCACTGTGATTTTGAAGCGTCACTGCGACTATGTTGATGACTAACGCAAGAATTTGGGTGCTAGTATACAGACAGGCAGGTTCATAGGCTGAAGAGTTTGTCAATATGAAGACCAAAAATGACGCCGAGAATCACAGAAGGACACTTTAGCTCGAATCGAGCTAAAGTGCCATACCATATATTCAACGACAGTTTAGCTCGACTCGAGCTGAACTGTCAGAACTAACTTTCGACGGCAGTTTAGCTTGACTTGAGCTAAACGGTCCTTGTAAATAAGGTATGACAGTTTAGCTCGAGTCGAGCTAAACTGTCGAACTACAAACAGTATAACAGTTTAGCTCAAGTCGAGCTAAATTGCCGTCCACAATATGGTATGACAATTTAGCTTGACTCGAGCAAAACTGTCATACCATATTGTCGACGGCAATTTAGCTCGACTCAATCTAAGCTGTCGTTGTAAATTTGTAATGACTGATTAGCTCAAGTCGAGCTAAACTGTCATATTATTTTTTGTTGGACACTTTAGCTTGGGTCGAGCTAAAATGTCATTGTCAAGGGTGCGATTATTTCATAATCGTATTTAGAGTGCTGACATGAAATTGCATTCTTGTCAAATAATTCCATCCGAGTTTACCTTGAGTCGAGCTAAAATTGCCATGTACACTATGTCAATTCAGATCAATGCAGGTTATTTTTCAAGCGCTAGAAGTTACCTCAATTCGAGCTAAATTACCCACTTCACAAGCTTCTGCATTGATGTCCATTCCTACAAGGTATTCACCCATACTTATTAGAAGGATTATCTAATATTTTTCTCATTGGAATGTAGGATGTCTTCCTCTGAGGACGACAATGTTCATGTTGACGCTCCCGTTAACCCAGACCTTCCTGAGTTTGATGTTATTCCTCGCTGTCTGTGGGCTGGGATGACTGTTTCGCTTTACAATAGTTCGGGTGTTCGCGTTGCGGAGGGGTTGGTTCGCAATGTTCGGTCGAGTGCAATTCTAGGTTCCTCTGGTCCTTTTGGGGATTCTAATGTTGTAGTATAGGTGTCGAGTACTTTTGTTCAGGAGGAAGCTCCTGATGAATGGAGGTACTCGTTTAAATTGTGGCCAATTCAACAAGTCTTTTTAAACGGTGTGAGTCTCTTCCATCATTGCCTTAGGGACGTTTACAATGTTTGGTTGGATGAGCGTAACAGACGTCTAGGTGGGAGCTCTTGATGGTACAACAATTTCCCAAGGAATACACGTCCAACAGTGTCTAGGAATGTTGACTTCCTCATGACCCCTCATTCCATTAACGCAGTTGCGAGCAATAGTTGTTGCATTCAAAACTGTGTTCAACACTACCCTAGATATACAATAAAAGTCCTCCGTACGCGCTTGTACAGTGAGACCATTGTGCAATTCAGAAATCATATCAAACTCGACGTTCACAGGCAGTTTCATAGAAACGCTGCGGGTAGGAAGGTTGTGACCCTAGAGGGTGTGGACGTTTGTGCCCATGCCTGGATGAAAATCATGGGTGTAAGTTCGAGTACTTTCTATCGGAATGCGAAGGACGTTGCCGCTAGTCATGCGGCTCAACACCATGGGAATACCGGTTTGCGTAAGCCTAGAGGTCATACGGTTGTGGCTACTGCCGCTCTTGAAGCTATCCTCGATAGACACGCGGACCACATGCCTCACAAGTCTCGTGTTCTCCCATCTGGCGAGAAAGCTGTGGCAAAGGTCCTCCCTGCAAGTTTTAAGTGGAAGGATCAGATACCGCTTCTTGATGATCACCTCACTAATTGTGGATTGCCGCCAATCTCAACTTCAAGCTTGCTATGCCAAGAAAGGTGGAGACAACTTTGCCTGTTGTTCTACGTGTGACAAATACCAGGATCAGAAGAAGCTTACTCAACCTGGGACACAAGCATCACTGCTATGGCAGAAGAAGATGCAGGTTCACATCGATTCTGCTTTCGCACATCGGGACTTGTACTACCTGAACCGATTTCGATCAAAGTCGTCGCCCTAGGAGGTTGTAACCATCATGCATGATAAAATGGATCACTCAAAGACCGCCTCCCTAGTTATAATTTCACATAAATCAAAGCACTTAGATGGGCTTTTGAAGTTGCCTCTTGGAGTCACAGGCATGCTTGCCCATGGTCATGTGGAACAACGTTACGCCCATTACGGCCTTGATTTATACTCCCATGATGCCAATTACACGGTTGGGTCGTTCGCAAAACTATTGCGTGACGTGGAGGCGCCTCCGAAATCAACCTGCCGGCAACTCTTTCCAGAATCTAGTTCTCATCCATTGTATGCGGCGGTTTTACAAGGTGCAGATATGTGTTTGGATCCATTAGGGCAGATTCCTAATATCCCAGTTCCAGGGAGGCCTTTGCCTCCAATATTGAACTTGCAAATGGACAATGCTGTTGGTGATAACAAAAATAGATTTGTTTTCTGTTTTTGGTCTCTCCTTGTTGCAAAACGCATCGTCCGCAAGGTATTTCTTAATTTCATGCTAGTTGGTCATATACATGATGATATAGATGCATTATTTGGACGTTGGAGTAAGGCATTGAGGAAGGAGAGTTTTCCAACCATTCCTTTGGTCATGAGGTCGTTCATGAAAAATGAGAGTGTTCCCACAATCCCGCATCTCATCCAAGAGGTTCCTGACTTTAAGAAGTTTATTGGGGATATGATTGCGGACGGTGAGGAAGCTTTGCTAGGTCGTACAAAGGCTCATCAGTTCAAGTTTTATGTGGACTCAAGTGGTTGTCTGGTAATGAAGTATAAAATTCTTTGTCATGATGAGGATTGGCTTCCTAAGGGAGGGGAAGGTAGTGACATTAGATTGTCGAAGGAGAATACTGAAGGGAGAAGTTTATGGCCTCGCGGAGAACCTGATGCATTGAAGCCTTCTACGATGCGGCATCTCCCTAAGATTGTAAAGAGGCTTTCAGGATTCATCGATCACTGGGAGCAATCATCGCGGGAGTCTGTTGAAGCCAGATCACGTTTTGAGCCGCTATCGTACTATTGGCGCGACGTTAGACATGCTCTGATTCTTCCGATGGATATGCCGATATGATTGAAAGACGGCTTCTGGCCAACTATGCGAATTGCCCATGCTATTGAAGATGAGTTCTTAGCGGAGGGTGAGGTTCGCGAGGAGTACCGTGAAGATGAGCATTTTGTTGGCTAGAGACGCGATCGTCCACCTCCTTCTTTTAGAGTTGGTCGTGATCTTTATGTTGGCTATTTTGTTGCATTGCGGCCTTGTGATGGAGACGAGCACTTATTTTGAATTGCTCAAGCAATTTCAGATCCTAACTCTAACCCGGATATGCCAAACACCGTCCGTATTCAATTCTTCCGCCCTATGTCGCGCGATCGGGATGTTCTGAAATTCTAAAAAGATTGGGATACTGATTGCAACCTTCGCTGGACAGTTGAAAAGGGGATAGCCGTAACAAGGAAGAGTACCGATTCAATCTTGCATAGAAACCTAGGTCTTCAAAAAGGGATGGAGGTCATGTACATGATTCAACTACAAAAATTCCAAAGGGGCAAGTAGCGATTATCAAGGCCTCCTTGGAAGCACTTACAAGGGCCGAATCGTAATAGTGTTAGATAAATGGACTTTCTTTTTCCTAGATTTTGGATTCCGATGCGTGATACTTCATGTAGTATGGTTAGATCCATTGGTGCTGAGATTATAGATATTTGTATTTGATTACAATCTGTATGACTATATCTAATGCCAATGATTGCTATGATATATTCTCTCCATTGTTTTTGCGTATCCGTGATAATTTGCAGTGTGTTTCTGTTTCCTTTTAAAAAAAACAATGTGGTAAATTACTTGTAATCTTGAAATCAATAACACCAATAATTGCCTTCATGGTGGATGGTAGAAAGTTAATGCTGGTTCTCACTTTAGCTCTAGTGGAGCTAAAGTGTCTACAAGTCTTCTTTTTAGTTCAGTGCACTTAGTAATGGTGCGTACTTTAGGTCAAGTGGAGCTTAAGTGTGTAGAACTGCTTTTTTGAGTTCATTGCACCTCTATGTGATGGAGACACTTTAGTTCGAAGAGAGCTAATGTGTGTGCAACCTCTTTCCCACTTCTGAACACTATCATTTGAAACTCGTTATTTTTTTTTTAGCCAATGTGTATTCCATAAGATGAACTGGAATTCTTTTTAATTAAAATAATACTCATCAGAATATGTTTAGCTAATTCTCTTAGAAGTGCCTATTTTTCCGTCATTTAGCTCACTTTTAGCTAACTTGGAGCATGGAGTTAATCTGGGTTACTACGTTCGAGAGAATTTTGTAACTTCTAAGGCTTCAGTGTGCATATTTAGCTATTCATATTCAATGAACACATGTGGTATTAAAGAAGTATCGACTAATGTGTTCTTCTTTCCATATTATAGTTAGATTTGTAATGTAATGTTATCCGTAGTACTTATTTTTCTAGGGGTTTTTGTAGTGAACATTACCTCCCAATTAAATGGAAACTCATATCCCTCCATAGTGTAGAGTTTAGATGTGCACTTTAGCTCTTATGATCTACATGTGTTAATTTGGAAGTTGCTAAATCTCCCAATATAACGAATATGGTGTTAAATGAATCGATTAGAAAATTTAATTTAAAAAATCCAAACAACTCACTTCTGGCTATATACGAAGACAACTTTCCGAATAGATTCTAGTAGAATCAACCCTATATAACATATATAACATATATAACATATATAACATATATAACATATAGAATCATCATATAATATTGTGTACTAAATGTATCTACTAGATACATTTTACTCAAGTCCTAGGGCCTTTAGACGCAATGCCTCTTGCGCTTTAAATTTTGCTTTACCAATCATGATTTCCCTTCTCCGAGAATAAGGTTTAAAACACCAATCCGGGTCAACTGCCAACACACTCTCAGAAAGAGATGACATAGGACACAGACCACTATGAGCCCCACAACCATCACGAACTCGAGACGGAACAGACTCCACTTGATTCGTTAACGGTCCTGAGCTTCGAAGCCTCAGTTATACACCCACACATTGAGTTTGACACCTCACTGAACAACTAAGACAGGTTATGTCCTTCATTGCACCTTGAGAACGTGAAGCGGAATACCAGCTTTGCTTAGCGGGCGGCTGTCTACGATCGGAAGAATTAGGCACATCCTCCTTCTCCATGTTCAGATCGACACCATCTTCTCCGTACAACTTCCGTTGAGGAGTACAATCAGTTCTATCTTGAACAGCAGCGAACATCCGCTTGAGAGGTGAAGGGGATGCAAGAGGCACTATCCCAGCCCTCCGCTCGGGACGGCTATCTACAACACCATCATCGACCTTATGCTTGGAGAAGTCCATGATAGCAAAGACAGCATCACTTGCAATGCACATAAGATATGGTTTCGATTGCTGGGGCTGGGAGATGTCACCACCATAAGACCCAGAGTACTCCGGAATGACGCTAACATCCAAGGGCAACATATACTATAAGAAACCCGTGTTTTTTGTCACGTCCTGAATCATGTCCCATAAGACATGTAGACATCCGAATTTACATCCCTCTGACGTACCAACGCGTGTAACACGCTATAACGTGTGGGGACATCACCAAAAACGCGAGGACATCCCTGCGACAGGGACGATTTTCACAGATTTTGGGAGGCTGGAAATGGTGCCAACTGGGCGCCACGTAGACGACACCTAAGCGGCACGATGACGGGCAGTGCCACATGGCCGGGAATTTCATCCAATCCAATGGTGACGTGGAATCTGATGTGGCGTTTGACCTGGACCCGGGAAAGAGTGACGTGGCAGGCCACGTCAGCAGAGAATTGCGTGGTTTTTTTTTCAGATTCGTGTTTGCGGGGACGTCATTGGTAACATGGCTGTGTTTTTTAAGACATCCCGGGTTGACGTGGAGATGTCCTGCTCGATGTCTACGTCAACGCTACCTGGATTTTGATGTTGATTTCGTTGAACATCGCCATGCCCTAGAGGACGTGGCCATGGACATGATCACGTCCTCCAATATGTTGCCGACCCATGGTCATCGGCAATGAGGGTGTCATCGTAGACGTCTCAAAGAACTTATGCGTGTCTGACGTGACATCCCCTGATGCATGGTATTGCTGACGCTGTGTATGTGATGGTGTTTTGGAGGGACATTGAGAGATGTTGTACAAGACATGAATACGTTGTACAAGACATGAGTACAAGACATGAATACCTCATCTTACATGTAACATGTACATTCATCCAAATTCATGCTTACTGGCCTACTTGCAAATGTGATAATATGATATACACGCAATTTAAAATATGTCTCCATAGACACGGGGATGTTTCAAGAGACGTCCCTGCGTTTCCTAAGTGCTGCGGCATAGGTCTTCTACAACATGGTCACGTCTATATGTCGCTCACAGCACATTGCATGTCCAACACTGCACCTCTAACCTCTACACTCTAAACTCTAACCTCTACACTCTAAACTCTAACCTCTACACTCTAAATTCTTACCTCTACACTCAAAACTCTAACCTCTACACTCTAAACTCTAACATTCTAACTTGTAAACTCAGTCTACACTCTAAAACTCCAACCTCTACATTCTAAACTCTAACTACTTGGAGAAATGAAGGCCAAAGTGAGCTTTGTGCAACCTCAAATTCTACTTAAAGGTCTCATGACCTAACTATGGTTGCAGCAGCTAACCCTAGCCGCCTCATGACCTAACTATGGCTGGAGCAGCTAACCCTCGCCGCCTCTATTCATCCAATGAACTTGACGAAATTCATCCTACTTGATGGTTATGTTTTGCAAGACACGATGATGTTTTCCAGGACATGTCGATGTTTTCCAGGACATGTCAATGTTTTGCCAAACACTGCTGATGTTTTCAGAGACGTCTCTGTGGGATGTCCTCAAAGACATGTAGACATTACTCGAGACATCTTCAATTGGATGTCTCAAGTGACGTGGACCTATACACAGAATGACGTGTCACCTTGTCCGACATGGAATTGTGTTTGCCATGTAGATGAAGTGCTGTAAACTACAAAATATATAATATGTCCACATGGGTAAGCCACCAAGGACTTTACAAAATCACCCTAAATTCCTTATAATTCGGGTTTTGGTAGAAAAGTGGTAATTTAATATTATATTAATTAATAAATATTATTTAATATTTAAATATACAGTACTGAATTTAATATGTCCGCTTTAATTACAGAATAATCAGTTTTTATAAAATATTATTATAATATTAATTAATATTTTGTATTTTTAATATTTAAAATTAAATTTTATTTTGGAAACCATTTTGATACGAAGTGGACAAATCAAAAATTTCAGAGGATCAAAGTTAATAAATATAATCAGAATATTCTTCAATTTGATATACTTTATTTTTTTTTTTAAACAAAAAAAAATCTAGTTTTATAAGGCTCGTGCCTTTTTTTTTCTCCTCTTGCAGACCACTGCCCGTTTCGTTTTTTTTTTAACGTTGGGCTGCTTTCTACCTTGCACAACAGTAACTTCGACATTCTTACCCCAGGTAAAACGCTTGTCCGCTGCCAGCGTGGCAGTTTTGCGTCACCCAAGATGTCCTCGATGACGTCCTCAGAGACGGGCGCGTTGTTGGAGACATCGTCGCGTCTCTTATTTCGCACGCGCGTTTCGGGACCCTCCCACCTCCACTATTCATTATTGACGCGTGGACATCCTCACGTTCACGGGAACATTACTGGCTAGCTCCAAGACATCAAAAAAACACGCTGACATGATTAAGGACATAACAAAAAACACGGGTTTCTTATAGTGATACTACCAATATTCAGGCATGCGACAAGATCAACACTAGATTTTGAAACCTGAAATACATTGGAATAAAGCAAGTAATGAGAGAATGACATGAACACATGCTAAGCAATGAAATTATGCTTGATCCGAAGATAAGTTTATGCCATCATAAGAGGTGACAAACACGACAAATATGTAGGAAAAAACAAACGGTTTTATATATTAACTGCTTTCAAAATATATACAAGATTTACAAGTACTTTTTAGCAACAAGTATATAACAAAATGTATCCCGCGTACTAAACCTGCATTGAAAACCCCTACATATAAAGTTCCCCTATATCTTGAGTTGAGTTACTCCTACAATTATTTAGGAGCTGATTTAAAAACATTGGGAATCTCGTACGCAGTACCCATGTTCCTTGTCGAGAGCGCCATTCCATCAATAATGTGCTTCATTATGGGACTATTACGCACCAAAGGAGGTGCCCCTATACGATTACTATCGATGTAATTCTTCAACTGCCCGAAAGGACATTCAGAATGCAAGTAGCGAAGCCACGAAAGAAGGGTCCCGGTAAGGACATTATCATTTGTATCTCCGCGTCTGCATGGAGGCAGAAAGATGGCATTCCCAACAAAATTACAAACACTCTTCTCTGGGTTGTCGTCATTAAGAAGAGTGTTGTCGGAGTTAAAGACTACCGAATCATGCCGAAGGCTAAACAATGTTTTTGACAAGGTTTTCAAAAACATTGGCTTCTGCTTATTATCTTTAGCCATAAGGTACACATTCCGCGGAATTTTTATCTGTGAACATTTCTCTTGACCTAGAACAAGAAAAGGAGGCACCAGATCCTTGAAGAGACAAGCCGTGATCGCCTTGACTGTGGATTTCTTCATAGAGCTCCAGATGACGGCAGAGTTCAGAAAGTTTTTGATGACCGATAAGAACTCACGAACACCAGGACGAAAGTAGACCGCCTTGGTCTAATCAAGGTAGGAATGGTGGACGAATAATCTGTCCGTTGTGAGCTATGCGCGGTAAGCCTCACAGCAATAGAGACTGAATTCGTCACGCATAGAATGCCATTCAAATCCATGACGAGATTTAGCCACTTTGGTGGCCCGGCGCTCTCATCAGCGGATACAAATCTAGGAATAAGGTTCTGGGACAGGATCAACACACAATACAGTAAATGGTAGCAATAAGTGGAAGGTACCTTATAAAATGCAGATTGAGTAATATACAATGGAATTGTCACTGATTGCACAAATTCCCCCCCCCCACATAGCGACTGGGATACAACTATCCCAATTGGAGACTTCAATGCTAGAGGACCGTGGACAATGTCATCCAATCCAATGTGAGAAATAATTAAAGAAAATGAATCATTAAACAATTCTTTAAATTATGATAGCATTGTATATACAAAAATTTACACTCCTCGTAAAGTACATCAAAAAGCGTATGGATCCGACGCCTGCATGGAAATACATCCAAGAAAAAACCTATTGAGTCTGAGGTTGAGCACAGTCATTCCAAAAAATCAAGGCTGCACTTCATGATAAAACGGGAAAAAACGTATTTAAAAGGTAGCCAACCTTATCCACCTCTGATGACTGTGGTCCGCGAGGCTCTAGAGACGGCTCATAGTCGACGCGCTCCTCCATGCACACCTCTTCTCCCTCCACCGCAGCTTCCACATGAGACAACTCTTCTCCAAGCTGAGCAGGGACCGATAGAGTCGAACCGCCAGGAAGAGTAGAACCACCAGCATGGACATCACGCTCACGAATAGCAGCACCGACCCCTTCTGTCGTAGGCAAAAGGGGAGTTGGATTTGAAGGCTGAGTATCCTTGGGTCGAGGATACTCAGAAGCCTCGGACAATGCAGAGGGGATATCCCCGAGCAGAACCGGCGCCTCAACCGAAATGGCGGCTTCTCCAGTTGGGTGAGATGAAAAGCAAGGTTACAATCTAGTTGAAGGAGGTTGAGGCTCAGCCACAGGCTTATCCTCCGTGCGAGGATAAGTGGAGGGATGAGGCACGACAAAAGTAGCAGTGGGGATGGGAACCAAATGTGAGCTTGCTCAGTAAGACGTCGGTTGAGTTCCACCAACATCTGCGCTTGGATCTCCGCACGGATTGACGTCGCCATCTTCTCCTTCTCTTGCTTAGACTCCGCCCGCTGCTTCTCGAAAGAAGATTCCATCTGAGCCTGTCTTATCTCGGCAGCCTCTAACTGTGCCAAAATTGTCTGCCTCTCCTTCCGCTCCTGAAGGCGTTGGTTGCGTTGGTGCTGATAAAAGTCAGCACCTGGTTTGTACTACACAGGTAGCCCAGAGGCCGGTGCATATCCAACTGCATTTGCAAAGGCGGCATCAGGTAGGGAAGCGCCCTCCACAGGCAGCCCAGGGGCCGGAACATGCCCAGTTGGATTTGCGGAGGCGGCATCCGGTAGGGAAGCGTCTTCCACATCCATAGTAACCATCATTGTCACCACGGTCGGTGCCACCACATTCTGAGATGTATTGGGACGATCTCCACCTTCATCATCACTGGAGTCGGACAACAGGATGACATGGATATATCTTACAACGGTACCAACGACGGGAACATCTGCTGCAGGGGCGGTACCAGCGACGGGAATATCTGTTGCAGGGGCGGTACCAACCAAAGGAGATATGTCAGGACCGCCTTGAACTTCCATATAAACGACTTCGTCGTTCCTCGGAAAGTCTTCGTCCGCGAGCACAGGAGATCGGCGAGGAGGCAATCTACTACGAGATCGATATGATGGCTCACCATCATCCAAGCTTAGGATCGAAAGGTCGACGCCGTCATTGCCCCTATATGGATTGACGAGCAAGGAAGAGGCATCCTGAGGAGGCTGTTCAGTTGGTGCACAGCTACCAGATGCCCTCTGGGTCTCGAGGGAGTCCTGCCGCAATCCAGTATCAGAGCGTTGAGCACGTTGGCGAACAGGTTCAGCCCTCCGTGGCGAGATTCGGGCCCTTCGAATGCGTTCTGAAGGTGCAGCCTGAGACGTCGATGTAGATGCACCTCCAGCGTTGGAAGGCATAGGCTAAAGGTAAACACAGTCTTTGTAGATGAAATCTTTCATGTCGAACTGAAAAATGCGCTGCATTTTAGTTTTGTACTGAAGCCGGAAGGATTCATCAATGAGTCCATAGAAAGAGGATCCAAACATCTGCATGAGACACGAGAAATTAAGATCAAAAATTGGATAATGGAAAAAATTATAAACTGAAATGAAATCAATTGACTATCCTCGACTCGAGGATAAACCACTCTGAAACTAATGACAGCAGACGAAAATTTTATATCCTTGACTCGAGGATAGACTGCAATGATATAAACGACAGCATACCGTATGGTATATCCTAGACTCAAGGATAGACTACAATGATACAAATGAGAGCGTACCAGATTGGCCAGCATAAATTTGGAACCATTGAAAACTCCGAAAACCCTCTCCTTTGGGTTGCAGAAGTCCCGGAGTAGCTCCAAGTAAAACTTCATCCGTAATTCCGAACTGTGGACGGAGAAGTCTGCCTCCAGATACTTATTCTTCTCTTTGTAGAAGAATGTATCTGGTGCAGACTAGAACGGCCTCACTCTGTCAATGAGCACGGAAGCCTGGGGATGACTCTTCTTCACTAAGAAGAGTAGGTTGACATCTGTAACCTTAGCCCTCAACGTCTCATAATACAGGCGCTCATTGGCTGACGAAAGGTACGCCGAGGAGACGGGCGAATACCGTGCCATCCGCTTTTCGGCAAACTTTGTAGCTTGCAACGCACGGTTGGCGGAGGAGGTGATCCAGATTCAAACATGAAGAGTACTCATGTTTGGGGTACTCTTTTGCAACTTCATGGCATTCATGAAGTCTGCGAAGTATGGTTCGTCAAGGGAGTTGTCCTTGGACAACCAACCAGGTACGTCACGGAGGTCGAGAAGTCCTAGTGTAAACTCCTTAGAATCATCTGGAGCGGTGAAGTAATTAACAAACTCGAGATTCTCCCCATCAAAGTCGCGAAGTTTCACATAACCATCGTGCAGGGTGAACACGTTCTTCAAATAAAGAAACTTCTTGAAGAACGGAAAAACGTTCGGGAACTTCTCAAGCAGATGAGATGCTCATTTCAGCTTCCCGACATTGGTCAACCTCATCAACCAGAACTCCTTGTTGGGTTGACAAAGGAGCATGTTGTAAGTAGCAGAAGACACACGGTGTTTCTCCTTCAACTCCTTCCACATTGCGTCGTTGATCGACCCATTTGGAAGTAGAAACAATAAAGATGGTTCGATGTGCACCAGCTCTTGCATGACGACGCGCTTCTTCTTCTTTCGATCAGCCCACTCCTCGTAGTGGTAGCACGATCCATGTACCACGCCAGTCTTACAAAGCGTGACCTTTGGATAACGTTGCTCGCAATCACTGTCAACCAGGTAAGTGAACAAATCTCTTAAATCCTGGTCGGACAGATGTCCCAACCTCTTAAAAAATTCACGGTGGATTGGCGAAGGCTTGAAACTCCTAGCGTCCTTGTATGGACAAGCTGTGTCCGGGTTTACGATGTCTCTATGGTTGTGCTGACCGAGGAATTCTTTCCACAGGTTAAAAATGTCGTCCGGAAGAGTGATGACCTTAATCTCGTTCGTAAGGTCCGATGACTTGTTCACTTGCTTCCCTTCCCTCGTGGGATCGATGTTCTAGAAGCGCGTTACAATCAACTTTGCAAACAACTGCAATACAATATAGACAACATTAGAGATATTAATCATGGATACCGTATGAACGAGTATCCTCGGCTCAAGGATACTTTAACAACTAGCAAATGACATATCAACTAGCGGATACGCAAAATCGATATTTAAATCATACACGAGATTTGGTACAATGTATACGAGATGTCAAGAGAAAAGGCATGGAAGAGTATCCTCGACTCGAGGATATTTAAGGAAGTGGAACCATACCAAGTACTTCTCCTGGTCGAAGTTGGCACCATTCATTCGCAAGTCGCCCTTGTCATGTTGGTAGCTTGGTCTATCAGAGTTGAGCCAGATTCTCTTGTAGCTTGAAATCTGGTTCCTCCACGTAGGTTGGGCATGATCAAGGTAGTTGGTATCGTTGTAGAACTTTGAAATCCTTTGAAACTTCAGAGGATCCGTTGTCCACACAACATATGCATCCCAATTGCACAGGTCATGTTTGCGTTGTTCCCCGCATTGTTCAACATGTTGAAGTCTTCTGGAAGCTTCGACGATGTGTTGTCCATTGATCAACATGAACTTCCCATCCTTGATCTCATCCCAGGAATTGGGCTTCCGCGTTATCGTCTCTCGAGCGTCATCGATCGGGCAGATGCAAATCTTCTGCCGCTAGTTTACCTCTCCAAGTTGGACCAGAAAGTCCATGGAGTTTCGGACTATGCCCTCCTCCATCCCACAAATCACGAACTGGGCTTTGGCGGGCACACACTATTCGATATTCACGGTGAATGTGGACTCGAACGGGAAGCAAGACTTGTACTCCTCCCAAAACAATCTTTGGGACTCCGTTGTCTTCTCGAAGTTTACTTGGGGGTCATTCCGCGATTTCACCGGAGTTGTAGCCCTCGTAACAATCAAGGTCGAACTCCCACCGGCTGTAGCCGTCTTCTTCCGTTTTGAGGGTTCCTCTAGATTGGAGGCCATCTCAAAAGCCCTCCGTGGAGCACCACGACTCGTGCTTCGAATTGCACTTGTAGCTTCTGTGGTAACGTCGCCGCTTGTTGCACTCTTCTGCTTAAGCCGACGTCGTGGAGGTGGAGCGACCGGAACCGGGCGGGCCTCAAAGTTTGTCAGGAGTTGGTGAATACGTCCCAATCTCTGGTTTACCTTCTCAGCATCGTCGTTTGACCACGGACTGTATTTTTCGAACGCTTGATGAAACGCCCCATGCCCATTTTTATCGGCACTCTCAAGCAATTCGTTGAAGTCAAATTGCCCGGAAGTGTCACCGACTTTCACAACAATCAAGTGAAAGTGCAGTAGGTCTTCCCTAGCTTTGTCCATGGCCTGGATACCGAGAACGATGTAATCGCGTCGACGCTACTCCATGAACATCACTCTCTCATTTCTGTTAAAAGGAACATATGGAATTTCTTCTTTCAGTTTGAACGAAAGAAGAACGTTCTTTTCCGACCTGAAGGACTAGCCAATGATGTCGGTGGTAAACGACCACAGCTTCCCGTAGTTCTCGACAACGTCGTCGATGAAAGGCAGTGGGGCGAAAGGATTTTCGAACTCCGTGATGAAGTATGTTGACCCCGAGTAGTCGTAGTTGTCAACGGGATCCATTGGGATTGGCGATCTACGTTGAGACATTAGGAAAATGGGTGAGATAGTTAACGTATTATTATCCTCGACTCGAGGATAGATATCAATCGCTTTCAACTTAAATAAATTCTTTTCGCACATTTATCCTCGACTTAAGGATAAAGACATTATGTAAGCTGTTCATTTAGATGTGTTATCATGACGGAGACCAAATATATTGATTTACCTGCAATTTACCTAGTGAAATGGACAGAGTTTGGATTGTATCCTCGACTCGAGGATACTGAGAACTCTTTAGAATGAGATTCTCGTCAACTTACTTCATGCATCTATTACAGATCAATTAAATATTCTGATTTTTAAATAATAATGGTTATTTTCTCGACATTAGATTGGACAAAAGACTACTGGATTGACAAGTATCCTCGACTCGAGGATACTTTGATCTACTATGAAAGTGTTATTTGTTATATTACATCATGCATCAGTATAAAACGACCTAGTTATGGTAAGTTTTTGGATGGGTTGAATTATCCTAGATTTTAAAATGAGCTGTATGCACAAGGTTGACACTTATCCTAGACTCGAGGATGAGTGGGACTATTATGAAGGGATTATTTGAGCTTTATCCTTACTTGAAATTATATTTGAATGACTTTTATCCTCGATTCAAGGATAAACTGTAATCAGAAGATTGACTCTTAACCTCGACTCGAGGATAAGGTGCTAGCCGACGGACTATCTCGTATCCTCTACTCAAGGATAAATTGTGATCTCTGTCGAATCTGAAACCCTAGCCCCAGAAATTACGGATTATATTATTTAGATGAGATTGAATTGAGACTTCCGCATTGCAACTCACATGATATGAGATATGCTCTATGGTGAAATAGTCACGAGATGAAACCCTAAACGTACTAAAAATGTAATCCTAGAGGCACCTAAACAATCACATTAACTAACTCCTCACAAAATAACAAAGTTATACGACACCCTAATCAAAACCAAACAAAACTAAAAGAGAAATAAACTAAACCTCACCAACATAAGACATACACCTCACAAAACCAATATACACACCTCACACCCCACAACACACACAGCTAACAAGACACTCACTTTACAATATTCACACCTCTCACCTCACACCTCACTACACACACAACTAACAACAAACTCACCTCACACCTCACACCTCACACCTCACACACAACACACACCGCACAATACGAAACCAAACTCACAGCTCACAACACGAAACCCCAACTCACACCTCACAACACACACCTCACAACGTACACCTAAGTAAACCTAGTAGACAGAGGAGGTTGCGCAAAAGAATCACGCAAACAGTGCGCGAAGAGAATAGAAGAGAGCACGGGGAGGGTTTGAAGGGGAAGAGAGAATGAGAGAAAGAGAGAAAAGTTGTGGGAGTGCGCGGCGAGAAGTGGAAGAGAGAATGGGGAGAGAAGTGAAGGAGTCGCGGTGATTCACCGTGCCGCCAAATGTTGTTTCGGGCAGTGGGCAACAGGCATGGGAATAGGGTAGCGGGCAACAATAAAACGAGCAGCGGTCAAGAATTTTTTTTTTGTTTTTTTTTTAAACAAGCAAAGGGGACCCTCACTGCAAAGGGGACTTTTTAATCTCAAAGTTTTACACCACGTCTTGTAAGTGAAAAATATAAAGTCCAAAAAAAAAGTCTCAAATATATGTGGAAAGAATAATTTTGGTGGTCTTTTTGCAGTCTATAGTAACGACAGCTTTTAGTGTAGTGGACACCAAATGCAAATCCATATAAGAATTAAAAAGTTAACCATTAATGGAGTGACAATACTTGTAGAGCCTAAATCCTTAAAATAGTTTTTTTCAGTGTAAAAAGGGTTGTAGATATATGGAGAATTAAATAATTAATGATTAAGTTTATATTAAGTACTTAATTAATTGAAAAATACCTTTTCATATCTAAGATAGAAGGATTAATGGGAAAAGGGTTGAACTCGCACCCTTTGGGAAGGGTGTGCCTTTTCATATCTAGATATGAATAGATGTGAGAATTTAGTGGAATTAATCTCAATGGTTAATTATAGGCAAAACCGTTTTTCCAAGAGGTGTGCCTCTTGGATTTGAGTAGAATGACTAGCTTGAATTTTTAGCATTCTTGGCCATTTCCATAAACATTCCTTGGAAGAAGATTGGAGTGAGCCCTAGCTTAGGTGAAAAAGCTAGCAATTGAAGAAATCTCTTATGTTGTAAGAGTATTATGTTGTGTGTGAAATTATTAATACATAATTATTATTGAATTTGCATATGTAAAGTCTTGTGTGTGACTTAAATAATATGTATAAATTGCAATAATATTAAGTGTTTCATAAAATAAATTTGACATTGTGTTTGTAAATGCAATTATATGCATGAGGTATTAATTGTGAATAAATTCCTATGCATAAATGCATTAATTATTTTATTTAGATCTTCATTGTAAAAATTAGGAAACTATCCTAATTAATTATGTGACATGAAATTGTGAGTGTGTTAATGAATTAAATATAATGTATTACATATGAGTGAAATATGAATACTTAAATATTGAAACTTCAAGAGATAAAGTTAGGGAAGATCCTAACTATGTCAAAGTGACATTGTGAATATTAATGTAATAAATCTAAGTGTATGTAAGGCATTTAGAAATTAATTTGAAGTAAGAAACTTAATGCATTAATGTGAGAAATGCATAAGTAATTAATGTTAGACTTAAGTTTGAATGTGGAAACTTAAGTATTAAGTCATAAGATGGGAGTCTTGTGCATGTGTAAATAAGTAAACTTAAGTCTAAAGTGGAATAGAACTTAAGTTTAAGTGATAAAACTTAAGTTTAGATTGAGTAAGAACTTAAGTATAAACGTTAGGACTTAAGTTTGAATGTTAGGACTTAAGTCTACAATGAGGGAAAACTTAAGTTTGGATGGTAGAACTTAAGTTTGAGTTAGAAAACCTAAGTCATACAAGTATAAGAGTGAAGATACTCTTTTGGCATTCAAGTGTTAAGGACTAATAGATAGTTAGACTTAAGTCGGGACTTAGTGTAGGATTATTTAGGAACTTAATCTAACTTGTATGTTGTTTGAACTTAATACTTGTGATGAATGCTTGAGCGGATAGGACGCATGTGAAAAGTAAAGTAAAGTGTATGAGGTAACATTGTAAATTTAAATGGAATTAATTAAGGAACAAACAATGAGTGCAATGGATAGGATCCATGAGCCGAAGATGGCAAATACTAAGAAACTAACCAACAAGCACATTCATAATTAATTCAAGAGCAAGGCTCTTTAGAGGAGCAAGGCTCTACCTAAGCATATAAATCCTTGGGATTAATACCTTAAGAGTGAAATGCTGAGTGTGAGGCATTTTAAGGCTTAATTAAGGCCTAAAAACAAATGCATAAACTTAAGTAATCCACTAAAAGATAACTTTTGACCTACAATTAAAGACAAACTACTTAACGGTTGACGCTAGACCATCCCGAGACGAAGTACTGGGATCAAGAGTGATTCTCGGGTGTTTTTGGAGAGTGGAATTTTTGGGCTACATTTTTTTGGCGACCATGCTGGGGATGGTACCGCCAAGTGTTGAGTAGTTTTTAATTAAAAAAAGTTGTCATTATTTAGGTTGAATACTTAAGTAAAATTGTGTATTAAAGTGTAGAAATGAACAAAGAAGTTCATTATAAAAAATACTAAAATTAGAGGTTTGATCCAAAATGAATTGGACATACCTAATGTGAGAATCCATGGGATTCTTAAGGGGCTTCCTTGAGGAAACGTTTTGATAATATAGAGCGACTCGATGAGATTCGAGCACAAGCTTATATGAATATGGAAGCAATTCAAAAGCAACGAAAAACTTACTATGATAGTAAGCTAACTCCAAAAATATTTAAAGATAATGATCTAGTCTTACTCTATGATAGTAGATTCCAGAAATTCCCAGGGAAATTCAAAATGAGGTGGTTTGGTCCATATCGGATACTTAAGTCTTATCCTAATGGATCTGTTGAGTTACAAGATTTTGCTAGGAATATCCATGCAACAAGATACAATGGGTACAGATTGAAAAAATATGTAACTTGAGGGCAAGTTAAGCATTAAAAAGGGGGCAGGACCTTCAAGATGTGACTTTTTATGTGGTCCGGAATGACCCTAAACTACCCAGGTGAAAGTAAGAAATAATGGCAAAGTTTTGAAATCTAATTGAGGGTGATTTTTTAACTTTGCATTAAAAAATTTCTTACTTGATGGGATAGGTCACAAGTTGCTAATAAAGTTACTTGTGTGGTAAATAAAAAATAATTTAATAAAAAAATTTAAAATTTTTTAAAAAAATAAAATAAAAATAAATAAGTTTACATAATAGTGCCTCATGAAGAAAGTCAAAATTAGAGCAACAAATTGGGAAAGTACCCTCAATGAGTTAATTTTTAAGTGATTAAATGACTCTACATTTCTTGGATGAAAGTGGAAAAATATCTAAAAGATTTAGAAGCATTAGGAGTTTGAAAAAGTTAAACACTTATGACTTCATAATAAAAACTTTTTTTGGGAATTTAGAAGATTTTTGAGAGATCACTAAAATAACCATTTGTTTATGTTAAAAAAATAAAATAAAAAAATAAAATAAAAAAATAAAAAAAATAACTTCTTTACACTATTCGGTAACAAGCAAAAGTTTACATAATAGTGCCTCATGAGGAAAGTGAAAAATAAAATCACAAATTGGGAAAGTACCTTTAATAAGTTAATTTTTGAATGATTGAGAAATGACTCTATTTGGATGGGAGTGGAAAAATAGTTAAAAGTTTAAAATTTATTATGATTAGGAATAAGTCAAAATACTTATGACATCATAATAAAAACTTTTCTTAAATGGGATTTTAGAAGATTTTGGAAGATCACTAAAATAACCATTTGTTTGTGTTAAAAATAAAATTAAAAAATAAAAGGAAATATTTAAGTAAAATTCTCAAATTTGTAAATGATAAAACTTTTTGGACATGATGGCATAACTATGTACTTGAGTAAAGAAGTAATTATTAAGACGACAAAATAAATGCAAGATTAAAAAGAATTAAGTAAAGTTTCGACTAACTTAAAAGCTTTAATAAAATAAAGTGAAAAAAATCGTGAGTACAAGATCATGAAGGTTAAGTCATGCATTTAGATTGAGATTATGCATGAGGAAATTGGATGAGGTGGACAAAACATTAATGCTAAGGAAGACGAGCTGGACGAAACATTAATGTCAAGGAAGACTAGCTGGAGGTCACTATCGATGTGGACAAACACTAGCTGGAACTTGGAAGACGCTGTCCACCTGGACAACAAGAACTGGAAATATTGTCCACCTAGGCGCGAGGCAAGAGCCAAACAGCAACATGTACAAAAAATGACCGAAAAATGAAGATCTGATCATGTCACCAAAGAATAGCGCTGGATCCTGAATGTTTTGCCTGATGCGTGATCTGGCGGTTATGGATCGTCGATGAAGTAATCATGCAGGAGCGGGAAGAAGACAAAGACAGTTTCTTTGTTCATACAGTGAACAATCGCCATAGCTGCAGCTGAAGAAGAGGAGAGCGATGACGTTGAAGACGAGTAGTGTGAGCAGGTTAGAGGAAACTTGCTTTCGTAATTCAGCACAAAATTCTACATGTTAGGTACGAGACGTTGATGAGCATCGAAGACATAGCGAGGGAAGGTACGGTGTCTCTTTCAAACCAAGTGCAATAATTTTCGAGGTAAGTCACTGAAACCCTACAGTCTGTGTCGTCGTCATGAAATTTTAAAACAAGGTCACATGTGCATGAGGGTTGGGTTCATTGCGAATAAAATGAACAGTCTTGATTTTGTGAATATTAACCTAATTGTGTTAATGTCGAGTGGTGTGAAGAAGAGTGTTGATCAGAACTATGTTGCAAATTTCCTAAAACTAAGCTGAAGTTAAAAAGGAACCTAAAGCTGAACGAGTGAGAGTCACTTGCGATAACAATAGTGAACGATGGACTAACTCATTTGGTTCTTAGTAACGTGCAGAATCAGTTGAAGAGGAAAGCCTGATCTCCGCATACTAGCTGTAACATGTATGACAGGGAAATGACTTGTGAGGCATGAGATTATTGAGGAAAGTATAATTTCTTCAAAGCATCTGTAGTTCAGTATGATAGAAATAGGTCATCATACTCACAAGCACAAGAAAGAGTTTCAGAATAGGGCGAGCAAGATGAGTAAACCTACTTACAGGTATCAAAAGAATTTATCAACCAGATGTTGTAAGTTAACGAATGAGACAAGATAATCTCAGTTGAAATCTCAGTTGAAATCGACGAAAAAGGGCCATGGGCACATGGTGGTTCCGGATATACAATGCAATCTGTTTCGTCTTCTGGACGAGGTCTGCAAATATGTCTTCCTTTCCCCAGTCCTCGAGGAGGAGGTCCAAAATATGTGGACAACACCCTTGAGTATATATGTGCAGGTTCTCATCGTTGACCTTCTTCATTGCCCCCAACATGTTTGAAGCATTATCGGTGCACACTTGGACCACATTCAATTGTCCAACCTGACGGATAAAACTTTTCAATTAGTCCCCTATATATGCCGTAGATTTCTTCATACCCGTGGTGTCTATAGACCCCAAGAAGATATCACCCATTGGACATACGAGCATGATATTCATGAGAGGGCAACGTGTAACATTGTCCCACCCGTCCGAGCATATTGTTGCCCCATACTTGGTAATATCTACGTCGGTCTTCTTGCCCACAAGGTCTTTCACTTTTTTTTTAGAGGCTCAATGTATGTCGTCCTCATGGCATTGTACGATGGCGGTGTATAATCGAAACCCGCCTTTGACGTTGCGAGGGTGGCCTTGATGAAGGCCGGATGTCTAACCACGTTGAATGCAACATTTGCTTCATAAAAAAAATGTGCCCATAATTCGTCCAACTCTTTTTGTTTTTCTATTTGGTAAGCCTCTGGAAAGCTCCGTTGTTGTACAGATCTTGGTGTTGATGATGTTGCTTGGCTTAGAGGATTTGTGGACTGTGTGTTCTCCTCATTTTGAGTTTCCAAGAAACTACCTTGTTGGATGGATTGGCTAGAACAAGGTTCAGTGGAACATGTTGCTGGTGCGCTAGGAAGGCCAACGATCACTGCCTTGGTCAGCCTATTAGGAATAATATTCCTGCATCTTTTAAAACGGGCCTTAACAATTGTTGGGGCCTTAGTGCACGAAGTCTTCGTCCATTGTGGATACCCATAGTGTGACATGCACCTCCCACGTTTGTATGCGAACGTGTAATTGCACCAAACACATGTCACTTGATCCTTCTTGTTAAATGTGTACCATGGGGCCTACTCCTTTGTTTGAGCCCTTTGTTGAGACGACATCACAATAAAATTGGCGCGCAATGTTGTGCCAAAGAGAATTCACCAAAAGTAATAGGAAATTGTGTGTACATAGAAAATGAAGACCCAAAGGTCACTCACAAACTTGTAGATTCAGGCAAGGAGCCCAATAAGGAGTTCCAGGACACAAAGCTAAGGATGTGAGGTGAGTCAAGCACATCGCATATGGTTCTTAAATAGTGCAGGAGTAGGAGCATCTGAGGTCGGGCGAGCACAAGGGGGGCCGGGCACATATTCTATGTGGCCGGGCGTGCACGCTGTTGGCTGAGCGCACACGCTGTGGGCCAAACGCGCACGCTTCCAGCCAAGCGCGCATGCTATGGGGCCGGGCGCGCACAATGTTGGGACGTGCGCACTAATTCGACGGTATATTGAAACATTGCAACACTTAACATTTTGATATGTAAAACATCTCATAAAAATCCACTAAACATACATGATGCCACTCAATTTACAAGGTTTTATTAAATATACAAAATATCGCTCAATATTAAATGGCAGTTACAAAATTGTCGAAAGCTCTTGTTCCAAAACGTTTCAACATTGCTCTATGTACATTTCTAGCACTATTGTAGTTCTAAACTCCCTTAAAGCCAGTTAAAAATGAAAGAAGATTGTCTTTCTCTCAAACTTGTGCCTTCAAGTCTTGAATTTCTTCAAGACATTTCGCAACTTCATTATCTTTCTCATCGAGATCTTCTCCTAGATCCTCAATTACGTTCAAGCTTTCATTTAGTCGCTTCACAACTCGAAGATAATCGTCACGACTCACCCAGTCACCCTCCGTAGACTTTTTTTTATTATCCACGCCTTCCTCAGGTATCACATCCGTCTTCGTGGCATCTCCGTCTTATTGTGAAACCGACGGTTTAGGGTTCATGCCTGATATGATGGACAATTCTTGTTGCCTACGCACAGACTGATGACATCCAGTATCCGAGTTGGATGATGAAGATGCGGACCACTCAATTTTTTGATTCGAAGGTTCAACTTCCATGGTTTTCCCGAGACCTTCTCCTGGAAACTTCCGCACAAACGGTATTGTTAATCCAATGACTGGCGCCATCTTGGAGTGTGTTTGGATTTCCATTGTCCTCCAATCAACTGATACGCCAAGTACCACCTCCGCGTAAACCATTCGTAAAATTGAAATGTTTACCGAGTTGCGGCGCAATTTCGCCTCGTCATAAATGTGCTGGTACGCTTGGATACAACGCTCTTTGAAGAACTCATTGGTGCAGTACTCCAAGTTGGCCCTATTTGTACGTCGAATTAGAGGATACCGCGAGTATGGCCAAAGGTGCCCCAAATGACACGATCTAACGTATTTTGCACATTGTGCAAATGTCCATGGAGTTGGAACTGCCTCCCAACTAGAAAATGCCTTCATCTTCTCATCCATCAACACGTGAAGGCGCTTCTTCTGGTTTGAGCGTGCGTGACGAAAATCACGTTGTCGTCTTCCGTGGGGACTGCTAGTGGTAGATGGTTGTCCAGAATCCATGGTGACGAGGTGGAGGAATACGAAGGTGGCAAAATACCAAGGTGTCAATAGACACCGTAAAAAACTTCCCAAAAGTGCCAAGCAAGCAGCCGCCACGTGGCAGTTGCAGGCCAAAGCGTCTAGGAAATGGGGTCCGTAACTTTGAAATCTCAAATTTATAGTAAATTAGTGACCTATGGTGGGCGCATACGACCAAGAGGCGCGCGTACGCTGGAGGGCTGCACGCGTAAGCGAGAGGGGTGTGCCTTGAAATTGTGCCTTGAACTTGACATACAATACTTCTACTTACTTATAACCTAGTGCCTTGAATTTATACTTACTTGAACAATACTTATACTTTCACATACAATATTTAATACTTGCACTTACTTATACAATACTTATACTTACTTAGGCACACAATACTTATGCTTACTTAATGATTTTTTGGGGAGAGCTAGTACCTTCAATTAGCATGCTCAATGATTTGTTCCGCAAACTTATACTCATATTAAGATATAATATGGATAATTTGTATGGTAGAATGCCATTTCTTATCATTTTGAAGGCCGTTGCAATTAGTTACATATAATTCAACCAAGAATAATAATGTTGCATCAATATTGGGGATTTTGTTACATTCCGAATCATTTATTATGCAAGAAAGTAACATGATTTTTATTGTTTAGTCCTATGATTTACATGTTTGAGACAAAAATTTAAGTTTTATTCTTCAACACATGATATAAATTCCACTACAGAAAAATTCTCGATGATACTATAAACTATTGTAGTCGGTTATCAAATATTAGACAAAAGTGAATTTAATTTATTGACTGGGGTGCATGAAGTTGTACAATCATGGATGAAGAAGAAGAAGAAGAAGGGGAACGCCGATTCCCAGAGGGAACCGGTGTAAATAAAGTGTCTGTTCGCACCACCACTAAGACCGTGCCCACTAGGCAGGGAATTAGTACAATCATGGAAGATCATAACACATTCATCAAATATTTAATTTAAACGTATAGAACATTCACTTTATTACATTGTACAAATTAAAAAACATGCTAAACCATACAAACTTGATTAACGCCAGAGATAAACAATATTGTTTCAAACTAAAGCCATTTACTAATGAAGTGCAATTTACAAAATTCACAAGGTCTATGATTTCAAAATGTTACAAAATTGCCCGTTTATCATTCATGGCACTACTTCCATTGCTATCAAATTCTACGACTTTAAAATAAACACCAACTTCACGTATTCCTGGATTTGATTGTCCTTTTCTTGGAGTACAACGCGTAATTTTTGAAGTTCTTCTTTGTTGCGGTTGGCTTCTTCTACCAAATTCTTGTTTTCCTGTAAACTCTGCTGATATTTAGCAAGAAGTTGAAGATGAGCCTTTCTTCCAATTGGAACATCATCAGAAGACTCTAGGTTTTCATTGATGTTCTCACATGCAACCGCGTCCATCTCAGTTGGATCTTCTTCCTTGCCGGAATCTTCTCCAATTGTCGGTGTTTCTTGGAGGGCAGAATCTAGCCACTGGCATTTAATAAAGCCTTCAATCTCCTTGCGATAAGTTGAGTCACACCCAATATCCGAGTCGTCACTGGAAGTGTCAGACCACACGACTTCTTTGTTTGGAACTTCAACCTCCTTGGCCTTTTTTCCTAGAGCTTCGCCCAGAAACTTGCGCTCTATTGGTAGTGTCGCCGTGGATACTAGTGTCATCTTGGAGTTTGGTTGTATTTCCATCGTCCTCTAATCGACTACTACTCCGAGTATAATTTCAGCATACACCATACGTAAAATGGATAGATTCACCTTGTTCCGGTGAACCTTTGCCGTGTTGTAGATGTGCTAGTATGCTTGTATGCACCGTTCTTTGATTACTTCATTGGTGCAATAATTTGAATTACCCTTGTCGTATTTCCGAAGTTGCGAATACCGCGAATGCGGCCACATTCATCCCAAATGACACCAGGCAATGTACTTTGCACACTATGTAAATGTCTACGGACTTGGTACATCTCCCCAGCCTCGAAATGCCTTCTGCTCACCATCGATGAATATGTGAATGTGTTTCTTCTGCTTGTCGTTGCGTTTTCCTCCCGCATCACGCTGTCCTTTCTTCATATTCTTCTCGGAAGCTCGAATCTCTGAAGGCCAACTTGAGTCCATGCTTGAAACTAGCGTGTAGGGGTGCCGAGAGTAAAAGGGTGTCAATAGACACCGGGACCCACTTTCCAATAGTGCTTAGCAAGCAACCGCCAAGTGGCAGTTGCAGGCCAAAGCGCCTTGGAAGTGGGCCCATCATGCCATGATTTCCAAACTTATAGCAAAGCGCGCATTTCCCCGTAGGCCGCACGCGTACAAGATGGGATGATCTCTTGCGTACCAATCATGGTCATGTGCGTACGAACAGAGTGGTCGGGCGCGGGCGCTGTGAGGCCGGGCGCGCTCAAATGGGGGCCGAGCGCACACAAACAGTGGCAGGGGGCGCGCTCTCAGGCCGGGCGCGCGTGAACAGTGGCCGGGTGCGTGCGTTGTGGGGCCGGGCGCGCGCGAACAGGGACCATGGAAAGTTCAGTTCTTCCAATTTGGATTATCTTAAATGTTACAAACTAATTTCAATGTTTCAAAGGAGATGCAAGAAATGGGTCAATGCTTTAAAGATTTCCTTATATTTATATTGCATGTGCAAATTTTGCAACATACAAAATGGTTACAAATGCTATGCTTTCATCTTGCATTCTATTTGCCTATACTCCACTTCATCACGCATCGGCTCCACTTGGTTCACCACTTCCTGAGGCCCCATCATCCAACAATTTATGAGCCGCTCGCGTCTTCCGGTGAGGCCCATCCGCGTTTACCCGAGCACATAACATTTCAGAGTTCCGAAGTGCTTTGAGAGTCTTCATAGTCGCCGGACTATGTTCCTCAGGAAGGAAGTCAGTAGCTTCCTCCTTCCAAGTTTCCTTCCATTGCTATACTTCCCATTGCAACGCATTGCGAAGGTCAAGATCACTGGCCTCTCCCAATTTTGACACCACACGTCCCTAGTGATTCCACAGTTTCCCATCTAGACGTCGCCCGAATTGTAATAGCTTCCGCCTAGCATCCTAATATCCACCTATGACTTGGTAGAAGAAGTTTCGTTTACCAACATGGTCCGCGTTGGTTCCCGATATGAGCTTCTTGGCCACTCGTACAATTTCTTCATGGTCATTTTCCCAACCAAATTGCAAGCTTACACTGGACTTATGTAGCTGGTGGCACTGCGCATGCCAATTCCACACCAAATCTTCTCCCCACTTTTGAGCATAGGCATCCCCAGGCGCATTCTTCGGGTTCAGCTCCCAACTAGGTGGCATGTAGGTGGTGAGGCCAAACAATTCATACAAGCGCTTATGAAATGGTGCTCTACACTTTGCACAAAACCTACTTGTCAAGATACCACATAGCAGACACATCGGATGGTATAAACACCGACACGAGCCAAGAGCATATGCACCTTCTGGCTCGAAAGGATTTAAACAAACCGGGCAAGCATCTTCATTTTGCGTGAAGCTTGCTGGTGTTGGCCATAATTTGCGTGCTGCCACGTTTCCGCTTGGTTGAAGGACATGATAAGACATTGCCTGTGCGTGGTCCCACTCTAACTTTGCTTAGTCAATAGATTTACCATCTGGCAACAGAGGCAATTCAGTTGGAAACATCTCGTCGATGTGAGCCCAAGATGTGAGTCCAAAGTCACGGCGCGTATTATTCGTCAGATATTCGTTGTCAATATTATGGACCTCTATTGCCATTTGCCTCGCACGGTCAACATTCAAGATGCATGCCACCTTCCATTGATAATACTGCTCGCTCACCGATCTAATCCTTTTTCAAAGGATGTCGTTTGCAGTGCGAAGCTGAACAAGTTACGTGCTTGGATTCGCAGGGGAAAACAATAGAGAATCCTCGATGCCGATGGAATCTACGAATGGTTGCGCTGCTACAGTCGGCGGCGGTAGAAAAACCAACGGACGACTAGCGAAGCGGTGACGCGGTGGTCTTATCAGGGTTTCTAGCAAACAGCTAGTAATGTTGCCAACCTGATTGTCGAGAATTGTGTCGTCCACACCTCGAGCAACTCCGCCAATATAAGCGTGGCTGGCAACACGTTCTCGACGCAACTCTTCTATCTCGGCTGCTTGCTTGGTGATAATATCACCCTTTTTACTGGATTGCAGCTTGAGGTTTTCAATCTCTTCTTGGAGACGTTGAATCATCTCATCCTTCAAGCTGATAGTGTCCAATAACTCCTGGTGAGCATCGACGGTAGTACTTCCGGACCCTAATGCTACATGCCTCCTGTTGGAAGTGGTGACTACGACATCCATCATTGGCATTTCATCCATAACATGGATGGATTCTTCATCTCCAACACCCTCAAGCCTCACGGCGGGTTCATCATCGCCAACAAGATTTTCGATTGGTAAATCTAATTGACTCTACTGGAGCTATTTCTTCTGGGCCATCTGTTTTCTGTGGCCCTAATGCCGCAAAATGAAACATTGGATGCTGCTCCCTAGGCACATCGGCATGCATCCACATCCTCGGCATTTTTGGAGTTTTTCGCACAGTCCTCCAATCCACTCGCTTATTGAGAACAACCTCCGCATATACCATGCGAGCGAGATAGAGGGGACAATCATTGCGGGGCATGAATTCGAGCTCGTATAAGTATTGGTGAACTTGGAGGGCACAAGCTCAAAACGCCTCATTGATGCAATACTTCAAATTCGCCATGTTTGCGCGACGATTTATTAAATGGCGATGTGGAGGAAACATCTTTGATAGGTGGCACCACTCGATGTAATCCTTGCAAGTGACGGACGACCATGGCGATGGCTCATCTTGCCAACCCACGAATGCAATCTTGGCTGGATTGTTCAACACGTGCATCCGCTTCTTCTGGAGCTTCCCGTGCCTTGCCCTATTTCTGTCTTTCTTCCTCTTCCTCTATGCGGTGGACATTGGTGGCTGTTGTTCGGCATCCGACTCACTCTCACTCTCCATAGCCGAACACTGTAAAAAAATCTACCAAAATATTTGTTAACTACGCTAAGCTCTATCTAAAAAAAACAAACAAAAATTAAAACCTTGGATTTCAAAATAATACAAGGTAGCGATGTTAATTAATTCGAACGGTGATCGATGCGGTGATGCAATACGTCGTAGTAATGTGTGCAAATCTGGAGCCCCAATCAAAGATCACGCAATCAGCCACCTTAAAAAGATAGTTGAAGGCCACAATTTCCAATTGGAGTTTATGAGATGGGCTGGGCGTGCGCGACCATTTATACTAGTGGGCCGGGCGCGCACGCGGCATGGGCATTGGGCGCATGCCGTATGGGGACTAGGCACGTACGCAGGGCTCTCGCGCATACGATTTGGGATCTCAGGCGTAGGGTTTGGGGCCTTGTGCGTAGGATCCACGGTCGGGCCTGTGCGGAAACGAGCTCGGCGCGAGCGGAAACGGTCGGGCGCGTGCGGGAACAGGCTGTATTCGTGCGGGAACAGGCTAGGCGCGTTCTAGTCCGGGCGTCAAAATATGGATTCCGGACGGACATGGAGCTTGGC